>JAHLJT010008446.1:93544257-93669242 GCA_031308135.1 Acheta domesticus | reverse complement strand
GAAAGTGTAGTATCGGACGGCAGTTCCAAAGTTGCCGCGCTAACTGCGCGGCAAAGAGCGCCGGCAGCATGTTCCCGCCTCCGGCAGCGCGCAGCACAGAGCGTTCGGCATCAGGCGCGCTGAGCTTCGTCAAGCGCGCCAAGGGTGTGCTCAGAACCAGCCACGCCTGTTACCTGGGCTCCGCGCACTGGTGAACCGGCCAATCAGGGAAGCCGCGGGAAGCCTTGCGCGGGAGCTGGCCCAAATAAAGGACGCCGACGGAGGATCACCGGCAGTAGAGCGCTCGGCGTGGTTTCAGCCAGATGGCATTTGTTTTTTGTATATGAAGTTTTGTGGTAACTGTACATAGCGGCCGAGTTGGCCCAGATTTTTGTAAATAAATATTCTTATGGAAAGTGAGTGTTTTTGAGTTATAACAGTGGCGACGAGTAAAAAGGAGAATGAACGCGGAACAATTTTCACAACTGATGGCGTGTCTACAGCAGCAACAGAGCAGCAGATGGCGATGATGGTGCAGACATTGCAGCAAGCGGCAATTTCCTCACGACGAGCAGCCCAGCCCCGCCGTTCGCAACTTACGATGCAGCAGAGGAAACCTGCGAAGAATATGTGGCCAGATTGGAGCAACATTTGTTATGCTATGATATTAAAGAGGATCTCGTAAAAGAGCATTTTTTCTGGCCACAATCGGCGCACCGTTAAATAGGTTGTTACGTAAGTTAAGCAAGGAAGAAAGAGATTTCGCAGGGTCATACGATATACTTAAACAGCGGCTGCTAGCTCATTTTTCGAGGGAGACGCATTTAGTGGCGGCACGCTACAAGTTTTATTCATCCAGAATGAAGCCAGGCCCAAACGCATGCCGATTGGGCGACGGAGTTGAAGGGTTTGGCTAAGCGTTGTGCGTTTGAATGCAACACAGAGAAATCGTTATGCGGAGTCATTGATACGGGACATGTTGGTAATGCATACGCCGGAAAAAGAAGTTCGGTGGGCATTATTGCAACAAAACAACCCGTCTTTGGAAGACGCCTTAAAATTAGCAACATCGTATGAGGTAACGAAGCATACGGCGCATCAGATGACGTTAGGCGATAGAGCAGCAAGAGATGTAGAGGAAATGAGTGTACAGGAGGAAAATTGGGTAGCCAAGCCACGAAGCAGGAAGCAGCAGGAGAAGAAAAGTCCTTCCACCAGCAGAGGCAAGCTATTGAAGTCTTGTAGACAGTGTTTTATTAGTCACGACAGGAAGGTTTGCAGATTCCTCAGAGCGGAGTGCTACAAGTGCGGTAAGAAAGGGCATATTAGAGAAGTGTGCAACAGTGGTTCTGCTGAAAACAGACGACAAGAAATGGACATCGATGAGGTGAGCGGGCACGTCAGAGAAGGACGCAGCAGTGGTTATGCCGAAAGCCAGCGGCAAGAAAGAGGCATCGATGAAGGGGATGGTGATTGTATTTATTCAGTTATGCAGTGTGATTGACAAAAGTAAATTGTTTGTAAACTTGGAAATAGGTGGTAAATCTGTATTATTCCAGGTGGATACAGGTGCAGCAGCAACTCTAATAAGCATGACTACTTATGAGCAGCTGGGTTCTCCGCCTTGCGCCTCGCTGAACACAGTTTTTTATGGATATGCTAGACAGAGAATCAAGACGAAAGGTAAGATAAGCCTGCTAGCGAAATACAAAGCGATGGAAAGACAAGTAACACTGGTGGTTGTGGACAGTCGTGATGCGGTTAACATTCTAGGAATGGATGTTTTCACAATTTTTGGATTTACGGTTTCAGGACGCGTTTGTCATTCAGACTAGCGCCCTGCCAAAGGAGGTAAAGAATGTGATAGATTTGAATTCAGAAGTTTTTTCGGAGCAATTGGGAAAATGCAAATTTTTTGAGGCGCATTTGCAGTTGAAGAAAGATGCCACCCCTAAATTTTTTTAAAGCACGACCTGTTCCCCTGGCAGTGAAAGATAAAGTAAAAAAGGAAATCGACAGGTTAGTAGATTTGGACGTCTTGACCCCCGTCAGTACTAGTGCATGGGCAACTCCAGTAGTCATAGTAAAAAAGAAAGACGGTAAAATTAGAATGTGCGGAGATTTCAAGAGCACCGTTAATGCGCAACTCATGGTAGAGCAGTTCCCCATCCCCAGAGCAGAAGAGCTTTTTCAGAAGCTAGCGGGCGGGCAGAGATTTTCAAAAATAGATTTGCGGGACGCGTATCTGCAGATCCCGTTAGATGAAGAGTCTGCGAACTTATTGGTAATTAACACACCGTTCGGGCTTTACCGATACAAACCGGTTGCCTTTCGGGGTCGCTTCAGCTGCGGCTATTTTCCAGCGCTGCCTGCATACGCTGACAGCCCAGGTGAAGGGCAGCGCCAACTACCTAGATGATATAGTGGTAACGGGCGAGTCGGAGGAGGAACATCTACAAAACTTGAATCTCTTATTAAAGACTTTAAATGAATGGGGCCTAAGGGTTAACTTGGATAAGTGTGATTTTTTTAAAGAACAGATTACTTATCTAGGTCACGTGTTGGATAGCTCGGGGATCAGGCCAACCGGAGAAACTCAACGGCGATTCAGCAGCTTCCGGTTCTGTTAATTTGCAGCAGCTACAGTCATTTCTGGGGAAGATTAATTACTATGGCAAATTTATCAAGAACATGGCGGAAATAGCAGCACCCCTCAACGCGTTGCGTAAGAAAGGCGTAAAATGGCATTGGTCGGCAGATTGTGACAAGGCATTTCGGAGGTTGAAAGAGAATTTAATGCAGGCAGTTAAATTGGAACATTTTTTGCCAGATAGAACGACTATACTAGCTGTAGATGCATCAGAATATGGTATTGGGGCAGTCCTTTCGCAGAAGGATGCTAAGGGTGTTGAGCGGCCAATTGCTTGTGTGTCAAAAACGTTGAATGTTCACCAGAAGAATTACTCTCAGATAGAAAAAGAAGCTTTAGCAATTGTATACGGCGTGAGAAAATTCAACGAATACTTGTATGGGTCAAAGTTCATAATCATTACTGATCATAAGCCGTTGGTGTCTTTGTTCTCGCCACACAAGCGTATCCCAGATAATACGGCGCGTAAGATGCAAAGGTGGGCGCTTTTCCTGTCTGATTATAGTTACAGGATACTTTACAGATCTACATATCAGCATGCTAACGCAGATGCACTATCCCGTCTCCGCAAGGGCCGGATGCAACTTTTGACTCTGAGGACATCGCCTGTCTCCAGCTGGACCAAGCCGAAGAGGAGGCAGTATCAGGTTTTCCAGTCTCGTCATATCAAGTGGCAAAGGAAACAAAGAAGGATCCGCAGCTCAGGCAAGTGCTGTACCACGTGCAAACTGGTTGGTCCAGCGCGCATAGGCGAACCAGGGCGCTGACGGAATGGTATAAGCTCCAACACAGGCTGTCGGTTAAGGGCGGCGTATTATTACTGGCTAGCGATGAAGGAGTTAGGGTAGTGATTCCGCATAAGTTGCGACCAAAGGTATTACGCCTTTTACATGAGGGTCATTGGGGTATAGCCAGGACAAAGCAAGCAGCCCGCCGTTATTGTTATTGGCCAGGAATAACCAAAGATATAGAGGAGATGAGCAAGCATTGCGAAGCATGCCAAACTAGTCAGGCAGCGCCGAGAGCGGATTTAAGCTCATGGCCCCAACCCTGCGAGCCGTGGGACCGCATACATGTAGATTTTGCGGGTCCTTTCTTAGGGCATATGTGGTTGTTAGTAGTGGACGCATTGTCAAATTATCCGTACGTGATGCGCATGCAACACACAACTGCACCACATACAATAGATGCTTTGAAGAAAGTTTTCGTAACAGAAGGCCTCCCACGAGTATTGATCTCCGATAACGGCCCGCAGTTCATATCAGCGGAATTTCAAAAATTTTGTAAAAGTAGCGGGATACAGCACATTTTGGCTCCACCGTTCCATCCTCAGTCAAATGGAGAGGTGGAAAGATTAGTGCAGACGTTCAAGTCAGCCATGCTTAAAGCAACTAGAGCGGGTGCATCAGTAGAGCAGGCGTTACTTAGCATGTTGACCACCTATAGGACGTTACCAAATATGTCAGGTAGAAGCCCCGCTCAAGTATTGCATGGTCGGCAGCCCCGTACCTTATTGTCCTTGTTATTTCCGGAAGAAGTGCCAGTGTCAACCAAAGGCGCTAAATTCAAGAGAGGAGATAAGGTACTGGTAAGAGTGTACGGAAGTAATTGTAAGTGGCAACCAGCAATAGTAACTGCAATAAGAGGAGGCAGAGTTTACGTCCTCAGGACAGAAGATAGATCAATCTCTCGGCATCAATCACAGATTAGGAGACGGTACTACGATTCTGTAGTAGATAAGCAACAGGCGGGGGGGGCAGCGCAGAGCAGGGCAACAGAAAGTGTAATGCGTTTTCCCTTTTCAAGCCAGCAGGAGGAGCGGCCCACACTGGATTCCGGCGCAACCATCGAGGAGCCATCTCTACAGTCGCAGCAGCGGCCGGCATTGCGGAGGAGCAACCGACTGCGTCGTTTCACCCCCTACATCACAACTTCGGTGGGGAGGGTGTAGTATGCGGACGGCAGTTCAAAGTTGCCGCGCTAACTGCGCGGCAAAGAGCGCCGGCAGCATGTTCCCGCCTCCGGCAGCGCGCAGCACAGAGCGTCGGCATCAGGCGCGCTGAGCTTCGTCAAGCGCGCCAAGGGTGTGCTCAGAAACCAGCCACGCCTGTTACCTGGGCTCCGCGCACTGGTGAACCGGCCAATCAGGGAAGCCGCGGGAAGCCTTGCGCGGGAGCTGGCCCAAATAAAAGGACGCCGACGGAGGATCACCGGCAGTAGAGCGCTCGGCGTGGTTTCAGCCAGATGGCATATTGTTTTTTGTATATGAAGTTTTGTGGTAACTGTACATAGCGGCCGAGTTGGCCCAGATTTTTGTAAATAAATATTCTTATGGAAAGTGAGTGTTTTTGAGTTATAACAGAAAGATTATAACAACTTGTAGTTTACATGCTGTTTCTGGTATACAATGTACATTACGTTGATGAATAAAAGATGTTGAACAATTTGATGACATGATAAAATCAGCGAATACTAACATGGTGTTCCTTAATATTTTCAGACTGTACGGAAATGTCAGCAATAATTTCAGAACATATTGATTAATACAGTAGATAAATATTTTTGCAGTCATGTTCACATTTTAAATACTATATACTACCTGAATGTGGCGTCGCCGACGCTTTAAACAATCTTCGGTTATTTAACTTTTCTTTTTTTCCGCGGATCAGAGTCCTCTTACTTCAGTTTAGATGTTTTGTCAGCATTGCGAACGAACCACTTATATCTTACCAATTACAGTTCTGGTTTTCTTCTATTTATTCTTGTTCTTCTTCAAATTCAATTTTAAGCATATTTACAAATTTACTTTAAAAAAATACCCATGAAATACTTCGAATCTCACAAATTCATAACACGTACGAATTTCATTTCTTGTTAGTCGACAATTTGAGTGCCATCCTCATAGAAGAAAATTATTGTGCCGTAGACTGAAAATAATCACGGATTACAGTGCTGGCCAGCCAAAGTAACTACTTTTGAAAAATGTCACTTATTTCGGTATTATACGGAACGACACCGTCATTATACTTCCGTAGATTCCGCCAATATTCAAGACAATGTTGGATTTTGCTGTGCTAATTTGGTATTGTTGCTAGTGATTCGCATTTTGCGGTTTGCTGTTTTTCATAAACTACACTGGGGTTCAATCAACACCATCTACATCAATCTGGTATTTTGGTGGTACTGGTTTAATTCTAGTGGCGGTTGACGCCGCACGAGCCAAATGCATATTTTGCTGATTTCATCAATTTTAGCCGAAATAACTAAACACAGACGTTTTCAGGAAAAGAACAGTCGAAACCGAGAATTTGAAAGTTGGGTTCACTTGAACGAATAGAAGAAGTCTCAATTACATCAGTAATGTATAAAAAAGCATGAGTTGTCCATCTGAACTGTTTTTGATAACATTTTTTACGTCATTTTCTTTACATTTAGGGCATTTTTAAAACATTTTAGAAGCATATTATTGATCATTTTTGGCGACATTTCAGGTCATGAAAATTCGCCCCCAATCATAACTATTGGCTTGTAGCAAGAGATGATCAACTGTAAAAAGTATATTAAGAGCTTCCAGGAAAATTCACAAACATGAGGAGGCGAGCTCACCCCCTCCCACTAGTTGTGGGCTGTGTTCCGGTGGTAACATTATTCTTGTGGGTATTCCCAAAGCATACGACCGCGAGTTAATCTCCAGGAGGGTCTTGGCTATTTTCGTCTAGAGCAGGTACCACACCAAAGCTTTGTGAATGAAAGCCGTCTCGAATACATTCGAATAGACTCGTATTTCAGAATTAAATTTCAGATTCCAACATGCAGTAATGTTGCGTAATAATGAACTGAATACCTTAAACGAAATTACTTCCAATCTGACGTTGGCTTTCATTTCGGCAATGGATTTTGTGGATTCGGTAGAACAATCCGGTACAATCAGTTAAGAATGCTCTCACATTTATTTACTGTCAAACTTCTACGCTAGATGTTAGTGTTGGCGTGCGCCTCCGCGGAGACCTAAAAATTATTGTATGTTAACTATAGTCTCAGGAACAAACGCATATTTCGGTGGAACAATCCGGTACGATCCAGGTACAATCGATTAAGAATGGTTGAACAATCTTTCACGGTGACGGTGACACCCTATGTTGCATTGTTGGTGTGGGCCTCCTCTCCGCGATCTTAAAATCGCTCTATGTTGACTAATTTTCTGGTACAAACGCATATTTCGGTGGAACAATCCGGTACAACCCAGGTACGATCAATTATGAATGGTTTCACATTTACTGTCAAGGTTATACGTTAGGTGTTACTGTTGGCGTAAGCCTCGAACAGAACAATAAAAGGCTGTATCTTCACCAATTTTCTGGTACAAACCAAAATTGTGGTGGAACAATCCCGTACAAACGTGGTACAAACGATCTGCCATGTTTCCAATTTTTTTTACGATTGTGGCGGTGCCAGCGTGAAGTTGGCACTACCACAATTGAAAGTGCTGTATCTTTTAAGTGGCTTTGGTACAAATGAATGTTATTGTGAACAAACGGGTACAAACGAGGTACAAACGAATGGTAATTGTTTAAATTGTTTTCGCTTTGATGGTGGTGCCAACTTCACGGACATAAAAAGTTAAAATAGTTCTCGTCTGGAGAGTCACTAGGGTAGAATATTAAAAACTGGAGACATTTATGAAAAAATAGCGTTTGAGCGTTTCTGAATACGAGGATTTTTGAGCAGTTTTCACAGAAAACGGCTGAGTATTCGAGAACTTATATAACCAGGGGCGTAGCGTGGATTTTTTAAGAGGGGAAGCGGCATATTCTGTATTCAACCTACGTCGTTTACGGATGGTTCGAGGAACTATTTAATTAAAAGTACCTTGTTAATGGAACTTTTCATGGGACATTTCTTGATAAAAGTATTTTTATTCTCAGTATTGTTATCAGAAAGTAAATATCTTTCTTTCAGTACTTGGAAATGTTTTAGTTAGTTTTATTCGTCGATAAGCGAAACAAGAAATACACAGAAATATTTCTCTATCAAGAGAATAGAACGAAATTACATTCTGGAGAGATGTTTCATCCGCAATCTAAAATGATCTGTTTTGGTAAAAAAAATGTTTATCAAATAAACATAGATCTTCCCTTATGTGTTGCGCTAATAAAATTCGACCGGTACATAGCCATCACACTGCAGTCAGTCCTACTAACAGGACAATCTGGAAACCTCAATGCTAATTTTCTCACTAAAGAGTACATGCTTTACTATTCCTTATTACTTGATACACTTTCCCTCAACAACGTCTTTATATTAGATGAGAAAGTCCAAGCATACTGTATAAATCTCAAATTTAATCTACTCAACAAAATATCCCTAAATAATGACGCAGGAGCATTTTGCTCCTTTATATACTTTTTACACGTTTCTAAATTTAAATGAGTCATATTGGAAGGTTTCATAAGGAAAAATCAAAATGATATTATAATGTATTAACTTTTATTTTTAACAATTACATTTTAAAATTAAGTGCAATTCTTCTTGGTTTACGGGCATATACATCAATGACATCATTAAAAAACGATGGCTTTGTCATCATCGAATCTAAAAGCTGACTCTCGATATTCAGTAAGGACAAACGAGAAAGTCTTTCATCGCTTTGTGAATTTCGGAGATAGTTTTTTACTCTCCGGAGAGCAGAAAATGACCTCTCCGCCGACGCACTTGTAGCAGGTATAGTGAGAATCAAAGCGGTCAATATGTATGTTTGGGGAAAGACATCTGCGAGTTCATGGTGATTGATATAATCATTTAATTTACTGACACTCTTGTGGAAGTCATTATCGAAATAAATGGCCGTGAGCTCACTTTTCAATCGCGCAGAGTCAAAATGCCTTCCATAAGCATCCATTAGACAATTGAAAGCTTCACTCGGGAATGACGACTGATAACTTAAATAGAGATCTGGGTTAAGAAGGCTTAGGAATTTCAGTTTAGAAGTATCAGAAAATCTATAAGATACATGACACATTAAGTTGTCTATAACTTCTATAAACAATCTCTTGTACACATTCTTTTCATTCTCTGTATTTTCTACTCTGGCTCGCCTGATTCACTGAAATTCGCTTCTTTCTCTGTTGCAACCTTCCCAAAAGCATTCAAAAGTGTCTCGAAACTGCTGCAGATATATCCCAAAATCTTCCATTTTTTTCATGCAGTACATAATATCATTGGACTTATTTTGTAAAATTTTAAATAATACGTCAGAATGAAGAACAATACATGAAAATAAAGTTAAGAAAAAATTAAAGTCAAAGTCTTTCAAAAGATTAAAATAGCCACGAGCAGACACAGAGTTTCAGCGTCCCTGTCACTTGAATTTTCTGTTACTGAACCAAATAATTCCTGCAGATCACTCGTATGATTTTTCACAGTCAGTACAAGCCTGCTGGTGAAATTCCAACGTGTTGGTGCAGCTGATGGCAATCGCTTTTTCACTACAGTGTCTAAAGCTTCAATCCGCCTAGTAGATTTAGAAAGAATGCCCCTAATCCTGATAAAGAGGCGAAAAATATTCGCACTTCTTTAATACAGCTAGCAGATTGTCCTAAGACTAAATTTAATTTGTGAGCATAACAATGCACAAATATTGCTTCTTTACAAATCATCGTTAATTTGGCCTGAAGTCCAGCATGTTCCCCTGTCATAACTGCTGCGCCGTCATACGTTTGCGCTATTACTTTTGTGTCGCACTTGTACGTGCTAATAACTCCTTTGGCATGTTCTAATAATCCAGATTTGTTCTTTACCTTTATTAATGTCATGTACATTTTTTCAAAATGTTAGTAGTTTCGCTGTATTTTGAGTGAAATATGGGCAATATTAAAAACAAAATTTTCTCAAAAACAGCTCCAATTTTTTTTAATTGAACTTTTTACACAGATAGCGCCAAGTGCACTGAATAATACAATAGATGATACAATACAGATATCTGTATTGTATCTGTATGTATCTCTGAATAATACAATACAGATGCGGATCTGTCTTTGCTGCAGTCAGTGAAATGCAAGAATCTTTCTTGAACGCCATTCTTTGAAACATACCGCAACACGCTTGTGAGTTGCGATTTCATGGTCACATCAGTCGTTTCATCAAATATTAATGCCACAAATTGAGCCTCAGAAATCTCCTTTTCAATTTCTCTGTGCATAACTTCCGCAACTGCCGCAATAATATCATTCTGGACGTCAGGAGATGTTCCACGAAACACATTGTTGCTTTCAATAACAGCTAAAAGTTCAGTATTATAATTACCCAAAAATTTAAGAATTTCAATGTAATTGCCTCGATTATGAGACTCGACAATTTCATTGTGTCCACGAAACGCCAATCCTAGTTTTCCTAAAAGACAAACAACTCTGATTATATGAGTCAACATATCTCTGTTCTTTGAAACTTCTACGTTGAGACGTTGTACAGACAACCGAAACTGCTCACTGAGACTGCATTCAATTCTTTGTTTTCCAAACAGTTTGAAATTTTTTAGGGATAGGATGTGAGAAACTGAAGTTTCATGGCGAGCCTGTGCTTTGTGAATATTGTGAAGATCATCAAATCCTCCTTGCGTCCACACGGATTTCTCTTTAGAAAACAATAAACATGGCCAACAGAATAATTTATTTGTGTTTCTGCACCCACTTATCCACGAAACATTCTCGTAAATTTGTGCACGAAAATGTATGAAATTCTTCTTCCCTTTCGAATGACACTCAATATGAAGTTCTGGTGTAGGTTTTCCAGTCGCAATAATTTTTGATTTTTCCTCAAAAGAAAGGCTTGAAAATGTATTTTGTTTTAAATGTTCAATTGCACTTCCACATAAAGACGGCAATGCTCCATCACCGTTCGAACTGTCGGCGCGGGTTGCAGCCGCAGCCCCTTCCATAATGCTCTGGAAGCGCCGGTCCGTAGCGCGTCCGTCTGCCTACAATAACCTATGCAAGGAACACGTTCGAACAGTTACGAAGGAATCTCCAAAATTTTTAAAAAAGGAGTTGTCTATGAACGCTGATACTTACACGTGCCTTGATGCCCGGTTCACGCTTTATTCACAGTTCAGTAGTCACGTTTCAATCACAGTCCTTAACAAGCAAACTCACAATTCCATCTGAACCACGGAGGTCTCCTGAGGGCTGCGCTTCTTGTAGCCTTGCACAGGGTACATAATATTTCACGCGCCGCCCGCCCTATTCGAACTATAATAGCTTCCTCTGACAATCTTCAGGGCGAGGAATATACGAAGAAGTGCGTGAAAAACTAGAGACCATAAAAGCCCGGCAAAGTAGAAACTATAGATATTCCAACATTTCATCGAGTTTGATAAGCGGATACTAATACATTTAAAATGTAAAAATTTGTGATGGAAATTCGTAAGGGAAGCGGCGCTTCCAGCGCGTCTATGGACGCTACGCCCCTGTATATAACATTATTTAAAGCACATGTACTCATCACTATAATATTGTGAACAAATCGCCGCAAATGTAAATCTTAACAACGTGGGAGACAAGTCAAAATATTACAATTTTTGTAATTTTTGAAAAAACAAGAGAATGGAGCGTGTATGTCATCTCATAGAGTGCATTTAGAACTGTCTCAACAAAAAGTTAAAGAAAAAATTTGGAGCCGTTTTTGAGAAAATATTGTTTTCGTATTTTTTAAATTGCAAAATTTGCCAGATATTGCCAGATATTGCCAGATATTCAAATACGTTTGCGGAGATAACCAACGAGCACAACCGAATCAAATCAAGAACATAATTTATACACATTATATACTAATTGTTTACCACAAACACGAATTAATTGCCGTTGCCGTTTATGGAAAAAAATGTTAAAAACTGATACATATTCAACCATGCCAGATATTCAAATACGTTTGCGGAGATAACCAACGAGCACAATCAAACCAAACCAATAACATGATTAATACACATTATATACTAATTGTTTACCACAGACACGAATTTATTGCCGTTGCCGTTTATGGAAAAATAATTGTTATAAACTGAAACATATTCAACCATGCCAGATATTTAAATACGTTTGTAGAGAAAAACCAACGAGCACAATCGAACAAAACCAAGAACATAATTAATACACATTGTATACTAATTTATTACAACAAACACCAATTAATTGCCTTTGCCGTTTATGGGAAAAAATTGTGAAAAACTGAAACATATTCTCCCGTGACAGATATTCAAATACGTTTGTAGAGAGAACCAACGAGCACAATCGAACCAAACCAAGAACATGATTAATACACATTATATACTAATTGTTTACCACAAACACAAATTAATTTCCGTTGCCGTTTATGGAAAAATAATTGTTACAAACTGAAACATATTCAACCATGCCAGATATTCAAATACGTTTGTAGAGAAAACCAACAAGCACAATTGAACCAAACCAAGAACATAATTAATACACATTATATACTAATCATTTACCACGAACACGAATTTATTGCCGTTGCCATTTATGATGAAAACCTTGATAAAAACGTCAGCACATTTAACTATGCCAGAAATTCAAATACGATTATAGAGAAAACAAAGGAGCACAATGAAACCAAACCAACCAAATCAAATAACCCCCGTTTTGGTCCTGAAGATACGTGGCTATTAATTCGAAATTGTGACAATTAATTGACAATTAATTAGCAATGAATTATCTGAATATTTCCATCGACCTGCGACCCGAATTTCACTGATGTGTGTGCTGGCGTCGCGTCAAGCCAGCTCACACTCGTTTTCGACCTGAAGATACGTGGCAATTAATTCGAAATTGTGGCAATTAATTAGCAATAAATTATCATTGTTTCTGTGGACATGCGACCCGAATTTCACTGTGTGTTCTGGCGTCGCGTTAAGCTAGCTCACACCCATTTCGCTCTGAAGGTACGTGGCAATTAATTCGAAATTGTGGCAATTAATTGGCAATTAATTAGCAATAAATCATTAGACATTTTTCATTCCGGTGAGCTGACATGGCTATTCCAGCTTGACGCACCTCCGTTTATCTTCATTAGCTATATGTGGTATAAAATTAACAAAATGTATAGAGGTAAATATGGTAATAGGAGCCGTGTATATAATATGAGCCCCCTTAGTATTTGTTCATACATTGCAAACATCCTAGCAGGAACGATTTTAACTACTATTTCAGTAACTCCTTTTCCCATCATAGCTCTGTGGGTCAATTGAGAATGAGAGCTAATGGGTAACATAGGTTTTCGTGTTTTCTCGATTCTAAAAACTTTGGAACGTATGTCTTTGGCTTATAATTACAGTTTGAGTCCGCTTAGACCGATTTTAATTCCTAACGGATGAAATACAATATGTTTTATACATTATTTTTGTTCCCGCAATCAGTAATTTCGAGCGTGATGAAGACCGCTTTTGGTTTGCCAAATTTTAATACGGCGATGCTTATAAAATGAGCCCCGAACTAGGGTGGGTATACGAGCTCCAAACTTCAAAGGACTTGTATTACATGCACTAAAACTTGTGTTCATACTATTTTTCTTTTAGATGGGTCACATAATGTTCTAGTCCCGAAACAAAAGAGAAAAACTGGAATACCGAAGACATGGTTAAGGCAGCGCAGTTACGAGCAAGGAAATGGATTTCAAAAAGGCTTCTGTAATGTTTCTCGTACCAAGAACTACTCTTCAAAGGCTTGTTCGTGTTGACAAACCTTTGAAAGAAGCAGTTTTAACTAAATTAAGAAGAAAACATGTATTGGGGGATGAGCTCGAGAAAAGAGTCGAGTATTTGTTTGTCATGGAATTCTACGCTCACCAAAAAATATTTTCGTAGATAGAGAACCAACTTCGTGACAAATGGAATTAAACGCCCACTCACAGAAGATTAGCCGGTAGGGATTGTTCGACCATTTTATTAATCGCCACAACATGTTTTACCTTCAAAGGTACCCTTTATCACATCTCCTTACAAGAAGTCTGTTATGGCGGCTGGAGAAACAACAATATGCCTGCAGATACAAACTAATGATGCTACAGTATGTCTCAGACTTTCCCACATTAGCTTTCTATTTCCTTTGGTCTCGGCTAGCTATTCGGACTTGCCGCGTACCCATTCTGCGATTTTTGTAATTTTGCCCCTCTAGGCCCATCTTCACGATGGAATGTCATGGTATTTCGCGTCTTTCTCAGTCATGCGCTAGATATCGCATGATCGCGACCGTAACAAGCAGTGCTTGCGTTCGTGCGACGTCTAGCAGCAAGACGGGAAATGCGCGTGTGATATTCGTGGCCATAGGGGCTTGAGGGGCAGAGTTATAAAAATCGCTCTATACTCCGGTACAGCTGTAATCTGTCGCCCCCAAAGTAATTTTTTTGACATTTTCTTAAATTTTCTATTTCATAATAGTAGAACGGAAACATTATTTTAAGAATATTAAAGAACAGTAAGACCTCGTCCTAAATGACAATTTCCTTTGAAAAATTTGGAGACATTTTAAGAAAACGACTTTTAAGCGCTGCTGTTAAATTCGAAATTAGAAGATCGTTTCAAGAGAAAATTTTGAGTTTACGCAAAAATTCATCAGAAGTCATTTGAAGCACATTCACTCACTAATGCAATAGTATTTACAAATTGCTGGAAATGTGCATATTAACGGTGTAAGAGATCTTTAAAAAAATTACATTTGTGCAATTTTTGAGAAAAAACAAAACAAATGAAGTTTACGTCATATTAGCACCAGTATAATTAGCACTAGCCGTTCGAAAAGTTTGAAGACAAAATTTGGAGCCATTTATGAGAAAATAGCGTTTGAGCGTCTCTAAAAATGTGAAATTTTGAGTTCGTTTTCGCAGAAAACGGTTGAGTTTTCGAGAAACTTTATTGGATATTATTTAAAGCACATGTACTCATAAATATAACAATGTAAACAAATCGCCGCTAATGTAGATATTAACGACGTGAGAGACAAGTCAAAAACTTTTTTGTAATTTTTGGAAAAAAACAAACAAAAGAATAGAGCAAACTGGTGTTTATGTCATCTCAGAGTTCAATTTGCACTATCTCTATCAAAAGTTTAAAGAAAAAACTTGGAGTCGTTTTTAAGAAAATCTTGTTTTGTTATTTTTTTAAATTGCACAAATTGCCCGCAATATTGCGCGAAAACTATAAAAATTTTCAAAATATGTACATGACCCCAGTGAAAAAACTAATTATGGAGATCAAATTTTATTTGAAGGAAAAATCTCTATCTTCAGTTTTATTGTTGTAGGAAGACGCCGAAATTCTTACACGAAATTTGAAGAAAAAAATTGGGGCCGTTTTTGAGAAATTTTTGAAAATGTTCCGGAGGCTTCATGTAAAGTACACCCAAATTTTTGAAGAAAGATTTTCAAAATTGCAGCGCCTCGAGTCGAGTCAGATCGACCTCGTTGGGCTTTTTACAATACATTTTTCTGAGTGCCCATCACTATATTACAAAGTGCCCACAATAGTCGTGAAAGTGCCCATCACTATATTTTCTGCCTTATTTGAGTTTCACATTTTATAAAATGTGAAGTACAATTTTCAACTATTTAACTTACTAGTCTCATAAATGTACACATATGTAGCAATTCATTTGCCAGCTATGAATTTTCATTATTAAAATAAACAATTACACATTGAAAAGAACATAATGGTTACCCTTAAAGTGCCCATCACTATGTGCTCTACCCTATTTTGTGAATTATTCATCACTAAGCAATGTACGATTGCTGTTTGAAGGCCAAGATATCAAGGCGCATTACTGGTGTTCTCGTAGCACGAACGATAGCAGGAAATCACCTCTTCTCTTTAGATAAGATGAGAATAATGCATGATTCACTAGAATTGGCATTTCTATCATTGAGATGATCAATAGTTTTTAGATTACTTTTCACCATAATCATTTACCAATGTAAATGAAATGAAATGAAAACGTAGTGTATCATATTTCTTTTTTGTAGTACATGGCGCCAATAATAATAATAATAATAATAATAATAATAATAATAATAATAATAATAATAATAAAAGATTTTTAAAGACCTCAATATTAATAATGAAACTTTTTCATCGTATGGTGGTCCCGAGTGTCGAAAATGCGACCTAAAACTCCAAATCAAAGTTTCAATTGAACGGGTGATTAGAACAATAGCATTAAAAAAACAAAAAGTTGAGAAAGCATTTTGTAGTGAAAAGGTATTGCCCCTAATGAACAGAAGAGTGACATTCCGATGAATCATACATGTTATTGTGCGTGATGAAGTTTGTGATGCGAATAAGAAAGATACAATATCAGGACGCTACATTTCTTACATCCGAATTAGTTACCGTCTCTTTGTCAGTAAAAGATGCAAAAGCAAGGATTGAAATGTTCACCATCAGAAAGTAATAGGCACTACAATAGCAATATAAAGTGAATACTGATGAACTCAGTAAACTTTAAACCAGACGCGGCTCGTCATTAAAGGTTGTAAGGCGGAGCCTCCCCTATGAAAATCGCCGCCCAAAGAAATTTACAAATATATTTGCAAATGAATTTATTTATTAATAATGGATTTCTGAGTCATATTATATAAGAATCAATGTAAAAAATTTTCTTTGTCGGTTCGTTAACGGCCCTCCATAACGCATTTGAAGCTGTTGACAGGGAAGAGAGAAGCGTTAGGCTCCCACTTCGTTCCGTCATAAGGCCTGTGTAAAACGAGGAGGCGTGACGTCATGCATTCACTGCACGGGCATATGGGTGGACCGAAGGCTGCAGGCTGGCAGCCTTCAAGCGTGGGCACAGCAAGGGGCCTGGCGCCTGAAGGGAGTCTCACCAGATAGCATTACTATGCAGCTCAGTGAGTTTCAACTAGTTGTTCAAAATCGCGGTAGGGGCGCTTCTCCCTTACGTATGTATCGGAAGAAATAGTGCTTAGAAATACACTACTATTTGAAAAGCTAAGTCCTCATGGAATATCTAGATAAAACTGAGTCAAAGAACAGGTCCCCCTGCTGTCCCTATAATGAAAACCTAGTACTGCCCTCCGAATTGAAGGACCCCCCCAAGCAATTAAACATTTGCAGCCTTCCTCATTAGAAAACCACGAGCCGCGACTGCTTTTAAACTGATTAGAGGTCGCACTACATATATAGTACTACTTCATGAAGACTAGTTGTATAATGAGAAATCAGTGGCAGATTAATCAGGTCAGCATTCAACATTAGCTGACTGTCCCTCTGAGTTATGGTCGCAAGGACTCGCAACAATGGGCCTTTGTTCGTTTGTATTTGCTCGGCTTTTGTACGGCCGTTTGTAATTCTTACTTCCGGAGATCTTCAATCATTTACAATCCTTTTCAATAAACAGAAAAATGTATTATAAATTGTTTTCACAATTTTGTTTTCAAAAATTGTCTTTGGTTTTTTTTTATTTCTCGCCTACTACTTATTTATGTGCATAGAAGCGGAAAGTGATGATTTTCGCCAGAAAAACTTTTATTATGGGGCCCTGTTTATCGACAAAATGGATAAATCTTGTTCGCATGTGGTAAATTATTTCCTCAAACAAGTTGTGTAGTCAGAATACATTTTTTGTGGGTTTTTGATTCCAAAAAAAATTGGTAAATGGCAGTTAGTATGTCTATCCGTCTGACTGCTGTCAACGCTAGTGACTATATCGTTCAGATGGTTTTCTCCAAAATAGATATTCCCTAATGGAAATGGCTGAACTTGAGTCACGTGAATTTGAAAAGATATTATGATTTTGGGTCGGATACTTTACATAAAAATCATAACGTTTTCAAATGAACATAACATTTTCCATTTTTTTCTCAAAATGGCTACATATTTTGGATTATTTTTCTAGTATAGAGCAAAGGATGTTTAAAAAATGTCACAGGTCACATGTTCGTTGAAATATCTGAATTTTCAAGAATCGTAAAAGTTCAAATGTTTTTGGCACATTTCTCCAACTACATATTAAAGAGAGAAACTTTTTTCTTGACGAAATTATGCTTCAAAGACAGGACATTAAAAAAATACTTTTTTGTCGAAAATATAGTTAGTTAACGCGTTATTTTAATAGGCCATTAGGCCCGCTCTTCCGTCACGCAAATTTCATTACGCTCCTTTCACCAACTAGCGGAGAAAGAAGGTATTATCTCGGGCGACGAAACAGGCAATTTGAATTTAGCTCAGATGCGTCATTTAGGCTTGAGGATCTTTTACATGCAAGTAAATCTACTAACATGGGATAGCCGGCTTTACTTCCCCTCCGAAGGAAGGCGTACGAAGGATTTTTTCGCCCTTAAAAAATCCACGGCTTCGATCGGATTTGAACCCACAAACTTGTGTATCACACTCCGGTACGCTAACCGTTACACCATCAAATCGCGTAAATATACATTTAGTTTTTGAGTAAATTTCCGTGAAATTTTTAAACAATAATTTATCAACAAAGTTCCAAATATTTCCTTTAATTTTTCTCGAATATAGCAAGGAACGCTTATAAAAAAAGCCTAGGTCCAATTGTCGGTGAACTGTCTACTTTCAAAAATTGCAGAAAATTAAAATTGCAAACTGTAATATTTATGACTGATATTTGCTTAATGAAATGTGTTCTGAAAAAATTATATCTTGAAATACAGTCGTGCACAATTTTGTGAAATTACGAATAGCTTTCGTAACGGCTTAGGTGGCTCAGAGCATCAATTGGTGTCACTGCAGTGCCTCTGACAGGCTGGCCTTAGGATTCGAGTCCCGACGGTGACAGGATTTTCGCTTTTAGCTACACAGCTAGGTCAAATTCAGCCGCGGTCTGAAGAAGAATTCTAGCGATCGGCTGCTCTGATCGGTAGTTTTCCGGGATTTCTCCGATCAAAACCAGGCGAATGCCGGAACACTACCCTAACAAATGGGCCACGGACCGCGCGTGATCTTTCCTTCCTCTTTTTGATCAATCCTCGGCGTTATGCATATTACGTTTACTTGCGATACACTTCCACACATGACGAGACCAGTCGAGAGCTTAGAGCTTGTCTCGAGTGGGGCGGGTACCCCTCTGACGGGAGACATCTGGTTGGGAAAACCCCTGCTAGCAGGCGGTAGGTTGGCGCGGATCTCACCATCCATCGAGGTAGACCACCGCCACATCCCGCAGTAAAACATGCACTACACATACGGGACTAATGACCTTCGCCGTTGACGTTTCCTGGAATCACTAATCAATCAACCGAGTAGTTTTCGTGTAATTTTGGCTTGAAGTCGCAGAAATTTATGAAAAAAAAATCTCTAAAACGGCTCCAATTTTTTCTTTATTTTTTCTCTCGAAGGCAACAAAATATGCTAATAAAAATTTGGGGGATATTCCATTTACGTTGAACTCTGAAATTTCGAGAATTTATAATTTAGAAATAATGCGAGAAAGTATGTACTATTATAGCTCAACCAGTTCGTAACATGTTACAAAACTATCAGAGGAATGAAAACTTGATTGCCTCAATAAACATTAAAGTACATAATAGTTCGTTCAGATGATTCACACGTTTCCAAGTAGAAGAAGCAATCGTCTAAAATTTAGTGTACGTTGTTGACTGCCGAAAAGAAAATATTGCAAGGAAACTAGTGGCGCTATAACAGCTCATACTTTTTCGCATTAGTTGTAATTTTTGCAATTTTCGAAAATTCAGTTCGGTTTTGGGGGCTCAGGGCCTCGACTGATGTCGCTGCAGTGTCTTTGACTGAGGTTCGAGTCCCGACGATGGCACAATTTTCGACACTAACTACATAGCTATACAATTTTCAGATTCTTCAACAGTGACTGATTTTCAACACTATACTGCGATTTTTGTAGGAAGAGCTTTCAAGGCCACTCAAATCCCATCTTTGCGATGGAATATGTCACGGCATTTGGCGTCTTTTCTCGGTCTTGCCGGTAGAAGTCGCATGATCGCAAGCACTGCTTCATACGGTCGCGATCGTGCGAAATCTAGCGGAACGACTGTGAATGACACGAAATGCCGTGACATATTCCATCGCGAAGATGGGATTTGAGTGGCCTTGAGAGCTCTTCCTACAAAAATCACAGTATAGCTAGAGCTAGATAGCTAGGGTCGAATTCAGCCACTGTCTGGAGGAGAATTCTAGCGGCCGGCTGCTCTGACAGGTAATTTTCCGTGGTTTCTTCGATCAACACCAGGTGAATACCGCCGCAGTATCCTGACAAATGGGCCAACCACGTATCCTTCCCCTTCCTTTCCCGATTCTCCCCTTACTTACACACACACTTACATGCACTACACTGCCACGCATATAGGGAGACCAGTCGGAGGGCTTAGAGCATGTCCCGGCTGGGGTGGAGTCCTGCAGGTGGGAAATTCGTGGCTGAAAAAAAAACGCAAGCCAACCTGTAGGTCGGCGCCGTATCTCACAATCCTCGCCGCCACTACCTGCGCTATCAACATGTATCACATTTACGGAACTAATGACCTTAGTTGACGCGCCCGGAAATACTAATCTATCAATCCAAATTTCAGAGTTCCACGAAGAGTAGGCGGCGCAGTTTTTTTTAGCATTTCGTTTTCCTCTACCCGAAGGAAAAATCAAAGAAAAAAAATTGAGTAGTTTTGAAACATTTTTCTATAAATTGCTATTATTCAAGCAAAAATTACGCAGAAACTACTTGTGTTTTCAAAGAATTGTACAAGACCTAATTTAAATAACTACATTGCTCACTGTAGACAGTTTGATATTTCGTGTTTTGTAGTTACTCATCGACAAGACCCATAGTATCTTTGCGAAACTGTTGAAATTTCCCTAATTCTTTAAACGTTGCCATTCTCTGAACTCCGCAACCACCGGATGACGTCTCCCTACTTCCACCTTCGGTGTTGAGCATGTTGAGATCTCAGCATTCCAATGAGTGATGACGTTTCGGGCACGAAAGTGGGGAGGCAGAAGTGCATTGTGGATGTTGTGGACTGGACACGAGCCGTGGCCCGAGGGCCTATGGACTGTTGTGTTGACTATAGGTGAACATCTGATGATTCCACCCGCAATAATTTGTCTTTAAATCCAGATTTCATTTCACTGTATTTAGTGATTAATTGTCGCGTTATTTATGTTGTGAAAGTTGCAGATAAATACACTTGACGTGTAAAATGTGGAGCCCTACCCATGTTCAAGTGACAGGTATGTGCTATTACTTGGATTCAACAACGGTATTTGCCATGATTTGCATACAGTATTGGTTACTATATGTCATCTACACGTAATTTGTATGTTATAGTGCAGCGAGCCAGAGGTCTCATATCGAAGGGGAAAAATGGTATGTGTTCCCGTAATAACAGTGAATACTTTCGTATGTAGGGCTCAGTTTGGCTCTGTGTAATGGAATGTGTTCGTTTTAGACATGACTTAATTCTTAACTTGCTAGTTGTTGCTTTGTTTATGTGTGTATTGAAAATCATTCTAGGGACAAACGATGCTTTTGTTACTATCGGGCTTGGAAAAGAAAAATATCAGACATCTGTCAAAGAAAAAGCTGAAAAAGATGTTGAATGGCGCGAGGAGTGTGAATTGTAAGTTGAAATAATGTGACATTAAATGTGTTGTATTAAATTTCAATGTATGATCATCTTTACATCTTGCATTTCAGACTTATTCCAAAGCAAGGCAATACAGCAGAAATAGTATTAACAGTTCTGCATCGTAATTTCATAGGAGTCGACGAATTTTTAGGAATGGTCAGTGTGCCACTTGCTGAATTTGATGTTTACGAGAGACCCAGAAACAGGTACTGCTTATGCTATGTAATTGTGAGTATAGTGGATGCAGCTTTTAAAAATTAATTTATTATTTTTTGTATTAGGTGGTATACATTGAAGAGTAAACCTGGGAAAGAGAAAAACAAACCACGTGGGAGAATTAGAGGTGAAGATTGCATTCACTGTAAAAGCTGGAAGTTTAACCGATCTGAGTAAGAAGGAGAAACATAAATCATCTTTGGGTCAGTTATCTCATATGGCCCAATCTGTCGGTAAGATGTCGTATTTGTAAATTGGTCTGTATTTGCATTTATATTGTTTTCTGAATATTGAATTATCTTCGTTACAGGAGGCAGTTTATTGAGTATCGGTAGCCTTGAGAAAAGGAAGGGATTGAAGAAACTGGCAAAGTCCATTGGTCAGTGTAATGTATAGTGGATTAAACAAATGTTAACAATTTGCATTGCCACCGTAGGGAAATAATTTTCAATTTGTTGAAATGCTTTTCAGGTCATAAGATGGGAAAGGGACATAAGGAACAAGATGGTGAAGATAAATTCCGTCCAATGTCAGGTGGAGTGAGTGGATCATACCTACGTTCAGCTCAAGTCGCTGGTGATGCAGATCCTGGTGTTATTAGTGAAGATGAGGATGAATTTACTGTAAGTAATGAACTCTAAAATCCATTTTGCTATTAAAGTACTTATGTATGTTACGTGTGACATTTCAATTGTTTGTTGTAATTGTTTCTGTTTGATTTGGTCATTGTTCACTGAATGGTCTGTAAGGTTGTGGGAATTTTTAATTAATTGTTTGCCATGTTTAGTGAGCTTATGAACTTCTTACCTTCATCAATAATGCTAGTAATGATCGTTTCATAGAGTTCCATGAATAGTATTCTTAACACAGCCATTTTTTAAATTATTTTTTATTTTTTTAATTTATATATTTTTGTGTGATCTAATGATTTCAGAACTAGTTTTATTACCATAAGTAATTATAAGTAGTTATTAAAACCATAAGTGATTTATCTATTTTTGATCGGTGTATATATATTTGTTTAGAATTTTTTGCAAATTCGTAGATTATTTTGAAGATGAAAATTTCAGCTCTAAGCAAATATTCTTCCCAAGAATCATAAGAAATTTTAAGATTATTATCTTCGCTTAATGAAACTCGAAGCCATACACATGGGTATAATAGAATTCAACTGATGTGGAATTGAGGGTCCCACTCCAAGTTTTTGCCTATTATGTATTTGCCTATGTTTTGCCTAAGCGCATTAAGTACTTTTTAATAGTGAAGTGTTCATATAAATATTAATTTTGTGGATCTGATTTGATAAAATATGAGAATATTCTTAAATATGAACAGTAATATATTTTTATGTTTCAGTTTGATGATTTGTCACACAAGAGTTCAGAAAGTTCATTAAATACCAACAATGCTACTACAACACCTGTGGTTGGATCTTTGGAAAACCTAGCTGGAGGAGAATTCTTACGTCGCACTACTGTGTCAGCCATTCCACCAGCAAAACCACCACGCAATACCCTCTCGCATGACAAACATGTGGATGAATGGGAGCAAAAATTGTTTGGTAAACAAGGGAAAGGTCAGTAATACTCTTAGCAGTTATATTGGTTTCAGTTGGTTGCTTTTGCACAGCATGTTTATATGCAATGCAATAATGTGCATGAGCATGTTATTACTATTGTTTTATCAAAAACAAAAGTATCTGAAAATTTGAATGCTAAATTTAAAAATCATGATCCTTTTCTTGCCAGATTGTTTTATTTTGATGGACAGATCTATTGTATTGAAGGGCCACAATTGGAAACGATACAAAATGAAGACAATATGTTTTCGTTTTGGGAGTTCTTTTGCATCATTTTCTGTATAGAACCATTCACCGTCTTTTACTATTAAGAATCTAGTGCACATCACTTTGTAAAAGAGCATGATGTAAATTTGAATTTTCCCACAGTGCAAACTTAAATTTTTCGTTAAATAGTAGGAGTAAAATAAAATGTAAGAAATTGTACCTACTTCTTCACAATTTATTGAGGCAGATCTTACATTTATTAGAATTCATGAAATAAGGCAAGTTAACTGTTATAATTTCAGTTTTAAATCGGTGGAACCCAAGGTACATTTGATATGAAGAAAAAAAGCAAAACCTGAGTATGTTTGTTTCAGGAACAAAATTCTTAATTTGTAAAGAATTATTTCTAAGTTGATATTTAAGAAATTTGATAGTCCAAATTAAAATCCATTCATTCATTTCTTTGAGAATACTGTAATGCTTTGGGAATACATTATTCATCTGAGCATCAGAATAACATTTTGAATTCTATAAGGGATTATTTTGCTGTTTTGTGCTAGTAGTGGTATTTCTTTCTCTTGAACACAATTTAGAAGTAAATGATTCAAATTGATGACCCAGATGTAACAGAATATCAACTATATAGTCATTTAGGAATTCACTGCTGTACAATAATTGCATATTCTGTACAGAGAAGACTTGTTCCTCTTTCATTTATCAGTTCTCAGACCTTTGGCTGGCTTTGTGCACCCTCAGGCCTTATGCCATGAAGCAATTCGGAGTTACTGCCTGATGATATGAATGTATTACGGGCACATTGTGGTTTGTCATTGCCTTTCATACCATTAATATAAGGTGGAAAGATCCATGTTTAATGCAGGATTAAACCTACAAGTTTTCATTCTTCACAGAGCAGTCGCTGCTGCAACTGTCTGTGCTATGTTAGTTGGGACTTAATCCCCTTTTCACCTTAACACAATTTAAGAATTATTCTTTCCTGTTTTATTTTAAGCAAACTTACAGTAACTTCATTGTTTGCATCTTTTTGCATTTCCATTGCATCATTATTATTGGAGTGAAAGAAAGTATAACTTCATTCAATGAAGAACAGTATGTTCAGAAATTATGAGACTGATTTTTGAATTATTCTACATATGAAGTGTTCTCAAATAAGTAATTAACCATTTCTTTCCTTTCCCTCTCCTCTTTTATCTACCATGTTTTCAAATATTACAACAATTTGTAATTAAATGTAACTTATGGTCTCTATAAGTAAGTGGTATTTCTCTGTCAGAAAATGGAAGCTGTAGAGGCTATTATGTATTTCCTTCAGAGAGTTCTATTGCTTCCATGGAGACGCTGAAGAGACGATCATGGGAAAACAACAAGCCACTGTTTAACAGTCAAGGGTCTGAAAAAGAAACTGTCGAAGCAATAGTTGGTTCTGATATTCCTTCTGCTGCAACTACCTCTGCTACCAATATTCCTGCAACTTCCTCAGTAAAAAAGCACATAGAAGAGAATTCTTTGATGCAATCAGTGAATGCATCACAAGAGAAAGAAAAATTGGAGGAAAGAGAAAAAGAACCTGAAAAGGAGAAAGAAAAAGAGATGTCTAAGCTGGCTCGGAAGTTCAAAAATTTTCGGAGAGGTAAAACATTGTGCCTAAAAGTATTGTCTCTATAAGTTTGTTTAATATTATTTTCCTGATTAGTGAAATAATTCATTTTTATTTAGATAAAAAGATTCTGAATTCTTGGTAATTTTTTTCAAACGATTGTTTTTTATTTTTAGTGGTAACTTTTCTATTACTGTTCTATAATATTTTGAAACCATTGCTCTGGTAGTATCATACCATCATCTTGTTAATCATATCCTAGTTCTTAATTGTGATTGATTCCTTTATTTTGTCCAATGGAAAAGAGTATATTATTGATTTTAGTACGATTTTGCTGCATTCCCATGGTCCACATATTCATGTACCACATATTCTTCACAGGAGGATTGTGTATTTAATTAAAAGAGTAAGACTGGGGTGAAAGGCTCAGAGGGTAGAAAGAAAAAAATTAATATTATTATTATTATCATCGTTATTTTATCAATTTCATAAATACAGAGACAAGCACTTCAATTCAACTGTAAAATCACTAGCAGATCATGAAAACTTTGTAGTTGAAATAGTTGAAGTTCTCACAATCCCAGTCAAGTCACAATTGTCCAGAATTGCCAAAACTTGAATTATCATTTTGAGGCGTTCATTACAGTCTTCCCTGCGGAAGATTAAGGAAGACTGTTCAAATGACAAATAGCCGAAGACTACCAGTTTAGACTAGCTAATAATGTTTTAAAATAAGTATATATTTCAACTCCTCATCTTTAGTGAATGAAATTATGTTTCAAATGGCTTTTGGTGTAGACCATTAGTACCAATTGGGGAGAGTAAACTTTCATTTGCATATCTGATGACACAGTGTTAAGTATCTCCAGTTTCATTTACACTACTATTTTTGATACAAATTACAAACAAAAAATTAATGTACTATTTTATAAAAGTGAATGTTTGCCACAACTGCCCTTTAGTTTGGTTTTTCACCATAATGGGTAGGTATGCGAGTGGTTCAGATATAATCTGACAGTACGGTCATTGAAATTGAAGCTGTGTGTTGTGTATTATACACTTATATTTTTGTTGCACTGAGTTTTTATTTATCATTTTAACATGCCAGTGTGCATCAAAATATTTTAAATTATTTTAGTGCCAAATTTATTCTAACAAATTTTTAAAAAATTGTACTTTCATGAAGTTGATAAATGTGCATTCACTACATTTCTACAGAAACAAAATTGCCAGAGACTGTCTCAGAATTGAAGAGTGCT
Organism: Acheta domesticus; assembly: GCA_031308135.1. Taxonomy (NCBI): domain Eukaryota; kingdom Metazoa; phylum Arthropoda; class Insecta; order Orthoptera; family Gryllidae; genus Acheta; species Acheta domesticus. The sequence goes on along the minus strand of JAHLJT010008446.1, from coordinate 93,643,104 downwards.
TTGGCTGAAGAAAGGATTATCATTGGTGGAGAAACCGATGGTGCAACAAGGTCATCCACTGGTCGTTTGTCTGCAGAGGTTTTACATAAATTTGAAGGAAATCGCGTGAGGTATGTAGTTTCCTACTTGAATCAATTTCTTGGTTCTTGTCACATCTATTTTTATTTTCAATATCTATTTAAATACATCGAGGACTAACGAGAGCTTATGTTTTACAATAATAGGATCTGATTGACATGGTATGCAACTTGCAAGCTCAAGTGGAAGGGCAGAACAAAAAGATGCGTGATCTGGAGGACTATTTGGATAACTTGTTACTGCGTGTTATGGAAACTACACCTCGTATTTTGCAGAATCCATATGTAAGCTGCAAGACACAGGCTAAAGTTTCTTAAATGCAAGGTTGGAGGTTCATAATTTTTATACCTTGTTTATTCACAGTACATTTGTATCTGCCGGTACCTTACTTCTTGAGTTTTGTGCGTTTCAGGTTTTCAAAACTGTATCGTATATTAAAGGGAACCTTTTTCCAACATAACTGATTGTCAGTGGAATCTAAAATAAAAATGGAAATACTTAGCCAATCACACTACATTTCTGGTGAGATGTGTTGGAAATGGCTCAAGTATGCTATTTTTATGGTGGCTTGAAATCTTTAATAAATTAAATGCCTTGTTTTGGAGAAATTAGCTACATTTACGTATAAATATGCCTTATGGCTTATAATTCAATAGAAAAATATTTTTTAGGCTTGAAAAATAATTTATTTAAAAAGAAAAATTGAGTACACAGCATTGTTGCAATTGAGTACATTGCAATTACAGCAATTGAGTACTAAATTTTCCTTTTTATATAAATTATTTTCCAGACTAAAAAATATTTTCCTCATCATGGCATCAAGTTCCCAGTGATATTATAAGGTTGCATTAGACAAGGTTAGTGAACATTTTATACAAGCTTACTGTAATTGTGGAATTCAACACTGTTGTAGATCCTTGATCAGAGTTCCACATTTCAATTAGTATTTCTATTTGAATACTCCAAAACATTTTCCACTACATAGCTGTATGTTATTAGGTAAAATTATTTCTGAATGGAATGGTACCTTTGTTGTACTGATATTAGTCTTCACTAACAAAGTAAGATAGAAAATTATTTTATATTGTCTGACAAATTATAAATTCATAATTATATATTTTAAATATATTTAGTCTCAGAAACTAACATAAGTTTCTCAGATTAAATGTAATTCGTCCATGTTAATGAAAAGAGTTGTCAATGTAACAAGAAGTGTAATGCTTCAAAATATTATACATTGAGAAATTAGAATTTTTATGGGCTGAAACAAGATAGTGATTTATAAAAATGTTTGTGTCCTGCTGCATTGATCTTATGGATGTATTGTTTTTTTCTGCTTGAGGATTTAATTTTAATGTGTTTTGTATCCTATGCAAAAAATTAAAAAAAGTGTAAGAGAAACATTTAAAATTTTCTAAGAAAAAGTGAAGCTCATTTAAAAGTCTCTAAGAAAATGTGATGCTCAAATCTTCCATAAATTTATGCAAAGCAATGGGAACAAAACCCACGTCTTATGAAAACTGCTATAGATAATTAAGAAAATAAGAATCTCCATCTAAATTTCAATTGGAATGGATTTCCACAGTCTCGTGGTGTTTTGTGTGCGAGTGTGTGTGTGTGTGTGTATATATATGTTTATATGAATCCTAATTTTTCTTCTCACTTCTCAAATACCATGACAGGAATTTATTTCAAGTCCATATGCCATGTACCTGGCATATTATATATAAGAACTTTGAAAGCAATTAAACCAAACCTGTGTATTGATATTCTGACAAATGTTCTTAAGTTTTTTATTTCTTATCAGTTTCTATGAATGTCTTCTATCAATCATTCATGTCAGTTTAAATGATTAAATATGTTGTTGATTACTTTCAAATAACATACTGATCTAATTGATTATTCATTTTTTTGTAGCATTCACACAGTTTCACTGAAGGGACATCTTTTGTGCGGTCTATCAGAAGTTTTTCACCTGCGAGATAAACATTTTCAATTATTTAATGATCATTGATTTTAAACACATTGTGCCTGCACTGGTTAAGTTTCAATTTAGTGGATGTTTAGCAATATGAATTAACACTGGAACACCCAGACTTTCCTTGCAAACTAGAACGCCTAAACATGTCAAAAATGGCACAACACTAATTATAGCTTCATTTAATGAATGATAGTACAATTTTTAATGAGGAAGGATCCTATGAATTATTGCATGCTTTAAGAACAATTTTATAGTGTATGTTAAATTTTGTAAATTCAAAAAATGTAGGAAAAGGGTACAGAAACATAAGTATAAGACAACACACCATTTAATCTCTTAAATATTTTTTTTTAAGGATGTTGCATTATACCAAATTGTTCTTCTTAGAAGTAGAGGTCATATTGAACAAAAGCTTTTGCAGAAATAAAACCATCCTTGTCCACATAATGAAATACTTTTATCATATATCTTGAATCCTAGTTTTCATTTCTGTCCATAATAAATTCAGTTGTAACTGTGCATGCAATTTAGTGGTGTTAGGATGCCATTCACATGTTAAAAGAAAGAGCTGTTAAGCTACAGTCAAATATGCATTCATCACAAGTGCTTCTGCAGTTCCTCCACTCTCTGCCAAAGCTTTGTTTGCCAGAAAGCAAAGCATACTATGTTTTCTTTTTCAAATGGAATGGAATCTGGCTTAAGTTGTGTTTCTTTTTTCTTTCCCCAAATCTTGCTTGGTTACAACCATCCATTCAGTCTCTAAACACAAAAGACAATGTGCCAAAAATGGCATGTTTGGGCGTTGTAGGTAAATTTGTATGGTCCAGATAAGTAAAATTTATTGGGATTATTTATTCATCAAAAAGTCACTGAAGCCCAACTCCATAGATTAAAAATTCAGTGTAAAACAGCACACACAAATCTCAAATGTACCAAAAGGATGTTGGGCATTCTAGTGTTAAGAACTAAGTAAAGTAAGAACTATGTAATCCAGCTCAACATCTACATTTCTAGATTTTATATAATACAGTCAGCAACCATGATGATTATATCATTGTAATTTTAATAGAATTAGGGACTTGATGTATTAAAAATATTCCAAAAATGTTCAGCTTCCTTATAAACGTTTTCGCTAGAAACTAGTAAAGGAACAGAACCTATGTTACAATATTACTGTTTTAACCATGAAATGATTGCAATTTATTAATCTATTGTATTTGAATGTTATTCAACACAGCACTTCCACTTGTTATTTTGGTTACAATCACATTGCAAATGAAGTTTACTGAATCACATTAAAATAGTTTTTTGCACTGTAAAAAATGGCAGAATTAATTTGGAAGTCCTGAACTGAATGATCTGTTGTAATCTTCTGTTAAAACTAGGAGGTTAAAACTTTGCTGGATATTTTTGGAATTTGCTGTACTTCCATTGACTGACAAAGTGCCTATAGCATAAATGATTTTTATTTCATGTATTTTAATTGTACCTCATGAATCAGTTTTTATTTTGGAGGTGTTGTGAAAAGACCTCTTTCGTATTAGCAGTTATTGTGCTGCTAATATTATGTGAGCCTGCATAATCCTTGCGACTCACCAAGTTTTTAGTTGTGTAGCAGTTGCATTTCTATGAATTGTCTTTAGTTACTGCAAAATGAATGTTATTTATTTTAACTTGGTGACAATTTTTTGTCATAGATAGACTTATATTCAGTGGAAGCAGTTTGAACTAAGTATATTACATGGGGGTCGATAACCATGAATAATGCAATGGCAACATATTTTGATGTTTGTTCCAAAAAATGATTTTAACACAAAAAGCTTTAATATTGATTATGGTATGTGAAAAGGCACTAATACACCCAAAATATATATAAATATATATATATATGTATTTTTTATTGTGTTAAAAGTTGAGGGACATTCCTTTCACAAGAAACATGTAAGAGGGCAGCAGAATTAGTCAAGATTTCTATTTCATTACAAATCAAAATTCAACTTTTAATGGCTCTTTAGTTACAAGAGCATCAAGTTACATCAATTTAACACAATTTGGAAAATTGGAAGGAGTGTAAATGAAGTCGTGCCTTGAAAAAGCATCTAGGAACAGTTACATAAATGTTTGATTCATTCATTTTTTGTGTTCTGATACACTTTTGGTAGAAATTTTCTGCATGCTTTTACTATTAGTCTATTTATATTGTTGATTTTTTGTTGTTATTATTAATGTGTGTTTCTGACACCTGAATGGTTTCTTGGTTGGTTTTTCCTTCAAGACTGGATTATATTATTACCACTAGGTCAAACATCCTTCCAAAATGGACTGGGAGAATGCATTAACTCTTGAAAACAATAACAAAACTATGATTTGTAAGATTTAAGGACAGTTTTAAATGAACTTGTAATGGTGAACTGTCCATCAATTGGTTGGATGTTGTCTGTGTGTATTGGTCTGTTGGTGAAAGTATTTATGTTACCAGAGTTTTTTCCTTGTCAGACTTGGTAGAAACTTTCATAAAAGCTTATTCGTGAAGTCTGTCTTCCAAGTTAAGCCAAAAAAGCAAAAGAAAAAAATTAGTAATGTTGAAACATTCTGTAAAATTGTTTATTTTTATACTAATAAAGGCAAGGTTGTAATATTACATGTTGAACAGCACTATGTATGACAATTTCCTTTTTAATCGCCTATTTTCTGGAAGAGTTATCACTCCTTTAGTCCTATAATTTCCCTAATAACACAGGTACAAAATGCAGTTTTTTTCAGGTTTTCTTGAAAGCAGTATTGCACAGATCAACACACAATTCATAAGTTCCAAAAAATACTCCACCGCCAAGTGTTATCCACAGAACCCGTGGAATGACTCCTGCAAACAACCTAAAAACAAATTGCAAATAAAGAAATATCACAAGAGTTGTATTATTACATACAAATATTTGTTACCCTTTAATCCCTCTTGTCACATATATGTCCATTAGTACATTGTGGAGTTTTTGGTGATAGGTTGATCTTTGGTTCAGCATTATTCTTGTCTTCACTACATCTATAGGAGTGGTTAAACCAGCAGCAATTCCCCCTAAAAGCATAATTAACTAATAGAGTTGTTCAGAGAACAATATCTATTATATTAGGGAGTACTGCATACCAGCAATAGCACCACACAATGCTTTCTCCTTCACTGTAATTACTTCACCTTTCCAAGAGGATAATTTTTGTTTGAAAATTTCCCATAATGGGAACTGTATCACTGAAAATGGTATTTCCCTTACAATGGTACTGCCCAAACCTCTGTAAAACCCAGGTATCCCTTCCGCTCTATAAATAATACTGCATGCTTCAAATAATCTGGAGTATAACCAACTTGCTGTCGCTGTTTCAGTACTTCCGTAGGAACTTTAACTAGACACGAAACCTATAAAATGTTAAATTTAATTGCATTAATTCCACTCAAAGACATTCAAACTTTAATAGTATAAATAATGCTCATATTTACCACTTCTGCATTAATAGCAGCTATCATGTGAATCACAGTTTGGCTTTCTAGACCAAATAATAAATTAAGTTTGTTTTTGGTAGTCTCGTAAGAACAAAAAAACAAAGCAGCTGAAACAATAATAGATACATTCGACCAAACTTGTGCATAGAAAATATTGTTTACAAATCTTCACTAACAACTAAACGCAGGGCAATATACCTGTGGGGGCGGATCCTAAAAAGGCGGGCCCAATTCCATTATACAATCCTCGAAATCCTCCAGCTTTCAAAAATCCCTGAGGGCTCTGCAACCTTGTTCTCGTTGTATCCAATGGAAATAAAGTGGTATCAACCGCTATGCCTGCAACCCCTCCTGCCTTGGAAAATAATTTTTACATTTGAGTCGGAGTCATTGATTAAATTTGAAGCAAAAATTAACAAATATCTTTCCAAATATCTTACAATTAACGATGTCAAGTATGATACTTCCGAAACGCTGCCCATACTACACAATGACAAGGGGGAAGAAAACAGATAACCTTAGTTTTTAATTAACTGGGGAAGGTTATTGTTACCGCTGTGTGAAATTACTCAAGGTAATTCACTTGCTTGAAAGCCGCCAGAAAGCACGGATATCTTCAAGGTGGAGGTTAGGTGCACCATAGCTCCCCGTCGTTAATCCCACCACCAGTAGCACATGACACGGCATGGCATGACACAAACACAGGCAAACACAAGGTCGCGTAGCTGCATTAAAATCTGTTTCCATACTACGAGAAGGATCCACCAATCCATCCACTCATCATTAAATAAAACCCGCCCACTCGTGATGCCAACTGCACGAAGAAAACAAAATGTGAAAAGTCGTGGAAATACTATATCATTTTGAAGTATTCTGCATAAGTTTCACAAAACACAGCATCTACCGCGGTATTACAGTAAGATTGTGATGATTACTTTTCCAATTTTGTGAGATGATTTAGTGTTTGTGTTTTTGGTATGTTGGTTACCGAAGCTTGTGTAACTCATGTGATATACGCCATATTAGATATGCAGATAGAAGACTCGGTAGGTTTAGTGGGAGGAGGGTCTTAGGTTGAAGTGGATTATAAGTTGTGTGCCTAGAAGAAAAAGTCGGAACAAGTGCCCGAGAAGTTTACAATATCGTGTACAATTGAAACATAAAAAATGAGCAACGGATTGTCATCTGATACGCCTTATCCACGACTGTGTCATATTATTCAGTGGAAAGATTTTGATGGATATGGCTTTAATTTACACGCAGAAAAAGGAAAACCAGGTCAGTTTATTGGAAAAGTAGACGAAGGATCACCTGCTGAAGCTGCTGGTTTGAAACAAGGCGACAAAATCATAGAAGTAAACGGAATTAATATTTCCAATGAAAACCATAAGCAGGTTGTGCAGAGGATTAAGGCGGTACCCAATGAAACGAAGTTACTTGTTGTGGATGCCGAAGCAGATAAGTATTACAAAGCGAATAACATTACAATAGATGGTTCCCTACCGGAAGTGAAATATCTTAAAACACCTGTTCCTGAAGAAGATTTGAGTGCTGATGGCAAGAAATCGGAACACGATGACAATGGTGGCCTGAAGACTCCCACTTTGGAAGTAGGTCTAAGTATGATGCATGATGAAATTACAGAAAGGCTAATAACGACGCTAAGCGCATAAAATGGTTTCAATTAAAAAATTGCTGTCATTTAAATGGCATGGAATTTTCAGTGTTGGCAGAATTAAATTATGCTGTTTGTTAATGCCCCTAATGTTACAAGTTCTCAAGCACTAAACTACAGTATTTCAGTGTTTTCTTGTGATTTTACGTTTAATTTTGATAAACAAGGTAGATTTCTATTAGAAATAGGGAGTACTAATTAATGTGACTGTTATTCTGTTTCCGGGTTAAGACTCTCACGTTGTCACTTTCATAACTATTTCCATCAACATATTTTGCCTTGATGCATTCAGTTAATTTATACAATGACTGTTCTGGCATATGCTGTCCTCTGTGCCCTCTTCTGGAAATGTATGAAAGTTAAATGGAGATAGCCGCTTAGTTCCCACTTATTGAATTTGTGGGTATTTCAATTAAAAGCACTTAAATCAACAGTTTCCAATTTTATTCTGTATTTTATCATTCTCAATAATTAATTTAAACTATTTCTTACTGTATAAAGTGAAGTAAAGAAAACTTTGCATTATTCCAGTGCATTAACACACATCTTTTGATTATTACATTCATACTCAGAGCCAATCCTATGTATTTTATGATATTTCAATACCAAACAATACTGTAAAGCCAATAAATAACCATAATACCAATATCATAAAAGTTGACATTTAACAGTTGCTAGTATCCTTTGTTTTTTCACAAATTGAAGTTGTTAAGTGCAGCAAAATTTAATTTTGGTTATATAATTTCACAATTATTTGGCCTTCAAAAGCTTAGCTCTTTTCTTCAACTGCTTTTTTTTCTCTAGCTATCATAAAAATCTTTAGTCCCTGTATAAATGCAATACATAAATGTTTTTTCAGCATTTACGGAGCCTGTTATTATTAAAGTATTTTACGAAGTGTACTGTTTTAATTTTGAATCAACAGAACCTTCATTATTGCGGATAATGACAGGGAAGGGGATCCACAGAAAACTGAAATACTTTTTTCTTTGGTTAAAATGTGTTATTTAAAAAGTAGATAAAGAAGAAATGCGCCCAAAAAATTATATAAACCTTTAGACTTAAAAATTTGCTCTTTCTATTTAGTACTTTCCTGATCTCTATCCACATTTCCTGTGATAAGTTCAAAATTCATCCACAATTCATTGATTAAAATAATTAAATCTTTTGAAGATTGCAGGTTCTTGTCCTGCACTGACATCCCCCTTCTTTTTATTGATTTATTCATTCATTTTCCTGTGGCAGTTACACCAGAAACTCTATACTGGATTTATGCAGGGTGTCTGTTAATTTCTACAGCATCTGCACAAGGGTCAATTATTGTGATTATCTAAGAGGATATTTGGATTCCTGGAAAATCAAAATTCGATAATGGAGGTTCCTTCGTAGAGGCCTTCTTCCAAAAACGATTTGTCAGGAGTAAATTAGTTTTTAGCAAAGTGGATATGCAATATTTTTGTCTTATATTGAATCAAGTTTTTGATATAAGAATTTAATAAACATTGAAGTTTTTAATTCTTTATAAGTCTTGAAAGTTTGTTCGAGCAATAATGAGTTACATGGAAAATACAAATTCAAATATCAACAATCATTTCCTTGTAAAATTAAATTATTTTAAAATATTTGTAAATTTGTGTAATGTTTTAGGTAAATGCTGATAAAAATTCACGAAGTAGTACATCAACAACGCCTTCCAGTGATAGAAAGAACAGTGATGGTTACAGTCCAGAGCCCCCCTTGAATCGGCTGACGAGGTAAAATTATTCCCACATTGATGTTTATTGTATAAATGTTATTGCATTGTAGCGTTTCAGTCTGCATGTTACAAAGAATGCATTCTGCATGAAATCTTTAATGTATTTGTATGATTTATTCTCGCCAGAATTTGAGAGTCCATTGAAATCATCGGATAACAACAAGGAAGAAGTTGAAAACAGAAATGATAATGGTGTGAATAGCAGCATTAATCTAAGTATGACAGCAAAAGAGTTGCGGGCTAAATTAGCATCTCGTAAAAAGTATGACCCTAAGAAAGACAGCATGGATTTTAAGAAAAAATTTGAAATCATTCAAACTCTGTAATTATATGAAGATGTTAAAATTACGAATGAGAAATTTATTTTTGGATGTCTTTTTCTTCATACTAAAATATTTGAGTGCCAGTGTGCAGTCACTGGTTTCTTTTTTATTTTATTATTTTTTGTTTTATATATCAGTGCAGTACAGGTTTTCTGTGATTTGTTCAGGGTCCAATTATTAGCATTTCTAGTATTGACTGTAATGCATTTGCTATATAGTATTGGAACTTCTGTTGTGTAAGAATGTACATTTGTAGCTCTAGCTGAGGGTAATGGTTTTAGAATTAGTTACTATCATGAATTTGATTGTAATATATCACTTCAAAAGAATGTAAAGTTAATTTAGGTAATTTGTTTTACATTCCATCAAGGATAGCGATTATAGTATGTTAAAGTATTAGTATAATATGAGTAACATATTTTCGCATTCCTAGAATATAGACTGGTGGTGGTGCTAATGTTAATGAAACTAATATCACATGAAGAAGAGTATATATTGTATTTTAGTCAAGTTTTTAAGTGAATATCTTGCGCACAATAGGCGTATCGCCTGTGGAACTGCTTACTGGCCAGTGCAAATATGCCAATGCACAAATGAAAGGAATGAATGTTGTGAATGTTGTTGTAAAATATATTTGTTTTTTGAGTGTGTAAGAAGGATAGAGAATATTTTCATAAATCTTTACACTTGGATGGCCTTAGCCTTGAAAAGGCTTTTTATTATACATAAACATTGAATGTGCGTAATGTTCTGTCAAATGAATTATGTTCATTAAAACAATGTAATTTTTTTAAACTCAACATGTTTTGTTTTGTTGTTAAACTTCCCCCTTATTCCTGTCAAAATTTCCACTTCATTGATGTGATTTTTGTGCAGAAGACATAAACGAGACTTGTGTTTTTCTTCCAGGACAAACTATTATGAGCCCTGGATATTTCAGTGGAGAAGTAATTTCATCATGAATATTTCATTTGATCAAAAATTTTTAGATCATAGGAGAAATAATTATTTTACACTTGTGTAAATATGCCTAAAACTGAGGAGTGGTAACTGATCAGTACACAATTATTTAATTGTAATACCTAAAACAATGAAATAGATAACAAAGCAGTTCCCAACACAAGAATTACTTTCGATTTTGTGCTGGTTTCATGGTTTGGAGTAACTTGTAAATTTTATACTTGTGTTCATTTTTCATAATCTTTGGAGAAGTTATGCCTGGAACAATTGAAGGAGTCAGGGCAACAGTTATAATTCTCATGTTTGTAAGTTTTGTATACCCAAAGAAGAACTGTGAATTAAAACATTTTTTGTGTGTACTACTAGTTGCTTTATATATTCAAATTGTATTTGTATGAACGCATTTGTAATGTTTTGATGTTAGTTTTTTGGGGGCAATCACAAGATTTTCAATTTGGATGTCTGAAATTGGGTTACTGTAACGTTGCACAAACTTCTACAATCAATATTGTTTGCAAGTCAATGTAATATGTGCTACAGGCTATTTCCAACGTAGCAGAAGGTTTAGTTTATCATTTAAACTTACATCTGGAAGGCATGCTAGGTCTCGGAATGCTTTATTAAATTTGAATACTCAAACAATCTATTCTTTACTACTTCAGAAGTATTCTGCATTGAAACAGAACAGCTGATGAAAAAAAAATCCTGCAGAACTTAATATGTTCACTAAATGAATAACAAATGGACTTACCATCGTTGATGTAAAATATAATCAGACGTGTTATTAATCTTATTTCCTGATTTTCATTTGCTTTACGAAGGATGGGTGTGTGTTTGGGAGGGGGTGTTTTTTTTTCCTTCAATAAGTTACAATGATTGTGACAATTCTTACAGATCTTGAGATATTTCCAGCATGGAGTTGAATAGGATATATTAATTATAGCTCTTTGCTTTTGAAAAATATCATATTACAAATGGAATCAAAATGATATAGAATGGCAACGTGAAAGTGTGATCCATGTAGATTAAGCTCGGTTCTATAAGTTTTGAAATATTAGTTGAATTCTGATGTGGAATCATAGGGATATAGTATGCAGCTAGCACAATAAATGTTTACATCTGGGTTATGGGTTCAAATGCTAGTTGAAACATGTGCAATAGGCGATAAACAAAGAAGAAGAAAAAATAATTGTATGTTATCTGGAGGTTCTTCCATTTCCCCTGCTTCTCTATTCTCTCTTGTACCATCATTTCTGGTGGATGCTAAAATTTAGTCACAAAGAAAACACTTAGTGTTGATAAAACAATAAACACACATTTCATTAATATATTTCAACAATATTTCAGAAGTGTCTGGCTGATACCAGTTTTGTTGGGTGAACTAGACTAGGTTTCTTGGAGTGAAAAAAATATCAGTTTGTTTGAAATGTACCTTTAATTTGTTCTTCTCAAATCCTGAGAGGAACTCTCCAATTTATTAATGCAAACATCACTATCAGTATTAATGGTTATCAGTGTTGACTAAACAAGGGAAAGCGAATAAAAGATGAGGTTTAATTAATGTAAAATATGTGTTGATTATTAACGTAAAAAATAATACCTGAAGTTCTACATTGGAGAAATCAGTGGCCATCCTTGTAATGAAACAAAGTAATTTATTAGCCATAGTAGTAGTGTAATTAACAAGGCCAAATTTTATTTAAAATATGATTCCAAGCTTGTCATTTAGTTACTTTTTTTTGGGGGAGGGTTAAGGTCGCATCAAGATTAGGTCATTAGCGACCACTATTGTATTTAACATGGTAACTGTGAAGATGGCAATACTGCCATAGTCATCTCAGCCACCGGATCGGCAATTTCTAATTTTTGTTGATCTATTGTATAATTAAAAGCAATAGGATTCTTTGTACGGTGATATCTTATAATTTTACATTTCTTTTTGTTCCAACTGTGATGGATGGTCCCCCTACAAATTGGGGGTTTGCAGCTCCATCGATTGACAGAAAGGTAATTTCCAAACTTCAGAACACTATTATACAGGTGAGTCACGTAACTTTAACACCTGTAGTTTTTGAACGTTTGAAGTTATTGCAATGCAGTTTTCAAGTGCATGAGGGGATGGTTGATACATGTATTCATTCATTGATACATGCATTCATTCCTATTTTATCGTTTGTATTTCACAAGATAGAGGTAACTTTGTTTTTTAACTGGAACTATACATTTTTTGGTCTATCATGACGAGCATAAAAAGACGATTCCACTGCTGTGGATAATGTAATATGTTAGGTAAGCGTTTTTTATTTTGTTTTTTCTTTTCAAATTTAAATAATGCTACAATTAGCCTAATTCCCCCAAGCACTTACGTGAAAACTGCATTGCAATTATTTCAAACGTTCAAAAACTGCAGGAGGTGCCAAAGTTACGTGGCTCACTCTGTATAATAAAACGTAAGCAAGTCATGTAATTAAAAATGAGTTTAATAAAAGTATGTTCAAACATTACGTGCATAATTGTATGCGTAGTGTTCGTGTCGCGTATGTTGCACCTCCCGTGCACATGGTTCTGGCTTTGATTCGAGTTTTTGTTTTAGTTCTGCATTGAGACAAGTGCCGGTAATAGAATTTATACACAACAAAATCGAACTAGGTTTCGAAAGTATGGTGAACCCAAAGCACTTTGCAACAAGCGCTATTGTTTGGACACTAGTTAATGTCATGGTCTTTATTATTGCTGCTAGTAGTGGTGATAACGAAGTAAAATAAATTTGGGTTGTGGAATTCAGAAGCACGAAAAATCACGATATCTTGTTTGCTAATAGAAACATCATTTAGGAGAAACGAATATGGCATTGATGTTGCATTGAGGGAGATACTAGCAGAGTTCTACCAGTAACGATACCGCAAAGGTAATAAATTTCGTTTACACCTGCATGTAATTTAAATTGTAAATCTTATTTAATGTATTAGTATTTGCATGTTTTGTTTCCTCTTCTTACGATTCCTGCATGAACCGCCACAGATCGTTATCCCTTTCATAACTTCAGGGACTGGTGTGGTGCACTGATTGCATCAGCTACGCCCCTGATCCTAAGGACGAACATTGGATACGAAAGAAGAGGAGGAATTTATGATTATTACTTGTTGTATTACTTTCAGAAAACAATTATCAAGTTCATTAATATTTTTTGTATTAATTAGAATCTTCATTGTACCTATTAATCGCCGCGGTGAACCATCGAACCGGTGCACATTTACCAATAGACCCCGAATCTACCCCTTTAAGATCATTGACCCCCTTCAACATTTCATCGACCTCCACAGGGGCGGCTCGTCCTAAGGGGCCACAGGGGTCGGGCCCCACCAATATTTAATAAAGCACAAAAATGTTTATCTATATTTGCAGTAATCTCTTTATGATAATTGCAGTACTTTATTGGAATTCTTTATTCGTGAACATCGACAATTTGTCCCCAGAACTCACTCCAACTCCAAATAACCAAGAATTGATGGTCATACAGTGACTCTCAAAATTGACCGTACACTGTGTAAGAAAACACAAACTGGAGTAGAAAAAATATTTATTGCACAATTTTCAGGCACAAAAAATATAGGTATTAATGAAAACATTCTTCATTCGTACATTACAAAAATATTTTGAAATAAGTGAATAGATAATAAATAATAAATAAAACTTCTTCTAAAGCATATACAATTCACCACAAAAATAAATGTACACCGGCAATTTGTCTTCAATAAAAACTAAAAATAATCAGTCAATATTTTGTGGAACGACCCTTAGCACGAATAACAGCTTCCAGTCTTGCTGGCATTGATCTTACAAGCTTCCTTGTAAATTCAGGCGTGATTTTCTGCCATTCTTCAGCGAGGACCCTCTTGAGCTCTTGTTTATTTGAAACTTTATGCTTCTGCACACGTTTCTCTAATTCCCACCACAAGTTCTCAATGGGGTTGAGATCGGGTGATTGTGGCGGTGTTTCAAGGCGCTTTGGAACATTATATAGCAACCATAACTTCACAATATGCGCTGTGTGGATGGGTGCGTTGTCCTGCTGAAAATAATATGTCGGTCCCAGTCCAAGATTCGCTGCACTTTGTTTGACATTACTTTTTAAAATGGATCCAAATTTGTCAACTGTGAAATCAATAAAATGGAGATTCCCGACTCCTGATGCTCTCATACAGCTTGTGGCGTCATATGAGACGCCTAATATTAAATTCAGTACGTGCATTCAGAAGAGCTGAATTGCACACAGGGAAGAGAGGAAACGGCGGGCGCGTCGAGCTGACGCCTCGCAGAACAAAAGGGGTATTTTTGGAAGACGGGGAAATCCAGCAGTGCAAGTCGGGGGTGAGACATTCCTAGGGTGGCGCTTGTGATGCGCGTTGTAATGGCGCCAGTGTTGAGAACCCCGAAAGGAAGCTGGGGTTAGAATTCGGCTGGCGGATGCGGCTATGTGACGTAGTTCCGTCAGAAGAGCCCAGCGGGTATATAAGCAACGAGAGCAAGCGTCTCGTTCTCCAATTTTCTCACAGGTCCGGTCGCAGCGAGTCGTGCGTGAGTGGGTGCGCGGCGTGTGTAGCGCGAGTAGGACGAGTTAGGGGCCGGCGCTCCTGCGTCATTAGTTAGCGGTCGTGGTGGCCGAGGTATTTCCTTCTGGAACGGGACGGTCCGTCCGTCCACTTGTAAATATGTACATAATTATTCAGGTGTCGGAGTTCATTGAATAAATCAGTATTTGCAAACGTTCACATCTGTGGATTATTTTCTTTCTTTCGGCACAGGCCAAGACGTCACAAGCTCCATACCATTACGGAGCCCCCGCCGTGCTTTACACTTGCACACAAATTTTGTTCTTCGAAGGCTGCGTTAACCTTCCTCCACACGTACTGTTGCCCATCTGATCCAAATATTTTGAATTTACTTTCATCACTGAATATCACAGTTTCCCAGAACTCCGAAGGGTGGTTTCTGTAAGATTTTGCGAACTGCAGTCTACTGCGCCGATTGTCCTTACTAATCCAAGGCTTCTTCTTGGCTACTCTCCCGTTGTAACATGCGTCTCGTAGTGTCCTTCGGACGGTTTGTCGATACAGTTCTCCCTGTTGTTGAAACTACCCACGGAGTCATTTTAACAACACTTTGGCGAGGATTCCTTCTGATGTGATTAACGATATTTCTTTTATCTCGTTCATTGAGTATCGGTTTTCGCCCTCTACCCCTTTTATTATTTAATAGGCCATCGAACTTGAATGTCTACAATACCTTGGATGATTGAGTGAGTTCTTGCCACGGTCTTCGCAATATATCGAAGTGACCTTCCCCTCATGGCTAAATTTACAATAAGTTGTCGTTCTTCCACCGTCGTTTCTCTTCTCGGGGCCATTTTCAATACGATGTTGCTCTCCGCAAATCAGACTTTCGACTAATTCGTTCGTTACTACTTTGATCCCAGGAAAGCATTTCGAAGGGTACGTTTTAAATCGCAATTCTGATGGTGTACGTTCATTTTTGTGCAACGCTTGTTTGTAGGTAACAAACAAAATATTTAATTTTACATCTAATAAAGCAATTTTATGCTTTCAAATTCACTTTACCTTTGAGAAAACCTCAAATATCAAAATTATATATTTTATATCGTGAAATATTCACATGAGAAGAATTCATGGTACCATTAAAGGTGTACAGTAAAGGTGTATGTTCAATTGTGAGAGCCACTGTAGTTCCTTGCCGCACCCAAAGACAGCGTTAGTAGTGCTCAAGGGGCCCGGCCTGCATTGGCCCCAAAGCGATAACTCCACTCTGTTCACGAGGTCAGCGCCCTTTCGCATTGGACATGACCACTGCTTGGTTATTTTAGCAGTCCTAGGGGCCCGCATTAGCGGGCCCTTCGCAGAGAAACGGCAGTCTGAACGCGCCTTTTTCAAAGTGAACGTGAAGTTCTGCGCACTGTAAGATGAACACAGTGGATTCATTACACTGCTTTTCGTTTTCTTCTCTGGGACTTGAAGAAAAAAATGATAAACGGTTAGGAGCACATCGACCGAGCGATTTATCATTTACACAAGTTGATGGAAAGAAGAAACGAACATTTTGTAATTCGAGGTTTCTGAAAAAAAAAAATCATGGTTGATTGTGAGTCAAGAAAAACAAAGCTAATTTCGCTTTTATTGTTTATTATTTTGTGAGGGATTGTGGACGACAGTAGGCTGTAAGGATCTGAAACATTTGAGCGAAAGGATAAAGAAACACGACAAAAGTGCATTGCATTTAGAAAATGCTTGCAAATTTAAAACTTTTGGAACTACGAATGTTGTTGTACAGATTGATTCGGCGATCAAAATTTCAATTAAGAAACATAATGAACAAGACGCAAAAATAGACATATTTTAGGTAGAATGATTGAGTGTTTAGTAAAATAATGTGGCACTCATCATTCATGAACTAACAATTAGTGGGCACGATGAATCTGAAGATTCAAAAGACCATGGCAATTTTGTAGACTTATCGTTACTCGGCAATCTAGATAGTGTGTTGGATGATCATTAAACAATTCTTCTATTTATAAATATAACTCAAAACATGACAAAAAACGAGCTACTAGATTGTATGTAACATAAAGAGAAAAAGAGATAACATTCATGGCAGAAAATCCTGCCAGTGGGCATTAATGGGTTAAAAAGTATTTGGTAAGCACAAGTTGATGCACTCTTGCACCAAACAATTTTCCCAGAAGTAGTAAAAGCTTCACAAATTGCTATCCAGATATGCAGTTTAACAGCCAGACTAGACGCAATGGAAGCCATCGTACAAATGAATCTGAAGATTCAAAAGACCATGGCAATTTTGTAGACTTATCCTTACTCGGCAATCTAGTGTGTTAGATGATCATTTAAACAATTCTTTTATTTATAAATATAACTCAAAACATGACAAAAACGAGCTACTAGATTGTATGTATGGAGTGTATTTGGAGGAAGTGAAGAAAGACATAGATGTAGCTGCTTTTATTTCTCTGCAAGCCGATTAAACAACTAGCATAACAAATCGAAGTCTTAATTTTACGATACGTTCCCTTTTCGAAATCTCAGCATTCCAAGAGATGAGCTATGGCATTAGCGGAATTTTTGTAAGTCTTTTGTTTCCATTGACATACATTCAAAACTTATAGATTTAAAGGTTTAATTAACTGATATCAGTGGCGTCTCCTGGCTGGTAGATGTGGGGATGCGATCATGATATTACAGATTGAATGCATAATTCCAAATATTTAAAGTCTGCGTCATTCTACTTTACTCTGAAGTATTTTAGAAGTGTATTTTGCAAGTTAGACACATTCTGAATCTTCCTTGAAAATCATCATTTTCTCATTGCATGCACTAACTTACAGCCACATCTTTCTAGGGTGGCCGCTGAGATTCGCGAGTAGCGGGGGGAGCTGAAAGTGATGGGGAGAGAGCCAGAAGATGGCGCTCGCTCGCGCCTGGTTCGTCTGTCAAAACCAAAAACATTAGCCTACCTTTGCTATAGCACAAGCTAGCGAACAGTCTTCGAAATCAATTTGCTGTAGTATCTTTGCTCGGTTAATGGAGAAACACCAAATTAACGAGATGGCCTGGCTCTGTTTTCATCCATATGTTTTCCACCGTCACTGATACCCGTTTCCTCACAATCATAAGTAGTATCATTTTCACCGTCTTTACTATCGCGTCGTTTCCTGTAAAAATAACGATTTCTTGATATGGTGCATTAAATCATAGTGTGGTGAAACACACACTCATTGAAACTGTCGAGAGCAGATTCCACGTCCTTTCTCTTTTCTTAATTAGGAGTAGAAAATGAACACGATTCTCCTGATTGAATAAATTAATTTCTTTATTAATTCTGCGAATAGATCTTTTCGAAACACCTGAACCAGGAATTACTGCCTTAAGAACTGTTTTGATATTTTCAATGCCTTCTTTTGCTTCTCTTCATAAATTGATATACTTTTGCAACGACTTCACGCGTCTGACTGTGAAGGATGTCTATATGAAAGTTGCTTTGAACAGGACGCATTGCAATGATCACAACAAAATAATAATCACTTGTACAGATCTTCATACAAA
The DNA here is from genome assembly GCA_031308135.1 of Acheta domesticus. NCBI lineage: Eukaryota > Metazoa > Arthropoda > Insecta > Orthoptera > Gryllidae > Acheta > Acheta domesticus. Next base: position 93,624,709 of record JAHLJT010008446.1, on the reverse strand, counting down.
TAGCTGTACTCTGTTAGAGAAATGCAACTGAAAACTGTCACCTTGCGGAGACGAATAGTCAGGGTCAATGTTTACTGAACTGGAGTAGGGCTGTCAACAAGTCCTGGGAAGGGACGAGCTCCCCCCCTAAAGCGATAGTTTTAAGGAATGGAATCTTCCGGTGGCTCTGAGGTCTGATCTTGAGCGGCCATGCTAAAATAATTTCATTGTACATAAACAAAACAATAAAACTAAAAAAATAACCACAAACAAATACACACCTAATTTTTGAACTCGACATCTATTCCCGTTGTCTTGGTTGTCCATCACTATCTACCTTAAGTTTTTCGTAATAGGAGAAAAAACGGCACGGAATTTCACGAATCCTGTCTATGACACAATGAAACGTTTCACTATTGTTCCCTCCCACAAATAACTCACTCACTACCACAAATAATGAGCTCGCCATGTCGCACACGCACTCACACACACGCAAGTTTTATTCTTTCGCGTTATTTATTTATTTATTTATTTATTTATTTGTCAAAAAACAGTAAAAACTGTATATGACGTGTGGGGAAAGAAATTACAATTTCGAATTCACGATTCTCTTTAACATATCACCAACTAGGCAAAGTAGTCTATTTAACGCACATTCAGTAGTAAACAGCATTTACGGTTGAATGCAGGACTCACATGACGGACGAAACAACATCGCGCGCACCGTTTCGAGTTCACGGATTGTCTGTCATACCATTTCCTTACATGATGATCTCGTTTTGTCAGGCCTGCTAACGCACATCGAGTTACCCAGTTGTACTGAATCAGGTTGAAATATGCTTAAGCATAGTTGGCAGACTTGCTTGACTTGTGAAAAAAGACAGTCGTGCCGTCACCCCCCCGCTCCCCGCTTCCGGGCCAAAATAGTGGCACGTGACTTCTGGGATTCCCAGGCGTGCTGCCGAATTATTAGAGAGAGAAGAGCATCAGAGGAGGGGGTATGGAAGGTTATTGGGAGGGGATACACGAACGCCAATGAGAAGCCTTTGATGTGAGAAGCTATGTCACATCATCGGCAGCCGAAACCACACAGCGCATGGCCGTGAGTTCAATGACCTCGTCAACGAAGTGAGGTCGGTGAAGGGATGTTTCTCGTTCTGTGACATCCAGCGAGGGGACTAACGCCTATTGGACCGCGCATATAAATGGCGGGAGGGAATAGAGAAATAGAGGGTGATACTTAACAGAAGAAAATAAAATACTTTACTGAGAATATTTTTAAGTGATGGAAAACTAGGGGATGTAACACATCACTCGCATACATTGAGCCTACGCCACTGCTGATAATTAATATTAATTAAACGATCGATTAAATGACGATTCTTTAATTAAATATACTATTGACTCTGAGATGATATTCGTGTTTTTACACCTGGCCCCACCAGGAAAAAATGTCACGAGCCGCCACTGGACCTCCAGGGGTCGATACCGACCCCGTTGGGAACCCCTGCAATAAGGGAATGATACTGAAACATATATATGGTAACAATATATGAATATACTAATTGTGCTCATCATTTTGTCATCTGTAGAGATCGGAAAAAATTGTAGTATGAAACGTCAAAATATGTAATGATAACAGTGAGAATTTGTAATATCAGATATAATATGTAATATTAAAATACACTAATTTAAAACATTTACATATTACCAACTAACATTTATAAAAAAATTCCTATACAAATTTTAAAAAAATACAGACGTTTTAACCCATTACTGCCCAGAATGATTCTGTTCGCATAGCGCTCGCCCGTTGTTGTCGCGTTCGTGCCCGCACGTGACCTTTGGTAGAATGTTTTTGCCACTTTTAGTGCTATTCAATTGTTATGTTGCTAAATTATACTACTAGAGCGCTCCTAAAGCGCCAAACGGTGGTTATTGAGTATTTTTTTCTATAAGAAGAAGCAAAACCGTTGAAACTTAGCTGCATAAGCCCCGTCAACATAGACAGTCAAAATTGACATCTTTTAGGTAGAATGATTGAGTGTTTAGTAAAATAATGTGGCACTCATCATGTGTGTGTTAGGACAGCCACAATTCACCAAGATTACAATTTTGAGAACGGTACGTAGAAAGAAAAAATGTAATTACATAAAAATCCGGTCTCTAGTCATTTGTACCACTGTAAATTTCCAAATGTATTACTACTATTTTTATAAGGGATTTGGCACATTTACGGAAGTCAAGTGTTTATAATCTGAGGCTACAGAACCTCTTCCAATTTTTTTGTCCCCCCTCCCTTTGTACGGCTATGCATTTCGCCCTTCAATACAAGACACTCACTTGCTACGAAGAAACGGGGATTTTGTCTATACGTCAGTTTTTATTTCTTGGCGCGTGGGGGGGGGGCTTGTCTTGAAGATGGAATATCTCACGGTATTTTGCGTCATTCTCGGTCGTGCCGCTAGAAGTCGCATGATCGCGACTGTATCGAGCAGTTCTGGCGATCATGCGACTCCTAGCGGCACGTTATCAATGTCACTGCAGCCTTCGTTTTGTGACGTCATTGTCGTCCATGGTCATGTCTTTTCATATGAATGGCTTATTTCAGAAACAACATAAGTCACTGAAAAGTAACTTGCCAGTACGGGCAAAAAAACCTAATGCGGCTATAATTGTCAGAAACATTGTGTCAATTTTTTTAGAAGTTGTTTTCCGCGTATTATATAGAATTATTGTCTCATTTAGCAAAAGGGTAGATTCTATTTTTCTATTTTTTACTCGCAAACATGGTTGACTTATGCTGTTTCTGAAATAAACCATACTGGGACAAAAAATCATTTCATTCATTTAATGCTTCATCTGAAATACATTTGAATGAACAACTTAATTACAAAAAATTGTTACATTTAACTAATTATTTCAGTAATTAATGATTCACCCACTTCCTAGTTTTGTAATTCTGCACAGAACACACCCACTTCTTCGTCATGGGGGATATACTATACTGCGATTTTTCTAGGAAGAGCTCTCAAGATAACTCAAATCCCATCTTCGCGATGGAATATGTCTCGGCATTTCGCGTCTTTTCTCGGTCTTGCCGGTAGAAGTCGCATGATCGCAAGCACTGCTTCATACGATCGCGATCGTGCGAAATCTAGCGGAACGACTGTGAATGATACGAAATGCCGTGACATATTCCATCGCGAAGATGGGATTTGAGTTATCTTGAGAGCTCTTCCTACAAAAATCGCAGTATAGGGAGTTTTTGCCACCTCGAACGTTAAGTACTATCGATCTTCTGCGTATGCGCAGATGCACCAGTGATGCGAAACTTCCACTGCGCATGAGTAGAAGATCGATAGTACTTAACGTTCGAGGGTGCAAAACTCCCTATTAGTACTCCAGTAACTTTTTGATGTCATCAATCGATTTTTACAGTCACACTTACTTTGTAAGAAGATAAAGTTATGTAATTGTGCGTCGGAAAACGGCGAATTTTCGACAGAAAAATTGTTATTTACGGGCCTTGGTATCGCAAAAGCGGGTAAATCCTGTTCCTATAAATATTAAAATACTTCCTGTAACATGTGGTGTAGCCAGAATCCATGTTTTCAGGGACCTTGTTACCGATTGAGGGCAAAACGTCTGTCTGCCCGTCTGTGGTCAACGGTAGCGCTTAAACCGTTCAGCCGATTTTCTCCAAAATTGATATTCCTCGATTGATCTGAACGAACTCTAGGTTTTGCGAGTTCCAACAGGATATTTTGATTTTTGAGGCTACTTTACACGAAGGGTCAAAAACATAGAAAAGGACTGACATGACCCTCCCTCCTGTGTAATTTTTATTTTGATTTCCACAGCCATATGAACACATTTGGAAGTTTCCGAAGTTGGACATTGAGGTACTAAGATTTTCCATAGTAAATTCGCCATCTTACTAGGCTCTTTAGGCCCTATTCCTTCATGATATACGAAGAATGTGGCAGAGTCATCCTTTAGATAATGGACACGAGTATTTACTGTCGGCGCAAGTTTTGGACTGGTACGGTGTCATCCAATCTGGAGCTTACACGTCACTACAGTGGCGTCACAATGGTGACGTTCGACCTTTCGATTGGACGACACCGTAACAGCTGATTTACGGCAGAAGAAGTTTTAAATTAATCAAATATACTGTACCACGATCGCGGTAAATTCTGCTCGGCCGATGGGTCGTCACTCCTCTGTGGACAAGAGCGTTCGCCCTGCAAAGGCATGCTTTTCAATCTTGTTGCGTTGTCGGTTTGAGATGGCTCGTTCGAAGTTCACTCAAACAAAGTATTTGTGTATGACACGTACGTCAAATGTGTCAAACAACACGCGAAAGAAGAATGAATGCACAATATAAAGGAACCGATCTCTGCAGTACCACAGGTCATCCTTAATATGTGAACCAGAACTTATTTAGATGCCAAGAATAAATCAGAGTCGCGGTGAATAGTTCTGCTATCTTTTATAACGTGAGTACAATTTGATCTTTCCGGTAGTGAAAAGCCACCAGGTGCAGATCAATAAAGATCAATCATTTATGTGGCTTAAAAGGGGAAGAATGAAACCAAAATGGGAAGCAGTTCTAATAGCTGCCTAAGATCAGGCGTTGAGAACACATTATGATAAAGCGGTTCTCAAAATTTCCCAAGATGGCAAATGGTGCATTTGTCAGGAACAAGTTCCTGGCCAGAACGTTCCAAGCACAAGCCCCAAGTAGTACGAACACTCAGCAAAACCAGTGACATCTGTTGGACTTTATACAATATTGTACGATCAACAAATTCAAACGGATCGCAAGATAGCAGCAAACAAACCGGATAATGTAATATGAGATTTGGAGAAAAAATTGTGACTATTTGTAGATGTTGCTGTACCTTGCGATCAAAACGTCGTTACCAAGGAGGCAGAGAAACATCTTAAATACAAGAGTTTAGAAATAGAGATCAACCGAATGTGGAGCGTAAAGCACTGGTAGCCCCGATAGTTATCAGAGCTCTGGGATTTGTTCCGCAAAATTTGTGTAAGAACTTGGCAAAACTCTCAGGTCATTCAAAATACTGGGAAGTGCAAGAAATAGCTTTATTTGGAACAGCTCACATTTTGCACAAAGTTTTGTAGAGGCACCGATAGTCCCTAGATCTGCTCCAAAAGTAGCTGGTTGCAACCTGGAGTAGATTTTATATTCAGCCGAATCATAACATCTTTAGTCGTGATATCTCTTTCCAATGAAACCACACGTCAGTGGTGAAAATTCATCTGGTAATGAATTACACGATGAGGACATGATGCGATATCTCCTTCGACGCGAGATAGAGAGAGTTCGTCAACTTCCATTTGAATCTCGTGCACCGTTGAGGAGAATATACGAAAATGTTAAAGCTAAGAGAGTTGTAGAGACAACGAATTCTTACTTAAATGAGGTGGCACAGACCCAAGTAGAGATCTAGATATTACTAAAATCAATCACATCATATATGCAACTGGACATCTAGTATCTCGTTACATTTAGGGCCAGCCAAGAACTCGACGGCCGACAGAAAAACGGAGTCAACAGGCCTGTACCCCCTTCGACGAAGAGAATTAAGAAACGGATAGCCGACAATCGGCGCGAAATATCACTTTTAGCTTAAGCATCTTCTAAATCAACGCCCACATCTAAAGTTGAAAAATATTCAATATTGAACAAAAATACCAAATTGAAAATTACGTAAGCAGGCTAATGGTAGTTGGGAAGCCAAAAGAGAAAATTCAAGCATGGGCTCAACGAATTAGACGTTACAAACGTAGAATAGATTTCCGTGCGCAGAATCGGTTGTTTGAAACAGACGAGAAGAGATTGTATCGCATTCTGACTCCAAAAACTGAATGCAATGCTCTCACTCTTTCAAAAGATGACGTCGAAGCATTTTTGGCAGGAATCTGGGAGGAGAGCAGATCCTACAACAAATACGCATCTTGGCTTCAATCTGAAGTTGATGCTTGCCGATTAACTTGTGAAAACAGTGGAAGATGTTCACGAATTCTCGAAAGAGGACTTCTTCCAAGCAATTAAGAACATGGCAAACTGGAAATCACCCGGACTTGAAAAGATCCAGATTTATTGGATTAAAAATTAACAGCAATACATTCTCATCTAGCAAAGACTGTTAATAAAATTTTAGAAAACCCAAAGGAACTCCCGGAATGGGTCACACGCGTCATCACGTATCTGCTACCCAAAGCGGCAGACAGCTCTTTGGCGAAAAAACTGCAGGCCAATCACTTGTCTGCCATTACTGTACAAAGTTATAACTGCAGCCATAGCCGACAAAATGAACAACACCTAGAGAACAACCGTCTGATGCCAGTTGAACAAAAAGGATGTCGTAATGGTTCTTACGGCTGTAAGGAAATCTTACTACTGAATAAAGTCATCCTGAATGATGTAAAGAAACGAAAAGCGTAATTTGAGCATTGCTTCGATTGACTACCAAAAGGCCTTTGATAGTGTACCACACAATAGGATTTTGAAGACCCTGGAGATCTATCGATTCATCCTAGACGTACTGAGTTTTGTAAGTCTAGTATGAAGTCATGGTATACCAGGTTACTAATATACTGCGGAAAGGAAGCAGTAGAAACCAGAAGTATTCAGATTAACAAGGGTATATTTCAAGGAGAATCACTATCCCTTCTGCTGTTTTGTATTAGTTTGATCCCACTATCTAGACAGCTGTCGCACACTGACTTTGGTTACAAGCTCCATGATGATGAAAGGCCAGTATCACATTTGTTTTACATGGATGATCTGAAAGTGTTTGCTAAAAATTAGGCGATTCTCTCCCAAATGCTGTCTGTCGTGAATGACTTTAGCAATGACATCTACATGACGTTTGGTCTTGACAAATGTGCAAAAATCAATTTAAAAAGAGGCAAACTGACGTCAGAGAGCATTAAAGTTGATATGCACACTGTGATTCAAGATCTTGAGCCAGGTAAAACTTACAAATATCTGGGCATCGAAGAATGTGAGACCATCTCGAACAACACAATGAAAGAGAGAATTCGCAAGAAGTATTACAGAAAAGTGAAACTTGTCCTGCAGTCTGCTCTGCAGAACAAGAATAAAATATCTGCAATTGGTAGTTTGGCGGTGCCTGTAGTCGAGTACAGTTCCGGACTAGTGGACTGGACTGAGCAAGAAATTCGAATCATGGATCGAAAAAACAGAAAACTGCTTATAATTCATCATGTAGCCCACCCTCGAGCTGATGTACACAGACATTATGCGTCACGTAAGAAAGGAGGAAGAGGCCTCAGACAAATTGAAGCTTCCTGGCACAATGCAATGGATGGAATGGGAAAGTATGTAGTCAGTCATCAAAATGATCCTCTAATCAGGCAGGTCATGAAATCTGACCGAAGAATGGGAAACAGGCATTGTTAGTGTAGCAAGAAGCATTGCAAAGAAAACTATGCAAGACACGCCGAATAACACAGACACAGTTCAGTGTCATCATAAGTTCATCTGACGCTACTAAACATGAAATGTGAAACACAAAAAATGTTAAAGAAGCCGTGGAGAGACAAACCACTCCATGGACGATATTCAAAAAGGATGGAGAAGGTGCAGGTCAATAAAGACCAATCATTTATATGGCTTAAAAGGGAAAGAATGAAGCCAGAATCGAAAGCATTTCTAACAGCTTCTCAAGATCAAGAGTTAACAACACGACATTACGATAAAGCGGTTCTCAAAATTTCCCAAGGTGACAAATCTCGCATTTGCCAGGAACAAGTAGAAGCCATTAATGATATCCAGCTTTAATGTCATTAATGATGTCTCAGCTTTGTCCAATTCTAGCAAAGACCAAATACTTGAACAGACACGACAGGGTGTGTGGTTACCTCCACTGGAAGATCTGTACCGCCCTCGAAGTTCCAAACACATGCCCAAGTAGTACGAACTCTCATCAAAACCGATGACATCGGTTGGGCGCTATACAATATTGCACGACCAACAAATTCAAACGGATCGCACGATAAGCAGCAAACAAACCGGATATTTTATTCGGGATTTGGAGAAAATATTTTGTCTACTTGTAGATGTTGCTGTGCTTTGCGATCAAAATGTCGTAACTAAGGAGGCAGAGAAACGTCTTAAATACAAGAGTTTGGAAATCGAGGTCAGTCGAATGTGGGGCGTAAAATCACAGGTCGTCCCGATAGTTATCGGAGCTTTGAGATGTCTAAAAACATTTTGTCTAAAATTTGTGTAAGACTTGGCTGAACTTTCAAGTCATTAAAGGATTGGGAAGTGCAAGAAATCGCTTTATTTGGAACAGTCCACATTTTGCGCAAAGTATTGTAGAGGCACTGACAGTCCCTAGAGCTGCTCCTTAGATAGCTGGTTGCAACCTGGAGTAGAGTTTATATTCTGCAGACTCATAACATTTTTAATCGTGATATAGAGAAATAATGATAATAGAATAATTATTTATTGTTTCAATTAGTTGTGGGTCCTAAAAGGTCCAGGGACTTATCATTAGGTTCCCGTTTTTTGAATTGCAATTCGGTAGTGTTCGGTAGTGTTCGTAATAACAGTGACGAATATTTATTTTGCCTATTACAAAGTTAGCAAAGCCATCCAGAATGGAACTGTGGATATTTTGTTGGTGAGAGATTTGTATGGATCAGTTCAAGAGTATTTCGCGGAACAGAGAAACCATTTTGATTACTTTAAAGTATTCGCCATGGAAATAACCAAAACTTTATCTTATGAAAAAGGTAATAAAAGACAGACAAAAAGGAACGTTTGCTTGACGAAGACCGAAGTGAAGAAGTGACCTTTCCTGCCAGGGAAGACCCTAAAATGAGTTTTTAACAATTATAGCCTCTTTTGTTTGTGAATTCAAAAGAAAAAAAATGGCCAATGACGAAATTCAAGGCCAATTCTACTTCTTAACTCAGATGTGTGACAAGAGAGATATGAAAGAGGAATTAAGGAAAAGGACTACTAATCTTTACCACGTCGACACAAATCATGTGAATTCGTATTACACAGAAGAGTGCACCCACTTTCAAAAGCATTGTGCTATGGGGATTCATCACCCATCTAGTAAATCATTGGAAGGAATTTCGAAATGTCTGAGGTATAATTCCTTACAAAATGTTTACCCCAATTTGGACACTGATTTAAGAATAAATTTGTGCAAACCTGCTACAAATTGCGCGGAAGAACGTAGTTTTTCCTGCCTTAGAAGAGTAAAGAACTATCTACGAACTCGTGTTTTGAATTACGGTTCAGCTCACTTCCTTTCCTTTGTACTGACGCAAATACAACAAAAACACTCTCATATGAGGACATTATTGACGAGTGTGCCATTAAGAAATCTCGTAAGATAGCTTTGTAAATTTGAACATGAACAAAAGTATAAAATGTAATTCCTACTTACAAAGAAAAACTATATTGTTTAAATATTAATATTTGTATTAGAGTAGCCTGTAGAGTCGGGCAAACGCTTTCTATTATCGATCGATCTCGCCGGCTTTGCTTTCTCAGTCTCCAAGCATCGAAGTTCGCGCGCGCGCTCCTTATCTGCCTGTTGAAAACTACACGTAGGTCTCACTCGAGAATCGGAACAATCGGAACCGCTCCATTCTCGGCTGTTCTCGTCAGTATCGGTCGGTATCCGCCAGTGGCGTAGCGTGACTCGCTCGTTGGGGATGCTCAACAATAACACACAAAATGCCACAATCAACTACTTCATCTAACAGGCAAACGCAATTCAACGCAGAAACACTGGAACTACTTCCACGATCTCGATTGCTTACACGGTGTAGGCGCTTCACACAAAATCCTCACAGCTGTCAGGACTGCCGATGTCTTGAAAGCAAATTATACAATGGCTAAGCTTTAATTCTTATACGAGAATGGCAATGAGACCACTTGTTAATTTATATATTGCAGACTAAAATAATATGTAATCTATTTAAGGAATAATTCAATTTCATGTATATTAATTAAGAAACAGTAGACAGACACTATTTCTACAGTTTGTGCCCACGACCAAGCGGGGACTCCCGAGTGAGAGTGAGAGAGAATTTACTGACCGATTGAAGTGTGTTGGGCTCTCGTGCACAAACGAGTTTCTTTCCGCAGTGGATGCTAGCGTAAAGAAGTCGAGTTTCTCTGGGCCAGGGGTGACGAGGGGAGAGGAAAACCTCGTCATCTGCGCATGCGTCATTGCTCGTCGCAACCTCGCGGCAGACGCTAGAAGCATTTAGCTTCCAAGCAATCACAGGCCAGCTTCAACAACCCGCCGAATTCAATCATAGGGAATCAAATTAAAGTTAATACAAAACGTGTTTCGCTCAACGGATCACTTGTCAGATTATCAATGCAGTATTTAGGGTTCTTTATTAATATTATATACGGGGATGCTCAGTATCTCAGCGTCCCCTGACACTACGCCACTGGTATCCGCAGTCTCGATAGAAGTGGCCGCTGCCGGGCGCTCGGCGCAGGCCCGGCGGCTCGGCAGCTCCACGCAACTGCGGGATTTAAGGTCGTCACGTATTGTGTTGGCAGAACTCATTCATTTAATTGTCATTGATTAATTATAATCGCAATAAAATACAATTTCAATTTATCTATTAATTGGTTGAAAAGTAGCAACCACTCGATTAATTGCAAATAACTTTAGAGAGAAATAATACAATTTTTGAAATAATTAAAAGCAAAAAATGTGCAAAAAGTAATTTAAAATCAACTGTTTAGCTATATCAATAAAACAGAATAAAAATAAAAACTAAAATAATTTTCATCAATTGTTTTGCATTGTGAATTATTACACAATATTGAAATAAAGGTTATTAATTGGAATCTGTAATAACGTAAATGAACCTGCAGTTTATTTTCAAGTAAGCAAAGAAAGTAATGATAAAAGTTTACATTCCAGAATTATATATGAAAGCACAAAAATATTTGTTAAGGGAAAAATAATTAATTTTATACTTATTGTTATGTGATTTACGTTTCTTACACATTCGAATGTAAGGCATATTTATTAAAACAAATAACATTTTATATTAATTTCATCATTACATAATAAAAACGCATATGCGAATCAAAATTGAAATGGGCACTGTTCTTCCCTGCGTGAAAACGTCCTTTCGTCACTGGGCCCAATTTATTGTGCAACAGTTGATGTAAGCCGCCATGGCCTCTGAATTGGGTGAAACAATTGGCGGCCAAACAACGGTGCCCACTGCAAATCAGCCTATTCAACTCCTTGCCCTATCACCACCCACGGGTAGAGTTTTCAGAAATTTGAAATACATAATTAATTATAATATACTATATTTATACACCACATAAAATGAGGGAAAATTAATAAATTTATAAAATGTTTGACCCATAGAAAAACGCTTTAATTTATTATAAGCCTAGAAATGATAAAAATAAATGTTTTAATCGTCTCCTGTACTATTTCAGTAGTATACCTTTCCGTTGCGTCTCTCACACGCAACCAATCTTTATAAATGAGGTCTCTAAAGAAAGGTAATTTCACGGAGACATGACGAATTGCACTTTGACATTACAAAATGAAGGATTTGTTTTAAAAAACGCATCTAAATATTCAAGTCAAATGCAACCCGCAACACTTGCCAAAGTTTTCGTCAAATAACTCCTAAAACCAAGCGTTTTAAAGCCTTAAAAACTAAAATTATGAGGCCAAGAGCCTCAATGAAATGTTTTTCACACTATAATCTATAAGACGAGACATTCCCCGATATTCAATTAAATTTTTGGTTCCGCGCTTCAATACTATCAAGGCCACCTCAATATTTCAGCCCTTGATGCTGGTAGCCATTTTTGTGACGACACGCTTGGAAGGCTTCGATTCCTCAATCTTATATTTACGCTTTCTGTATACACCGTGGTTTGTGCAGTCTGATTAGGTTTATTTGTATAATCATTCATTCAAGATTTACTCTCCAGCAACAACTAGAAGTACTATTATAGTTGCTTGATGCCTATGAAGATTGTTTCTTATGCATGTAGTGAAACTATTCAATTATCGTTTTGTCATGGTTTGTAAGTGCTGTGTACTCAATTGTGGAGGGATGTGGGTGAAGAGTGAAGACTGTGTCTGTGTTTTACCTTTACCAATATTTTCGTTATCATTCGATGAAATTTTCAAGTCAGCGGGTTCAGACACGTAGCTTTCTCAAAAGTAAAAAGCTAATAGTTTTGTGACTATCATGAAAAGATAAAACCTAATTGACAAAGAATATTGAATAATTACTTCAAATGTCTTTTAGGAAGTATTGGGAATTGTTCCAAGAAAATTCTCCATGATATTGAATAAATATTTATTGAAAATTTCTTGTACACATCAATTGCATTGTTTTTTTTTATTTCTATTTGTCATTGTGTTAGTACATTGCAAGTTACCTTTATAGATTTTTGAACAAATAAACACGTTTCGTTAACTACTTTCCCTCTTAGAATGAAAATAGGATAGGTATGAGTGTGGGGTCTAACATGCGAGAGTTCTCGCACGGGTACGCAGAGGTAGAGGTAGAGGGGGAAAATTTGTTCTTTGGCACAACCCAAAGAACAAACTTTTTAAAGTAGCTATAGTAAAATAGCTTGAAGTAAAAGGAAAACAAAAATGAAAACGCGTTACCCTACAATACTATGTGAATTAATTAAAAAAACTACTAAATTTAAAATTATAGAAAGAATAGTGCAAGTCACTCGACAACTGCCAACGATCGCATTCCAAACGCACGATTTAAATGTTGGCAGCATCTGGAAATATGTATTGTAAATAATACACCGTTTGATATTAAACTCAAGGTGTCGGTTCGTTAAGATATTCAATACGCAAACATCGTTTCAGTAACATTTCCATGTACCAAAGTGAAGTCTAAGCCTACTAAATTGTTTCTAATGGCAACAAATGGTATTCAGTACTCCATGGTGAAAATATTAGTTTGATTATTTTCTTTGGCTTGGAATTGCTTTTCTTGAGGTACGTAAGAACGCACAAAATAATCCAATACTTTTTAGTATACAAATAATTTTTCAATTTTAGCACCCCAGCTAGGTGGCACCCTGACTCTCCAAAACCCTCTCGGTTCCTCATAACAAATCAAGGAAAGTTAAATAATATTGCAAAGAGTAGGTCTGTACTTGTCCGATCTGGTATTTTCGTACTAATTTTTTGGCTTTCTCAAGAGTAAAAACCTTTTCTATTATTTTTGTGACTATCAAGAAACAAACAAATTGCAAAATAAAATATATATTAAATAAAAAAATCAAGAAAAGCGAAAAGCTAATTTTCAAGGAAGATTGAATAATTTTTTCAAATGTTGTTTTTAAAGAAGTGTGAATTGTTCCAAGAACATCTCTATAATGCTGAATAAACTTTTATTGAAAATTTGATTCCAACATCAAGTGCATCAATTGAATTGTTATTTTGTTTGATATTCTGTAAGTACATTAGAAGTTCCTTTCCTTCCCTCTCCTTATTTATGGAAAGGATAGAGAAATGGATATGGAAAGGGTAAGGTTTAACATGCGAGAGTTCTCGCACGGGTACGCTAGTTGACTTTAATTCTATCACTGGCATACGAAAGAGATCTAACGCATAATTCTTTCAATTAACAGAACATATATACTTCCGAGGTTTCTATATATACTTCCGAGAATACAAAAGAATTTTAAGAAAAGTAATAGTTCAGGCAAAAATAATGAAAAATAGTCAAAACATTTTGAGCGCTAGTAACAAAACTAAAGCAATGTGGGATATCGTAAAAAAATACAACCACATCATCTCGATACCTTGTAGTGAATGTTATTTTAAAGGATAATGAAAGAGAAACTAGTAATCCGGAAAAAGTTGCCAATCTCTTCAACAAACACTTTTCTATAATTGCGTCTGATCTCACGAAGGGACTAAAACCACAAAATTCAATATCTTACACTTCCCAAAAAATTTCCGATACGATGTTTATTTCCGAAACTTCTCCCAACGAAATCCTCAGAATAGTCAGTAAACTAAAATATAAATATTCATCTGGTTTAGATGAATTTCCGGATTGTTTATTAAAAACTTGTGCACCTGCCTTTATACATCCGTTAACTCACATTTTCAATGCTTCCTTACGTACAGGAATATTTCCAGATATTTTCAAAACAGCAAAAATTAAGCCACTTTTTAAAAAAGGGAATAAAAAATGATATTCAAAATTACCGGCCAATTTCTCTTTTGTCAGTTTTCTCAAAAACATTAGAGAGGCTTTTCTACTTACGAATGGAAACTTTTCTCAGAAAAAAAAGCGTTTTCAGACTCGCAACACGGTTTTAGAAAATCAAAATCTACGGAAACTGCCATTTTTCTTTCTCAAAGATGTTGCTACATCAATAGACCAAAATGAAGTACCCATTAGAATATTCTTAGATCTTTCAAAAGCTTTTGACGTTATTGACCATAACATCTTGCTTTCAAAATTACCTTCGTATGGAATTCGTGGTATTGCCCTAGATTGGATAACTTCGTAATCCGGAAAAAGTTGCCCATTTCTTCAACAGACACTTTTCTGTAATTGCGTCTAATCTCACGAAGGGACTAAAACCACAAAATTCAACATCTTACACTTCCCAAAAAATTTCCGATACGATGTTTATTTCCGAAACTTCTCCCAACATCGGACTCAAAGAGTAGAAATACCATACTGGCAGGAAAGGACATTACATACTTATGTTACCAATTCTTCGCCAATTGAGCATGGGGTCCCGCAAGGTTCGATCTTATGTCATATTCTCTTTCTGTTATATGTAAACGATATGCCTTCCTCTATTAAAAAAGTAAGAACGGTTCTGTTTGCCAATGACACGAATGTTCTTTGCAAAAAATAAGCAGTAAATAGTACGATTTCAGAAGTTTCAAATTGGTTTAATAATAACAAATTAATTGTTAACGAAAGAAAAACTGTTTCAATGCATTTTTGCATTTCAAATCGGAAATCGCATGTTCCATTGAAAATGAACAATATGCAATTAGCTGATGTTGAGGCAACAACATTTTTGGTCTCTCAATTCAATCAAACCTCAAATGGAGTGTACATATAACAGAAATAAACACTAAATTAAGTTCATTATGTTACGCATTCAGAATTCTTTCAAATTCTGTCAGCCTTCATGCAGCTCGTTGCGTTTATTTTGCAAATGTACATTCCCGCCTGAGATATGGCATAATATTCTGGGGAAGACCTTCAGATTGCAGAAGAAAATTATTCGAATAATGAAAAAATGGCTTCCACGTGATCCCTGCAAGCATCTTTTCATTGAGCTGGGAATCTTACCATTGCCTTGTCTATTTATTTACGAATCTGTAATATTTGTCAAAAATGACCTTCTTAACAGAGGGAACATATTTTCATGCAATATTGATATTTATAATTACACACCGTAGAAATCACGTGCATCAATTGTCAGTATCAACAGCTCAGTACAAGAAATCAATATACAATACATTTACGTTACTTAAAATGCATTGCCAGATGACATTAAACAATTAAAGTCAGTACACAAATTTAAGCTAAAAGTAAAATCCTTTCTGCTGCAAAACTGTTTCTATACAATTAGAGACTATACTGATTGTCAAAAATAAAAATAATGTTTATTGTAACAAAACAATGACATATAATGAATTAGTTTACGTTTGTATTGTAAATATTTTAAAAAAATATTTAATACGCCTGTAACAAGTAATGTACTTCAGCTTCCGGGTCAATGACCCCCATCTCGATCAGGGTTTTGTCCAGTTTCCCTGATCCATTGAGCAAATGTTGAGATGGCCCCTTGTTTTGCTTCTGGGCGTAAATGTACCTTCACTGTGCGCACGTTTTGTTGAGCACTCCTTTTGCTTCTAGTTCATTTACCGTTGAAATTGATTTTCTATAACTCGGGAACAAACATTTTTCAAATATTTTTATTTTTCTAAAATAATTAATTTCTAAATTCGTTTTTTCATTTTCTATTTTTGTAGTTTCTGTTTTTTTAATTCTGGGCCACAAGAAAATGTGCGCAGATAAATCTCTTTCCCCACACGTCATATACAGTTTTTACTGTTTTTTGACAAATAAATAAATAAATAAACAAACAAACCTTCCTTCCATTTCCTTTGCCTTTCTGGAAGAACATGTAGGACGGTGAGATATCAATGTCGGAAATCGGGGTAATCGACTTGCCCCCTGAGACGCCAGTGATGTTTGCAATGCGAATCTGGGGCCAGCGCTCTCCCCCCCCCCCATGAGTCATAGTTGACTTATTTTCTTTGTGTAAAGAATTAAAAGGAAAACGAGCTTGTGGTATCTAAAGATACAGTATGTCAAATTCAAAAACAAATGACATCCTTGGTCTATATCTAGATAAAAGGTAAAGGTTGGGTGCCAAACGGCTGGAATTGGTGAAAGTGGAAATGATTTAAACGTACATTTTTAACCAAACTAAAAGAAAATAGAAATACATTTCAAGAAAAAAAGCTTAGAAAGTTAAATATGTCTTAAAATATATTTACGTGAAAAGGCGAAATTAATATTCGTCATAATTGTAATGTTTTCATTATTTTTATTATATGCATGTCAAAAACCTAAGGCTATCTACAAAAATTACAATTTGCCGCTAGATTGTGTGTGCATTGGTCAACGCACGAATCTCGCAAATCGCAAAAATATTTTGCCTTATTCAACAAGACATACCGCCAGACTGCCTTGACTTTGAGCTATACTAAACGGTGGCGAGAGCTCCGGTGACGCCTCCAGCATTTATTCGACGCGGTCGGCCTACACCGATAGCATGTCAGGTTTCGGTATCGTTCGTTCTCGACAATGGTAGTTCCGGAACTGGCATTCTCGGACACAGTAGTATCGTCGCGCCTGGTATCGCCGCCGAGAACGAACGGAACTGAGGGCGTTTTTGTCCGGCTCTAGCAGCCTGTATATTTTTGAATAAATCAGTAATTATGATATATTATGATATAAATCAGTAATTCATAACTATTTTTTTAAGTACATTTCACTATGTAGGACAACTCAATTCAAATTGAACCCAAATCTTCAATTAGTACGCAAAATAGTCATTAGCATTAAAGAATAAAAATAATTAAAAAAGTTATCTCTAATTTCCAACAACAAATTAAGTAATTCAGTTCGAAACCCATTTTATTTTTTCAACGAATCTTGAAAGTCGTTAGTAAAAAACAAGCAGAACTACTTATGTAATTTATTGTGTAAACCATTAAAACTGTAATTTTATCTGAACTAAATGAAATCTATTGCACGTTAATGTTTAAAAAAGATAAAAACAAGAATGAACTCTACCGTTTTTTGTATAAAACAAATATATTATGTATCTATGAACAATAAAGGGGGCGGCAAATGGACTTCAGCCTACAGGCGGCATACTCTTAAATCCGACCCTGCCTCGAAATTCCAAACACATGCCCCTAGTAGTACGAACACCCATCAAAACAGGTGACGTCTGTTGGATTGTGTACAATATTATATGACCAACAAATCCAAACTGATCGCACGATAGCAGCAAACAAACCGGATATTGTTATTTGGGATTTGGAGAAAAAATCTTGCCTACTTGTCGACGTTGCTGTACCTTGCGATCAAAACGTCGTTACCAAGGAGGCAGAGAGATGTCTTAAATACAAGAGTTTGGAAATCGAGATCAGCGTAAAAGCACAGATCGTACCGATAATCATCCGAGCTCAGGGATTTGTTCCGCAAAATTTCTTTAAAAACTTGGCTAAACTCCCAGGTAATGCAAAACACTGGGAAGTGCAAGTAAGTGGAAGGGAAGTAAAGAGGTGTGCATCCTACATAGCTGACGCAGAAAAAAATCGACAATAATGAATACGCTGATACAGTAATCGAAATTAAAAAAGTAAGAGCGCTAGCTATCCGCCAGTCACCTCCACGAAGTAATGTCTGACGACGGTTCCCATGGAGGTGACTCAAGCTCAAGCGAAAGGAGGTTAGGTTTTAGTCGATATACCAGTTGGGAGTCCGACATAACTGGTTCGCTGGTATCTATAAACTATTCCCCCTCCTTAAAAATAATAATACAAGTTTCAAACAAAGTCAATCAGGTCTTATAGTGCGATTTTTCTAACTCTGCTCCTCAAGTCCCTATGGCCGCGTTGGAATATCACATAGCATTTCACGCCTTTCTCGGTCTTGCCGGTAGAAATCGCATGATCGCAAGCACTGCTTGATGCGGTCGCGATAATGCGAAATCTTGCGGCACAACTGAGAAAGATGCGAAATACCGTGACATTCCATCGCGAAGATGGGCATTGAGGGTTAGAAAAATCGCAATATAGATTAGGGTAATAACATTTAATACTTATAATTATATTAAGGTATTGTTTAAGAATTAGTATTTAAACAAATAAGCTGTGCTGTTATTGTTAAAATAAACAAATAAGCAGTACTGTTGATGTTAGTCATTGCACAGTTAAATATTTAAATTCTAGAACAGATAACAGGAATAATTTACCTATTGTAAACAAAACATAAGTGCAAATATTTATATGATTATATATTTAATAATAAAATTATTAACATTTATTAACAATTATTAATATTTGTATTTATATTTGATTGTGTGCATTAGTGTTATTTTTACATGTAGAAACTATTCATTGCACACATAAAATATGTTCTTTTCAGGTAAAACTGGAATAATATATTTCTGTTACAAACACAACAGGAATGTACAAGTTGTGATATTGTATGAGGTAACGAAGGGTAACATTGCTATGAGTGAAACATTGCCTCAACTTCAAAAAAATTAAGTAGCAGTCTGTAACGTAAATTTATTTTCTAGCTAAATTTCCATAGTTTTTCCATTTATTTGCTCGCTAAATTCCCATAGTAAGGTAGATTTTCGGTTCTAACATTAGGAAACCGAGAAATTGAGCAAATGTGAAGAAATGTTCGGGCGGCGATAGATGGTTACTGGCATAAGGATGGGGCACGACCGAAAAGTCAGCCCCGACCAAAGAAATTAGAAAACCAACTACGAGACAATCTGTGCAATTCTGTAGCTCCACTGGTTCCTTTTTGTTTTGGCCCTAGAATCTTTGGTGGCATCTAAAACAAAAATAGTACGAACAAAAGTTGTAGTGTACGTGATACAAGCTAGTTAAAGTTTGGAGCTCACACGTATATATACGCTCGTATACGCACCATAATTCGGGGCTCGTTTTACAACCATCGCCATATTAAAATTCTGCGAACTAAAACCCGTCTATGATAGTTCGAAATTATAGATTGAATGCATAAAAACGTTTAAAAACATACTGTATTTTATTCGTTAAAAACAGAATCGGTCTAAGCGAACTCAACTCGAATTAAAAGACAAAGACATACCTTCCAAAGCTTTTAGAACCGAGAAAACACGAACACCTGCTTTTCACATCAGCTCGCATATACAACTGAACCACAAAGCTATATTGGCAACAGGAGTTATTAAACTAGTTAAAATTGTTCCTGCTAGAATGTTTGTGATATATGAAAAGATACCAAGGGGGCTCATATTATATAAATGGTTCATATCACCACCTTTAACTCTATCTACAGCTAATAATCGGGAAATACTATTTCTAATAGTAGGAAATGGTGTGGCATTTACGATGCTATCATCGAAATCAATATTAGATGTAGGCTCCCCATCGTAACAGTTTATTGTGGCATAAAACTTTTTCGGCCGCATTGCGGCCATCTTCAGTGCTACAAAAATAATAATAGTAATAATAATAATAATATAATAATAATAATAATAATATATCTAAATTACAAAAAAATTTAAAAATTTTAAAGAATTAAAAACTTTTTACAGAATATTGTCAAGAATTGGTTTTTAAGAAAATGTAAAATGTGAAATGGACATATAATTTTTTTAAAAATGACAAATGAAAATTAAATTAAATAAATGGAATCTATTACAAATAATATTATGAATCAAACTGGAGTGAAAGAAAACTGGAAAAAGTATAATAAATGGAAACAATTTTGAATAAAAAATGTACATTTTGAAGAGAGGTGAAAATAGAAAATGAATAAATATGTAACTAAATAAATAAATGAATTAATAAATTAATAAATTTAGGTGAGCAAACTGACATACCAATCAGAGGCGGCTAAATACTATTTCTTTTTGAGAGTAAAAATTTGACTGTTATGACTAGACCTCGGATTTTTACTCACTTATACGGTTTATTTAGGCACCTAAAATAGGCAACAAAATTACGAAATTAGGCACTAATAGGCATTAAAATCGACGTTTGAGGCACTTAAATAGGTTACAGAATGACTAAGCCAGGCAAAAAATTGACATTAAAAAGTTATATTTCTGGCATGTAGAACTTATCTCAAAAGATTAAATTAAGCAATTAAAATATGCAGGAAAAAGTATTTTTACATTTATGAGAGAGACTACAAGCATATTTTTTTCACTTTCCTAATTAGCAGCATAGTATATAATCAATATTTTCTCCAAATTTTGTACAATAAGGCTGTTTTGTCTATTACAATCATTTTTAAGGCTGAAAATGAACGTTTTACTGACATAGATTTATAGGAGCAAACAGATTTAGTTACATTTCTCATGTTCACGTCTCCTGGAACTTTTTCACTCGTCCCTTCTCCCCACCCCCAAAACAACTTGTACCACACGACCAGTGGCGTAGGCTCAATGTATGCGAGTGATGCGTTGCATCCCCTAGATTTTCATTACTTTAAAACTATTTTCAGTAAAGTAACTTACTTTCTTCCGTAAGCATCTCCCTCTGTTTCCTTATTCCTCCGCCATTTACGTGCGCTCTCCAATAGGCGGTATTTCCTTCGCTGGATGTGAAGGAACAAGAAGCATCCCTTGAACGACATCGCTACGTTGGTGAGGTCATTGAATTCACGGCCATGCTCTGTGTGCAAGCTGTGTGGTTTCGACGGCCGATGATGTGACCAGGCCTCTCACATCTCAGGCTTCTGAGTTCTCATTGGCGATTTTGTATCCCCTCCCAAGAACCTTCCATACCCCACCTCTGATGCAGTCATAATTCGGCCGTACGCCTGGGAATCACAGACGTCACGTGCCGCGATTGTGTACCCCGAAGCAAGGAGCAGGGCGCGGGGGGCAGACGGCAGACGGCACGACTGTCTTTCTTCACAACTCATGCACGTCTGCCAACTATGCTTAAGCTCATTTTAACCTGACGCAGTTTCGGTGGGTAAGACGATGTGTGTTAGCAGGCCTGACAAAACAAGATCACTGCCTTCATGTAAGAAAACAGTAGGTAGGGACAGTCCGTGAAGTCCAAACGGTGGTGCGACGTAATTTCGTTTTGTCTTGTGTGTCCTTCGTTGTAGCGTAAATGCTGTTTCGTACTGAATATGCGTTAAATAGACTACATTGTTTAACTATTGATGAGTTAAAGAGAATCGTGAATTCGAAATTGTAACGTGAAAGAATAAAACGTGTGTGTGAAAGGACGCGACATGGCGCGCTCATCCAGTACATTTATGGCAGCGGATGAGTTACTTGTGACATAGAACAGTAGTGAAACGTCTCATTGCTCTATAGACAGGATTCTTCAAATTCCGTTTAGTTCTTTCTCCTATTCTGAAAGACTTAAGGTAATTAGTGATGATAACCAAGACAACGCGAATCGATCTCGAGTTCGAAAATTAGGTATGTACTTTTTTATGGATTATTTTTTAGTTTTATTGTTTTGTTTATGTAAGTTAGTGCATACAGTGAGAAATTGGTGATTTTCAAGGAAGATTCAGTAGGTAACTAATTTGCAAAATAAACTTCTAAAATACTTCAGAGTAAAATAGAATGACGCAGACTTTAAATATATGCAATTATGCCTTCAATCTGTAAAATCATGATCGCATGCCCCACATCTACTAGTCAGGAGACGCCACTGCACACGACCCATTTAAACACTGAACAGTATTTTGTAATATACGCCTGTCCGAGAGTAAGATTTTATCTGGCCTGTCTGCGCCTTCCTCGCCTGGACTTCGCAGACGACGCGCTGCGGCGATAAGCCTCAACCTGCCAACAGCGCAGCTGCATCAGGAATGGGCGCAATTGCCCAAGAAGTGCGTGATGATCGGAGATGAGCGTGCAACATCCTTATTATGTCGACTTTCAGGGCTCCTTTTGTTCGGTATTTTGAGTGAAAGATTTCGGTGCGTTGTCCGATCACACAATATTTGCATTTCGGAAAAGTTTTTGCGTTTCCGTAAAACGAAATTCAAAATTTAACATTTAAAATACGATCGTTCTTGAAAATCACTTGTTTTAGGCAAAACATATTAAAATAGACATCAACCGCCCTTTTTAGGACATTTTAGGCATATTAGATGCTTTCAGTACATCTATTTTCTCATGCTTCGTAAACATCTGCAATTACTTTCCACATCCTAAATAGGCATTTGTCCTAAAATCAGAGGTCTAGTTATTACTCATGATTTTAGGCATTAAACTGTTTAATTTCCAAGTAAATAACGTTTAAAAGCAATTGAAAGAGGATATAATAATAAGGGATATTCAAAATAACGCTGAACACTATCCCGCGTTTTATAATACTGAACTTAAGTTCACCAATATATAAATGTATATTATTCGCTCAGCTTAATAAAATTATTTTTCGCTTAATTATTATTACATTTCTTCTAAAGATACAGAAACAAATAAGTCTTTTATATATAAATTTGAAGATCTGCGAAATGAAATGAATATATATTTTTTAAATTTGTCCCAAGATTGGGGGGGGGCAGTTGCCTCCCCCTTGCTCCCCTGAATCATGCCTCTGTCCCTATCGCATTTTATCACAATGTTAAACAGTTAATGAAACTTTTTTAGACGAAGTTCTCAGAGCAGTATTTATCCCTGTTTAGAGTACTTAAACTGTCAAAAATCAAAGACTAATTATGTTCTGATGCATATTTATGTGTTTCTGTTTCCTATCAAACTCGCATATATATTTAAATATTGCCAGAGACTTGGAAATAAATAGAGGTGGCAATGTTTGACCCCTGCTGGGTAACATTGCCACTTTACTTGCTTTTAAAAAAAAGTAATAAAATCTTTCAAATTATAGAATCTGTGACTTCAATATTTTGAAGAAACATGTACTATTGTGAGGGATTAAAATGTCAAAATAAATATTGTAAGGATTGACAAAGTAGAACTTAAAAAGAAACAAAGATGTGGCAATGTTACCCCCATTACCTTACTAAATAATAATGATAATAATAGTATTTGATTGTTTATAAAATTAGGTAGGACTAACAATAAATATATAAAAGTTTCTGTGCTTATACAATACACAATCATATACAGTTGTTAAAGAGGCTGTTATAACTCAGCAAGGCTATAGGGGCATTTTTGAAAAAGGTAAGATTTATGTAACTTCCTGAAAGTTCTGTCACGAGTAATTTTAATATGATGAGGAAATTTGTTAAATATGTGGCTGCAGTATAGTATATCTTTCATTTCACTATAGTATGTTTCTTTCATTGTTGCCGATTTACTGGTATGTACTCTGTGGTAATTGTTCTGACTGTGAGTAGAATAGTTATGTATTTCATTATTTAGTGTGTGGTACATATTGTTAATATTAACTGGAAGGGTGAGTACTTTGTATGCGTACAGTGCAACAGACTGTTAGGATTTAAGAACGTCCATCTTTATCTCCTATCTTGATGTTGAGGTTATGTCCAACTTATAATGTCCTGCTGAATTAGTTGGCTTTTGTGTAATTATTGCAACGATAACCTTGTATCGATATATCGAGTAGCACATCTCTGTATACTGCGATTTTTCTAAGAGCGACTCTCAAGGAAACTCAAATTCCATCTTCGCGATGGAATATGTCACGGCATTTCGCGTCTTTTCTAGGTCTTACCGGTAGAAGTCGCATGATCGCAAGCACTGCTTCATACGGTTGCGATCGTGCGAAATCTAGCGGAACGACTGAGAAAAACGCGAAATGCCGTGACATATTCCATCGCGAAGATGGGATTTGAGTTTCCTTGAGAGTCGCTCATAGGCCTCATTCACAATGCAAACTTAAACGTAAACGTAACGTAGCCGCAAAACCTAGAAATGTGTTATTAAGCGAGACCATTCACAATGCCTTGACGTAACCGTAGACGTAAGACCGTAAACTTAAGAGTTCGCAAGCTCCAAGCTTTTACGTTAAGTTTACGTCGGAAGTCTACCGAAGACCAATCAGAGAGCAGCATGGAAGCTCAATTTCAGATTGTGTTCAGGTAATTTGTGGTTATATCATTGTTTTTGTAATGCAGAGAACTAGTTTACGAATGCTTTTGATGCGTGTTGTGAATTCAATGTAAGAACTTAGACAATTTTTATTGTGACTTTAACCTGAGATGGCGAATAAACTAATTATGTCCGACGAATTACTCATGAATTTGGTTCATGAGAATCCTTGCTTATAAGATGAAGGAAATGTGAGCACTACTACAACATCTACTCGCATGTATATAAAGACAAATCGATAAGAATTTCGAAGAAAAAGCTAGAAACCATGGTGGAAAGACCTTTTCACCATGTTAGAGACGAATCGATCAAGTTTCAGTACATTGAATTCTGATTGGTTCAGGCGAAACTTACGTTCGTCATTGTGAATGCTTGTTTTTTACGTGTAAATTTTGCGGCCAAGTTTACGGTCTTACGTTACGGTTAAGTTTGCATTGTGAATGAGGCCTTAGAAAAATCGCAGTATAACACGAGGCATGACGAGTCAGTCAGTATTGTATAGTGAGCATGAATAAACACATAGTTACGTGTGCATTTGTGTCTTGTATAAAGTATTGTTATTAAGTGTTCACCCAAACCCTGCATGCAATACGTTACATGGTGTCAAGAGTTATTGGATTTTGTTGATTGAACGTAGGAAAAATCGGCAAAACAAGAAAATGGCGAACATTGAAGAAAACGGGCAAGATCAGAGGTTAGCTCATCACATAAACATTCGGCAACCGAAACCCCTGGTATTTGGTAAAAACATGGCACAGGAATGGAAAACGTGGAAGGTGTCGTATAACTGGTACTCAAAAGCAATACAGTTGGATAAAGAACCGCCCGAAGTCCAAGTCGCCACATTTATGACCACAATAGGTTATAAAGCTGAAGAAATATTTGAATCGTTTAACCTCACAGAAGATCAACAAACAAACATGCAGGTAATTATGGAAAAATTTAACAATTACTTTGTGCCAAAAGTAAATGAAACATATGAAGCATACGTTTTTCATAAAATAGTACAAGAAGCAGACGAAAACTTTGAACAGTTTCTGATTCGAATAACAACACAAGCAAGAAAATGCAATTTTGGTGAACTAGAAAACGAATGTTAAAAGACAAAATTGTCAGTGGCATAAAAGATGACAGATTACGTGAAAGATTGCTAGGTACTACAGACCTAACCTATGATAGAACAGTACAAATGTGTCAAGCAAGTGAGTTGGCACACAGACAAGCCAGTGACATGAGCAAAAACAACGAATCGCAGTTGTCAGTTGCCGTAGTGAAGAAAAAGACACAAACAAAGAAAAATAGTGACCATTTCGATTGCAAACGGTGTGGTACGAAACACGGAAAGCGATCTTGTCCAGCATATAAGAAGAAATGCATCACATGTGGAAAATTGGGACATTTTGAAGTTTGTTGCAGGTCCAAAAAGAAGATTCATGTGGTACACAACTTGAAAGACGACGAAGCAAGCTCTCAATCGTCAAACTATAGTGACACGATGTACATTGGCAGCATCACAATACCATCAAAAGAAGAAGATTGGATGGAATTAATAACGGTGGAAACAAAGAGTTTCATGCTAAGTTAGACAGCGGCGCTCAATGCAATGTTCTTCCGTTGCACATAGTTGAAAAACTTGGTGTTATTGGTGAAATAAAACAATCCGAAGTGAAAAAGCTAGTAACATTCAGTGATCACTAGCTAAGTGTTATAGGTGAACTGAAACTGAAATGTAAGATCAAGAATAGAAACACTGAGCTAAAATTCTTGATTGTGAAGGAAAAAGTTCAACCAATAATAGGAAAGAAGACTTGTGAAAAAGAAAAGCTGTTAGTTAGGGTGCAGAGCGTCAAGATTAATCCAAAATTAGACGAGAAGCAGATTTTCAATGGTTTGGGGTGTTTTAAAGGCTACGAATACGACATCGACCTTGTTGAAAATCCAAGCTTCGAGATCTGTCCAGCTAGAACGATTCCATTAGCCATAAAAGAAACAGTGAAACAGGAGCTCGACAAAATGGTAAAAATGGACGTCATCAAACCGGTCACAAAGCCAACAGCAGCAGTATCGCCTCTAGTGATCGTCAAGAAAGGGGACAAAATTCGCCTGTGTATCGACCCTACGAACGTGAACAAAAATATTAAAAGAAGACATTTTCCTTTAAACACAATTGAAGCCATCGCAGCAAGAATCGCCGGGAGTAAGTACTTCACACGTCTGGACTGCACTCGAGGTTTTTGGCAAATAAGATTCACCGAGAGAACGCAAGAATACTTAACTTTTGCAACACCATGGGGCCGTTATTCCTGTAAGCGACTTCCGTTTGTACTCTCCTCAGCTCCAGAAGTATTTCAGCAGATTATGTCAGAGGTTCTACAGGACATTCCAAACGTAGAATGCGCAATGGACGACATACTAATTCATGCTAGTACAGAGCCGAAACTTTGAGACATCACTGAAACAGTACTCCGAAGACTGCATGAAAATGGCTTGAAACTCAACAAAGAAAAGTGCTTATTCAATGTACAAAGGATTAATTTTTTGGGCCACGTCTTATCAGACAAAGGACTTGAAATAGATGAGACCAAAGTCGACGCGATAAAGAAGCTCAAAGTTCCGAAGAATTGCGAAGAACTGCAGAGACTTTTGGGCATGGTTAATTACTTGGGAAAATTTGTTCCATGTCTATCACGATTGACAGCTCCACTACGCATCTTATTGAAAAATGATGTCGCATGGATTTGGGGCCCCGAACAAGAACAGGCGTTCAAAGGAATAAAAGAAGCACTGTCCAGCACTCCCGTCTTGAGGTACTATGATGTAAAAGAAGATGTCACATTATCGGTCGACGCGTCATCGAAAGCATTAAGAGCAGTCTTGATGCAAAAAGGTCAACCGGTAGCTTATGCAACTAAATCATTAAACAGCACTGAACAAGATTATCCACAGATTGTTAAGAAGGCATTGGCAATTCGCTACGGCTGTAAGAAATTTCATGACTATGTTTGGGGTAAGAAATTAACAGTCGAAACTGACCATAAACCTTTAGAAACAATTTGGAAGAAACCGCTTGTTTTTTGGAAGATTTGGACAATTTGGAAGAAACCGCACCACCGAGACTACGAAGAATATTGCTAGATCTCATGGAGTAGAGCCCTGACATAATATACAAGAAAGGAAGCGAATTGAAAATTGCTGATACACTCAGCAGAGATTGTGAAGATTCCTATGAAGAGGATGAGGAGGAACTTCAGGTTCTAATGGTTTTATCGATGTCTGAAAGAGTCACTGAAGATTTCAGAAGATCGACACACGAAGATCCAACCTACCAGGCACTCATAAAGATGATGAACAAGGGATGGCCTGACGACGTTCTTCAAGTACCGCAGATATTGAGAACCATCTTCAGCCTAAACTACAAACTGATGTATCACAGAAGCTTGAGAAAAAAAGAGCACAACAGAAGAAATATTATAATCACGGAGCCAAAGAATCACAAAGATATCTAAATGATGAGAAAATCTTGATCAGGGACACAGACAACAAATGGTATTCTGGCAAAATATTACGTCCAGTTACTGATCGTTCTTACATGATTCAGAAAGATGATGGAACGATAATGCAACGAAACACCAGTTTCATCATACCAACGAAGATCGAAGGCACAATTACCAAACAAACACCAATTACTAGAAACTTCAAGGTGGAACCACATCAAGATAGAGATGGGAGAATGCAGTCTACAATTCAAGATCCAACAGCAGATGTACCCGAAAGATCACAACTACCCTTCACCAATTCGTATGATCTCAACAGAGGAAAAACTCCAATTAAGTCAACCTTGATAGAGAACAATGCAACAAAACAATCCCCTTTAGATTCATCCAAATATATATCAAGATATGGCAGAACTGTAAAACCAGTTGTTAGATTAAATTTGTGAATATTAATCTCTATTAAAAAACTAATTGATCAAGAAAATGTATTAGTTAATTTTGTCTGAAATTTATAATTTAAATGTTAACTAAGTTCTTTAAAAAATGAAGTGTTGTATTTGATTCATAATTTCAATGTACAATATAACAGTGGCGTAGCGTCAGGGGACGCTGAGATGCTGAGCATCCCCGTATATAAGAACCTTAAATACTGTATTGATAATCTTACAAGTGGTCTGTTGAGCGAAACACTTTTTGTATTAATTTAAAATTGATTTCCTATGATTGAATTCGGCGGGCTGTTGAAGCTGGCCTCTGATTGGTGGGAAGCTAAAATACTTCAGCGTCGGCCGCCAGATTGCGACGAGCAATGACGCATGCGCAGATGGCGAGGTCCCCCTCTCCCCTCTTCACCCCTGGCCCAGAGAAACCCGACTGCTTTACGCTAGCGTCTACTGCGGAAAGAAGCTCGTTTGTGCACGAGAGCGCAGCACACTTCAGGCGTTCAGTAAATTATCTTTCTCTCTCTCACTCGGGAGTCCCCGCTTGGTCATGGGTACAAACTGTAGAAATAGTGCCTGACTACTATTTCTTAATTAATATCCAAGAAATTGTATTATCTCTTAAATAGATTACATATTATTTAAGTCTGCAATGTATAAATTAACAAATGGTCTTATTGCCATTCGCGTATAAGAATTAAAGCTGAGCCATTGTATAATTTGCTTTCAAGACATCGGCAGCCCTGACTGCTGTGAGGATTTTGTGGGAAGCGCCTACACCGTCGTAAGCAATCGAGATCGTGGAAGTAGTCCCAGTGTATCTGCCTTGTGTTGCGTTCGCCTGTTAGACGAAGTAATTGATAGTGACATTTTGTGTGTTATTGTTGAGCATCCCCAAACGTGTGAGTCACGCTACGCCACTGCAATATAATCAAAAGGTAAATAATAATTTTTATTTTGAGAAGGGAGATGTAACGATAACCTTGTATCGATATATCGAGTAGCACATCTCTGTAACACGAGGCATGACGAGTCAGTCAGTATTGTATGGTGAGCATGAATAAACACATAGTTACGTGTGCATTTATGTCTTGTATAAAGTATTGTTATTAAGTGTTCACCCAAACCCTGCATGCAATACGTTACAATTATGAACTCTCATTAATTTTGAGATCACTTACTGCACTGTATATCTCACTCATACACACTGTTCAAACCATTTAAATGAATATTAATTCATTAAAAGATGCAAAAATTGCTGCTATAACTTTTGACACATCCCAGCAGATTACCCACAATCCTCCTCTTATGATGATGATGATGATCATCATCATCATCATCATCATAAAAACTGATCACATTTTCCTAGTTGCAGAGTTAGAACATAGTGTACAATTAGGTATTGGAAAATACATATTTCATAGAACATTTTTTCTTAGATAATTCAGGCATGTGCTTGGCTTGATAGATAACAGTTCATCAGTCATGAATTGCAATGAAAGGTTTTGTATTAATATTAATTCTATTTGCCCTGCATTGATCATTCTGTAAACTCATTATATTTAATATCATTTGTTTTTTACTGATGAGGAAAATACCACTGAAGTATCAACATTTCAAATTAATACAATCTACAAGAGTTCGAAAAACAAAATAGGGAAGAAACCGAGAATTAAATTTTTTGCACAGTGGCCACCCTTCCTTTCACTATGGAAATGAGAGCTTGATAGGTACTTAGAACACTCACAGAATTAGTGTGTGGAAAAGAAATTCCAAGATACCGTAAATGATGTGATGCTTGGAGGAAATACATTTGGAGAGGATGATATAAAAAAAAAAAAAAAAATGAAGGGCCTTGATGAAAGATTGATGGAGTACAACCAAAATTAGCTAAAACATGTACAAAGAATGGATTAATCCTGTTTACTGAAAGGACTGCATTCAAATACAAGTGAAGTGGTAATAGCAATAGAGGAATGCCAAGAAAGACTGGGAGAAGTATTATTGTGAGACTGAAACATACAGACACTTAATCCTTTAAGTAGAGAAGACGTTCGGTATTGAAATATTCATCATTTGTAATAGTATAAATTATACATTCATCTAATTTAATATTGAGTTAATAATATTTATTAGTATATTGTAATGTGTGACGCAGAAATAAATAGCTGGAAATCCGCAGTTCATAAATATGCATATGTGTTATCTTTACAGAATTCATTATTTACATTATTCTTAGTATTTATAGCTTGTAGATGGCTCATGGGCAGCATACAGCTTCCTGTGGTGTGATCCCAGGTTCAATTCCCAGTCAAGGCAAAAATAGAGTTGTACCTTCCCTTTAAAGTTCGTCTCAGTTTCTATAGCTGTATGAAGAACAAAACTCAGGCAGGTAGAGTTTCCTCAGTACGGTGAAGGGAATATATCGTGTTTGCCACATGTGTCTCTTATCCCCCAAGCATGGGAATTAACTAGCCCCAGGCATGGGGGACACCGTTAACTAGCCAGCAAAGTCAGACAGTTGACCTGAAATGCCGAATACATACATACACTCTTAATTACAAAGTTTATAATTTATGTTTATTAATTAAATAAAGTACCTAACAGTCAAACTAATGTTGGGGGCAATATCAGAAATAATATCTTTGATCCTAGTGAATAAGCTGATAAGTCCATGAAAACTTCATTTTACAGGAGAGCAAAAAACAACTTTCAACTGGCATAAATCAGGGATAATGATATTCAAATGAAGGTGATATTCAAAAGAAAATATTTGTGGGTAGGTTTCGTTTCTATATCAGCCCTCATTTACAGCATCAGTTGAAAGTTGTTTTTTGCTCTCCTGTAAAATTAAGTTTTCATGATTTATCAGCTTATTCACCAGGGTCAACGATATATGTGAAATATTGTATTATGTGTGACAATTGTACAAGGTGTTCAGACAGGTTTAGATTCACATTGTTGGTACATTTGTAAGTTTATGTACGTAGTATGAATTCTTTCTAATGTAGTACCTAGGCAAAATTTCAGTCTTTATATGCTATTTTAAAAATATTTTCTAATATGATATGATATATATAGAGAAATAACAACAGCACATGAGAACACTAGATAATTTGCATAGAAGATCAAGAAATGTCGGTGATTACTTCTCCTTTACCTTACGTAGTTCTTCACAGTAATGTTACAACAGTAACTGTAGTCATATTATACTGGGTAATGATTGAAACATTTTCCTAAAGAGGAACCATGAAAATATGGCTAAAATGTTGAAGACATGAATACAGATAATAGACGATTACAATAGTATCTTGGTAAAATTGTATGAATATGTAATTTTAATTTATGTGAATTTTATTAGAAGAGAACAAAATATATTGTGTAATAAACGGCGCATTAACTGTCATTATTCTGTTTAAATTTGGTGTACAGTACATTGGTCAAGAATAATATCTGTTCTGAATCCTTCAGTTATTTTTCTGTTGGTAGTGTGAGTAATATGTAACCGTAGACATAGTAAGTTAGATTTATTTTAAAAAACATTGAAAAACAGCGATCATAGAGGAATAACATAAATCTAGAATAGTACACCATTGTCTTTAAAAAATGTAAAAAGGTCAAAAAATACTTAACCCTACTTTGTATTATATTAGGACCCTTAAGTTAGCTTACTACTCCTGTCAATCAATTATTCAAATGTGGCAGTTCTGTATTCTCTATTTTGAAAGAGGCGGTTTCCTCGTCGTATTCCCTCGGTTGGCTTTCGTCCCTGCCCGTGCAGGGCAACTCAATCAATAGCTCCAGCTGGCTGCTGCGCGCCGGCGTGGCTGGGCGCTAGGGTTTCTCTTCTCGTCCATCTCTTCTGTCAAGTATTGATGTGCGATAGCTCAAAGCGTTTGGTAATGATGCTGCCCGATCAAGTACAATTTGTCTGGGGAACAACTTACTCTAATTGAAAGGTAACTTAGTAACAGTAATAATTTGAAATAATTGTTTATATGCAATAAAATGTTTCTTTTTAAATGAAACGCCATTTAATAACTATAATTTTGATTTATTTGATACTAATATTTTTGTACTTTTGAAACTTGTGTCGTTTCTACATGTCGTTCTTTTTTCATTTTGTGGTGATTTCAATCTTACCTGTACACAATGTTGGGCTGTTTTCTTATAAAAGATAATATGAATATTGAATAGAAGTGAACAGAAATCAGTGTGGCAGGTAATTTACATTAAGACATTTTTCTACCAAAATGTGAGCGACAATCTGCATTATCGCTTTTGTAATATCCTTACTAATAAAGTATGTGGAAAAAAAAAAAGTTCATGGAGTAGTATCAGAAAGGCTTGGACTGATCTTCAAAAAATGATTATCATATTGTTTAATTAAAGGAACGAATTGTTGTACTGAAATAGTAATTTGGTTCCTAGTCAACAATTCGTAAGATTTTTTTTTGTACGTGGTTAACACGTATGACGAGACGAGTCCGGTATTGATTATGTGGTGGGAATGGAATAAGTTTGTAGTTTTCGTAGCCCTTCGTAAATGCGTTGGTGCAGCGTTTTCCTAAGGAATTTTACTGACTTCCGCTGTTCAGCAGGTAGTGATTTCTTTTTCCCAAACGTGTTGTTGTTATGTAGGCTTCGGCCGTACATAAATTTGCAAATTAAGGAGAATGAAATTAGACGCAATTTAACTTTCAGAAATTATTGCAATATAATCACATTTCCATCCTCTTCTGTCAATGAATACAGTACTATGCAAAGAGTAGGCGAATTTTCTTAAATAGCGGGCTTAAGACGTGTAAATACGGTAAATAGGAGAAACCGGCAATGACATTACGTACTTTTATTAATATTATCACAAGTTTTGTGAATAATCAGCAGAAAATATAGTTTATTTGAGACTGGTATTTGGCATTGTAATTAGGGACTATTCTATAAGGCTCTCTTTAACAATGTATGATAGTAGTGTAGCCTGAACATAACTTGTAGGCTTTATTGTGATATTTGCCTAATAGTGAAAATAATGTTTTTGATTTACTCAAAACTTTGGTGCTTGGTTTTTATGTACATCTGACAATTTGTTTTTTTATTACAGTAGATGCGTGGGCAAGTTAAGATTATTCTTATCTTGCCGCTTTTCATCCCTGCACAAGAACTACCAGAATGTATAATGTCTTTAGAATCCCACCATCTTCAACTAATTTGCCACCTGAAGATTGCACAAACTCAGCAGAAAGGTGTGTGGATTTTGTTGCACCCTTTTTATTAATATTATTAGCATACTTGAATGTGTGTTTGGTTTGTTTAGTTATCTTTAGTAATTTGGGGACTTGGCTTGCCTGACTGTTGCAATATAATACAATTCATAGTATGGCTCATTAGTTGGAAATTAAAATTACCAGAAAAATCTTCAATCTTTAAAATGTTGAGAACTGATAGTTAAATTGTGTTTGAGCTAAAGTTTTTTGAGTTAATCAAATATTGTTTGTACCATTACAAGTTATTGATCCCTTTGTGGAGCCCAGTTGTTACAGTCCCTAAGCATTGCTATGCAGTTAGAATTAGGTTAACATTTCTGTGGTCACAGGCTTATGTCAATTTTGGCAAAGTTGGGTTAAGTACTGAAACTACAAGTTAGGTATCTATATATTATTTTAGTAAAGCAATCGAATTCAAATATTGCCTCGTTAACAGAAAAAAAGTCTTGGGGAATATAGCTTGGCTTTGGGAAACATAGGCGACTCAATAGTCTCACCCTTGTTATCTCCAAAGTAAGATTTTTGACTTAAGAACTTTTACCCCGTAACCACAGATTTGTTTTATAAAGGAAAAACCAGTGCTTGATATTTCCCTCTTATTTCCAGTTCTTGCTGTCCCATTGATTTCAGTGAAGGTTTTATTAAGTTTAATATGAAATTTTAAGGGATTTCACTTAGGATTCAGGAATGTAATTAAAGTTCAGTATTCATCAATTGAATGTCTTATTGCATGATTATTTCTTTTGGAATGAATTTGAGTATTGAAATGTTTCATGTGCATAGCCCTTGCAATGATTTTTCTTCTTTCTTTGAGGAATTTCATGTTTTATTACTTTATATCTACAAGTGCATGTTTGTAGTTTCTCATTGGTTGCTGAATATATTATTTTTGTCAAATGCTGTTGTTTCCTTTTTTTAAAATACAAGATAGGCTCGAATTACAGTTGTCCTTTTAAAAATTAATTTGGCCAGAAACATTTCAGCTTTACCTTTCTTGGCATTCAATTTTGTTTGTATCTCCTTTTTTGCTGAAATAATGAAACCACTGTATTTCAGTATAATTATAAAGAAAATTGTTGAACAGAAGTAGGGAGGAGTACTTTTTAGCAGAAAATTTTAATTTATCAGAAATAAATTAAATTAAAATCTTAGTACCACAATATTTAATTCATTTGAAAATACTTCATTCATTGCTTAAAAAAATGGAAAAATTATAGAATAAATTTGCAAATTCCAGATTTCATGAAAAGGTTGTTTGTCTGTTGCTGGACATTCCAGGATTGAAATTGTATTTTGACTTAGTTAATATTTTCTGCATGAATTCTATGTGAATTATTGTTTACATAAATACTTCATTCATTATGGGATTTTGTCCAAGGTCAGTGCTGAATGTTCGGGGTGAGGGGTGGGGAGCTCGGCTGTTTAGTGTGGAGCAAACGCCCAAGTATTTCTTTCAATTCTGCTCATTGAGATAGAAATCATTATATAGAAGCCTTCGATACTTATAGATATCTTAAAGGAATATATGCATTCATAATAAACAGTTCATTTTCAATTTAATTTTGTTTCTAATTTCTAAAAATTCTAGCGTCATAGAAAAATAATTTTGACGGTGCATTTTGCATGCCCTCTTAGTTCAAGCAATTTGTCAGTCTTCTCAGGTGTTAATTTGAGGGAGCCATTAGTTAACTATTTTTATAGTTTTTATAATTTGTTTGTTAATGACTGAAATCTTAGGTGCTTTGTAGTGTAAAATGTTGCTTAGTGTAGGAATATTGTAAATATTTTAGGCACTTATTATATTTGTTTTCTATTTAGAAAATTAATTTTCATACTCTGTAGAGTACTATTTTCTTGTTTTCCCAATTGTAAACATTCTGTATGTTACAATATGTTTGCAAGTTTTGTTTTACAATGATAGTCTTAAAAAAATTCGTCAGTAGATGATCTTAATTAAATTTATTATTGAGATGGAGTTATGGAGTTATAGACCATCAGTGCAATGCTTTTTTAATTTATTATTGTAGAGAAATTTTATTCTTATTTACTTTTGTCATGATCAGGTGTGACCACACCTTGGGAACAAATGTTCTGTAATTCATATCATCACAGGCTACTTGGACCCTTAGGGTACTACTTGTACCCACACAAAAAGAAATGTTTTCAACTGTTGAAGCCACTTATACTTTGCATTAACGAGTTACTTTGCTGTGCTTCCATTCAGTGGCAACATGGTGCAATATTAAATGCATTTGGCTTAGTTCGGTGGAATTGTCTGCATGTCACAGCATTGTATTAAGTGTCTAAGTGTCGAAATTGGCAGTATTTGAGCCTTGCAAACTTTTATCTCTATGCTGAATTTTCAAGATAGTTGATCAAGATAAGTGTACATTTTAGTAATTATATATTTGTTAATAGAACGCTATGGTAATTTTGTCGTTAGTAAAATTCCTTTACCAATTTCTTTCTTTCTTTATTTTTTTTTTATTTTATTTTAGATTTCCTAATTGTGAGCTCATAATCTCAAGAACCAGGCTACGTGGAGTCATGCTTGCAGTGGGATCAAGTAGCCCACAAGTTTTTTTTAATGTGTTAATCATTATTTCGATATTTAAACTTCAATGTTTATTTTCAATTGCTTCTTCAGTAATCTGATAGTTATGGTACACAAATACAAAAAAACATTGCCTAAAGTTGGAGATATGCGGATGATACAGAATACCAGCTTGAGGAATGTTTGGCAGCAATTCAGTCAGGAATAGGTCGCCAAAGATGAGCTGAAGCTTCCTTAAAAATAATTCGATCAACCATAAGAAAGAGACAGAAGAACAAATCCATTTAGAAACCGGTCCATCCAAAATGTTTACTGAAGATGAATTAGCTTTTACAAGTCTTCTTGACAAAATCTGTATTTCAGATTTCCTGTTGATGAACTCAATTTCAGATTTACTGTTAAGTCTTACTTATCTTATGCATAGTAGAACTGTCCCAACTTTCAAAGACAATCTCTGAAGGCAGGATTGGGTGAAATTATTTTTAATTAGGTGCCCCTAGTAAATGATAAAAAAAAAAAAACGGATAGTAACAATTGTCTTTCAGCAATTGAAGTTATCTTCGTGTTTGTATAATATTTTCACTCGTGTTTGTAACAGAAAATCTAGGAACTACATAGACCTAGTGCAAATCTCAATGGTTTTATATAAGAAAACTTTGCATATGTTTGAGTAGCCCAAACACCAGTGCAACCTAAATCTGATTTTCAAACAATTTCTGTAGACTTTGTGTTAAATGTTTGTCATCAAACTACTCTTGAGCATTTTACATTATGCCATTAGATTGATAAAAAAAATTATAAATTTACTTTGTGTAGTTTTTGTGGATTAGTAAAGAAAAAGTACTAAAGAATTGAAAAGCTGGATCCAAGTAGCCCATGTTTATGGTACATTATGTAGTTTGACCAAAATATAACTTAAATATAACAAATATAATACATATAACAAAAAAGTTTGAGTGTGATATAAGGTCGATGTGTACAATTATTAAAAATAAATTTTTTTGTCTGTCGTAACAAATCTCACATATTGCTTTTATTTGGCCACTTGCTTTTTATGGACAGACACTTTATATTAAAAAAATAACAAGTTTTTTAGAATGTCTACAAAAAGATTTTATTGATTGTCATTTTCTGAGCCACGTTTTGAGGATTAAGTTATTCCCCATCTTCAGTACAATACAAAGAAGCAAATGTTTACGAATTTAAAAGGAATAAAAAAAGACTTGCAAATATTACTGATTTAAAAGAAGTTACACATTATTATAAGGAAACATAGCACTCAATAAAACTGACAGAGACTAACCTTTACAAACTACAATAGAAAACTTACAAAATATATACAAATATTTACAATAAGTGTGTGGACGCATGTCCACCATTGCAATCCTGATAGGATTTTGAACTGACTGTATAACAAATGGCTAAATATTTAAAGTACAACATTACTCAAATAAAAATGCAGGAAAGATATGGCAAATCATACAAATAATTATTCTCCTAAAAGTTCCATAATACGGAGTCATACAGATACATGGAAGTATTTGATTCCACCTGCGTGTTGTAGGAATTTGACGTTTATATGAAGTTTTTCAAGAACCAACCTAGAATAATAATTTCGTTCCGAATCCAAAACTTCAATATCTGTAAAATTCATTCCATGACCACTATCCAGCCGGTGTGTAGTAATTGAATTTTAACGATCTGAAATTTTATTAATATTACAATGTTCAGATACATATGTCTTTAGGTTCCTCTTGGTTTGCCCAATGTATGATTTCGATTTCGTTGACAATTGATTTTACTATGTTACTACTAACAATGTTCTGGGGATCAAATTTATCTTGCCGGTCTTTTAAGTTAACAACGATGAATTTCTTATTTATTACTCATCCTGTTTAACAACTGAATTTCAAATTTGTGTTTAACTCGTCTTTCAAACTTTTTTGAATCTATG
Organism: Acheta domesticus; assembly: GCA_031308135.1. Classification (NCBI taxonomy): domain Eukaryota; kingdom Metazoa; phylum Arthropoda; class Insecta; order Orthoptera; family Gryllidae; genus Acheta; species Acheta domesticus. The sequence goes on along the minus strand of JAHLJT010008446.1, from coordinate 93,586,624 downwards.
GGATAAAGGGCAAACAAATGTAATTATTTCTTTCATCAGATATAAACTAACTACAGTTAGGGCTTATTAGCCTGATCCTGAATTTTAATACTTCGTAATCTCTGTTTTATCAACTTATTAATAAAACTATCAGGTTTGAAAAATTCAATCTCAGGATTTCAAAAATTGTGTATAGATTAGACAAATGGAATGGGAGAGAAGACAGCTTAATGGTCTTATCAACAAAATTCATTACTACGGATTTTTCATAGATAAAAGATTCAAGATCAAGAATTCAAAGTAATACCTGCATATATTGGTTTGATGTACCAATTTGTGATAAGCTATTACTATTACGAAAGAGTGATGTCTAGAAAATTTATTCTTGAATTCTTATCCACTTCAATGGTAAACTGAATATTTGAGTCGTACTGATTACAACTAGGTAATAAAAATTCAATCCCATCATGTGACAAGGTGATGAGTGTATCATCCACATACTGCTCGCATTATCCACATACGCACAGCTATCATAATTTGCTCTCATGGAATACGAATTTTATGAGAGTTAATGAACAGAAATTCCTCCATTACTTGAACAATTAAACTGTGAGGGATTGAAGGGTACATGGCAGTCACATCAAGTGACACCAACTTAAGATCTGGATTCAGTTTGATAGCACTCAATCTACTAATTAATTCAAAACTGTTCTTTATTAAAAAAACATACTCTTCAGAGGCTTAAGAACTTGATTAAAAAATTTTGATAAGAAATAATCAATCGTTCCAATAGAAACCACTACCGGCCTTGTAGGGAGATCATGCTTGTGGACCTTGACAAAACCATGAGCAAAAGCTATATTTGGAGCAGTAGGGAGTAGGGTACATGTGATTGAATTCTTTTAACAAAATCTAGGAACTATTTTTCCAAATCTTAAACAAATCCTGCATTACTTTCAAATAACTATTAGAAGACCTTTTCATTAGTTTAAATTTAGAATTGTCAGAAAAATTAGCTTCTACCTTATTCACATAATCATTTCTCATGATCGTGGCTTAAGCGCCACATTTGTCACATTGAATTATTTTCAGACTTGGATGTTGCATTAGAAAATTTTAAGTACAGTGCAAATTCTGCAAAATGACTTTCTTTTGTTATTGGACTATTTATAAAACGATTAAGTTTATTTGCTACAGAATTGCGTTGTATTTGGAACACATTCAGGAATCTCAAACATGTGAGACTCAAAATCCTTAATGAACTCAAAGACCACATTCTTTTTCTCATGAACTTTGATAGTTAGAAAGTTAAAGATTTTTCCTAGTTTTAGTGTCTCAACAACCTCATGTAAAATCTCAAATTAGTAAAGTTATAAAACTGTTCATATTTATCTCTGTTCACAGGCAGGAGATTTTTATTACAGTGGTTGAATAACTCCTCAAATTTATTATTTTTTTGACATTTTAAAATTAGAGACATTACTAAGGCACCTACGTTGAGTTTCATAAAATTTATCCAACAGTCGGGTTCATAAAAAATGCTAAATTCAGCTCGATATGATTTAACTGTAGCTCTAGACATCTTTTTTGAGGCAAATTTTTCAGATATACACATCTTAAGGATCGTGAATTGGTATGACTTAACATGTTTTGTACATATAGTACTTATAGTACAATGGTACATATAGTAATATTTCTCTACAATTGTACTATATGTACAATTGTAGAGAAATTTTATTTGTCTATTTCCCCCCCTCCCAAACTTGATGCTGTATTATTTCTCCATTGTTATTTTCTTCATGTATTATTATTATTATTATTATTATTATTATTATTATTATTATTATATATTTCGATAAAGCTATATATGTAAATTACAGAACACTTGTACTTGAAAATGTAGTCGCACATGACCACAAAATGTCATGAAGTTAATAAGAATAAAATTTCTCTGCAATAAGAAATTAAAAAGAATTGCATTTATTGTCTACAGTTTTGCCTGGAAACATCATCTATGTAATGATAGTCTTAGCTCACATTTTAAAGAGTGAGCCATATTATTCTATACTGTACTGCACTGAGGAGTAAGTGTGCCTTCCATGTAGTTCTTTGTTGCTCTAAAAATATGTTTGTGCTATTACATATTCCAGGTAATGAGAGTGTGAGATTTGGAAGGAGTACTTGACAATTTCACCTTGACTTGGTACATGTGTATTATTTGACATTGCCTTGCTGAATGCCGTAATACATTTTATTTACCTTGCAAATAAAATGTGTTAAGTAATATTTGACATTAGTTTTCTCTTTTTGTTGAATTTATTTTCTTCATCTCTTCACATGCTTCTAGCGGTTATTAGCAGGGAATGGCTTTATACAGACTAAAAATGTATGAAATATGTAAATATTTATGTAGTTATTTATATCAAAATATGGAGTTAAATATGGTCTTAATAAAAAAATGACTATGGTAAAATATTTTAGTGACATTCATCTTTAAATTCTGAAATGTAACTTCTAATTTTACACTGGTTGACTGTGCTACTTTTGGCATTTTTCACTGGCTTAATATTAATAGAACTGAACCAGCATGTATTCTGACTGGATTGTAAGTGACAATGAAGAGCTGTATATGTTGAATTCGTACTTCCAAGTCTCTGTGATGTCATGCGATTTCCGGGTAGCATCCTCAGAGGGAAGGAAAGGGTTAGTGTGGATACTGAAATGTGGTGTGCTTCCCACAGCCCATCAAAGTCTCAAGGTCATCTGTCAAACAAATCCAACAGTTCATCGCCCCCTTCAGCCCGCAGGATACTCTTGACTGTTCAGACAGGGCCTCAGGGCCGGAGAGTGAATCTATTTTTCACATAAATTAAAACATTTACAGTTTCTTAACTTGCTTTACCATTGTCAATTCTCCCTAATTTAAAAAAGAAACATGTTTAAGGAATTACTAAAAATTTAAAGCTCGTATTTTAATATTTAATGACATTTCAGTGTTAAGCTTAATATGCTAGTATGTGGAAGGCTTTTATAACAAATATGGAAAATACGTGGACTTTCATTCAAATATGTCCCAAATCCCGAAATATGGAAAAATAGGGAAAATAAAAGGGGCATTTTTCAACTCTGCACATTGTGAAACATAAAGGTAATGCACATTAGTATTGATATTTGCTTATTTAGTAAATATATATTTACATAGAAATCCATTCCCTGGTTATCAGTAATCTGTCAATGACATACTTCTTATTGCTCTTGACATTTCTTTAGTCACAAAAGAAAAATTATTTTTTATCTGTGGTCAGTGGTGATTTTATTAAAAAGCATAACATACGATTTGCGAATATTCATCTGCTATTCATTGTGCTCAATATAACTTTGTTAATCACATTTTATAATATTCATAATAGATTATTTATTTTCTCTATCTCTTGTTCTATATATAAAGCTAACTTGTAACATTTGCAACAGTTTTCATGGAAGATCTATTCTGACCTTTTGATAATGTAGCTACCTACTTTGAAAATTTGTAATCATTTTATGATTGCAGCATATATTAGAAAGGTAATATTAAAGTATTAATAACAGAAATATTTGATTATTTTATGTAAAGAAAAAGCACAAACTTTAAAGCAATATTAGAAATATTCTTTGCAGTGGTCAAATTATATTAGCCCACAGAAAACAACTGTAATCAAATTGTGGGGATGATGAGTGGTGATATTAAATAATACAATGTCATAATTTGAAGGGATATTGCAAAATTTAAAAATATTATGGAGTAACATATATTTTTACTCCTATTCTTTGTTTTTGAGGAGATATTTGCCATTTTATTTCTAATTCTGTGCCAAAATGTTAAATTTCCACTAGTGTCTGGGTGTTTTTATTCTATTTTAGAGAGAAAAAATGTCTTGGAAGGTAATGAGATTGAGGAAATTGCTCACATACTATACCTTATTTCTTTTCATAAACTGATTTCACATTTTATTTTTACGATATGAAAATTCTCTTTTAATTATCTTGTGGTTATTATTTTGTATCTCTAAAATCAGTTGGGCACTATCAACTGTCACGGAGGTCTTAATATATTGAAAAATTGTAGCCATATTATATAAAAGGCATACCATTATGAACTTCACAGTGTAGATGTTTAAAGGAAATCTGACAGATACACTCAACAACTTCACTTGACTAAGAGCCATTGATAAAATTTTCAGAATTGTTTATTATAATTGATTTGCATGAAGCTCACTTATTCCCATTTGATCCTGTTGTCATTTTGATTTTTCAAAATTGGCTCACTCTTTATATAGTTGGAATGATTTTTAGCATGATATCATTTGTTTAATTGTTAGAATTTGCAACATCCCAAGCATGAAAGCATGGATTGTAGAAATTAAGCATCGTATTTTGTAGCTCTAAAATATCCCTGCTTGGAAAATTCTTTCTCATCATTGTCAGAGTTTTAAAAATTTAATTTGTTTCTCAAGTAATGGAAATAGCAATTCATGCATAATTGTTAATGTTTTGACATTGCTTTTGTTATTTTTAATGCCCAGTGCCGTATAATTTTTAAGCTTCTTTCTACAAATGAAGTTTTACCCTTGATAAGAACATGTTTTAGTGATGTTTGAATTACTCAGTTAATGTGTTGGAATACATTTGTACTTGCATTTGATTTTTTTATTACACTATTAGCAATTCCACCGAACGTTTGAAATAGAAAGGGATTTACTTGCAATGACTTCTCCTTTGATTGTAATGACACGTTGTTTTGTACTCGTAAATTTAAAAAAGAAACTGAAGCCTAGGCAATTTGACTCTCACAGCTAAAAGAAAATGTGATTTTGATGTGAAACACTTGGGTACAGAAATTGCGACTTCAAAAATAATGTTAGCAAGTTCGTGGTATGGCGCGTCCGATGTTAAGAATGAAGTACGGTCTCTTAAGGCCCGTTTTCAGGTTGGAATATGCCATGGCATTTCGCGTCTTTCTCGGTCGAACGCGATAGATGCATGATCGCGACCATGTATCAAGCAATGCTTGGTAATAAATAAAAAAAAAGTAGCTATCATGCGCCATCTGGCGGCACGACCGAGAAAGATGCGAAAGTCCGTGACATATTTCACCTTGAAAACGGACCTTTATGGCGAGAGTGATACCAAACGCGGCGTTTTTCTGGCTGTACTGTATGAATAGAAAGTTACGCGCTCGATGGTGACGACGAAACCCGCAATGGGGTGGAGCGCGAGTTTAGCGCTGAAGTAGTTTGTCTCGAACTTTTCCAATTTGATGAAAGCATATTTTCTTCTTTCCTCAAATCTCAAACTATTCCTATGAGACTTCGGTATAGAGGTAAAGTTTTGTTAAGCTTCTCACGTCCTTTGTGCTTCGAAATGTCATAACAAATCAGGAAGACATATGAACTTTAAAGTGCACAACTGTTTCAATAATATATCCCAAATCCATGCCAACTATATGCTGTTGCAAAAAGGTCAAGGCATTTATTTTCTTTTAACGGTAGAGAAATAATAAGTTTTGATTACCGAACTGAATATTTAAAATTCCTTTGAAGACAAAATAAGTTCGGCCCACCAGAAAAGACTTGATTCACGGGAAAGCGAGCTGCTTCGTGCTGGGAGAGCGGACAGTCCTCTCCCGTAGGCATTGAATACGAATCCCGTTCGAAAATATAACTAGTTAGATAAAAATGTAAATAGCTATAAACATTATTAACCATTTGTTTTTCTCCAGTATGGAGCATTTTACCTCTCATGTGCTTTACGATTGGTGAATCATAAATTCTAAATTAAGTTAGCAAAGATAAATACATTAAATTTTTTAAAAAAAATGCAAGTTAATAAATTTACCACAGCCTAAGAACCAAAATGAAAAGCAAATGAATTACATGTAACTTTGACGTGATTAAAACCATAAATCTCGAAAACAAAACACAACTAAAAACGGGTAAACAACCAGAACGCAAACTTACTGAGCACAGTGTGATACGCAACTGAAGCACGTGGCATCGCAGCTGTGGCTGAACCAATAGCCGAACGTATCCCTTCATACTAAAATTAATATATTCTAAAGATATTCAACACGGTTTGCGGTAAATATACATTGTATTCGAGGTTTTATTTTACTAATGTAATTGTTATGAAAAATGTAAATAAGAATTTAAAACAGTTTTGAAATCTTAAAAATGAGGTGGATGTTCATTTACCCGAAAAGCCTATAAGACCTTGTACTTCATTCGTAACCTCGGACACGCTGTAAAAGGGAGTATTTGGGAAATTTGAAAACTCACGGTTGTGACATCCTTTTCTTGAATGAATTGTTGCTATTAGTACAATATTGCTATTAATAAAGTTTTTCCAATGAATTGTCGCTGTTAGTACTAAATTGCTATTAATAATATTTTTCTACGAATTGTTGCTATTAGTACAAAACTGTTATTAGTACAGAATGTGCACATGAAGTTGCGTAGAAATTTGAGGTGTATTTGGTTTTTCATCAGATCATGGAGGAAGTAATTTTCTTCATGGATGTGCCAAAGTGTAGGTACTTACTTTAAGGGACCCAGGCTCTTTCGGCTCCCCAATAAAGTTTGGGGGGCGGGTCCCCCCAAACTGGACAACAATTAAATAACATTGAAAATGAAACATTTTCATATCGGCACGTTTTAATGTTAAATGATAAGTCAGTACAGGATGATGTACAGGATGATAAGTCGATGCCCAGAAGTTACACTGACAAAAATTCCTCAGATTCGGTGTTGAATTTCATGAAAAATGGCAAATTCCAAAGAAGAAGAAGACGAAGAAAGAGGGAAGAAATATCTTCCAGAAAATTGGGTTTAAATCTCACTTCCGAGCGCGCAATTGGAACCGGCAGCCGCCATATCTGCAACGCGCTGGACGTTGCCTCGTTTCGATGTTATCGGAGAAACTGTCGATTGCCTCCAGGAAAACTTGCAACACAAGAGAACTAAAATACCTTTAAGTGTTTTATGTACCTTTCATTCAGTCGATTAAATCTGTCAGGGACTGTAGGGGACTATTATTTATGTAGCTATCCAAAGCACAAGACATTGCAGTCAAAACCGCTTATAACTACACTAAAGGGGTAGTATTTGGATCTTTATAACTGACTATGAAAGTTAACTTTTTTTGCAATTTTTGGACACGCAGAAAATTGTTCGAAAAGGGTCTTAAATTTTCTCTCCCCCCTTCTGTATTGTTGAAATTGTCTAATACGGCACGCTTAATTCTTTCGCCATGTCTTTACTCGTTTCTCTTTTTTCTACAATAATTTCCAGATTATATGAGATCCTTCTTTTGCGACATCCTTTCAAAACGGATGTTTCGAGATTCGTCCACAGCCACATTGATTTGGAATGACTAACACACGCTTTCTCAGGGATTAGCAGTGATCTATCCTTTTGTGGAACATAAGCCTGTGCGAGCAAGTAACTCCACCAATTCTTCGTGCAGATACGAATTAGATATACGTAGCAAAGCGTTGTATTAACGATCGGTCGTTTTAATCGATGCAGTTCATTGCTAATCAAACGAAAAGACGACGCTGAATGTGGTTATAAGCAGTGACGTAATAAACGGCACTACAGTTAAAGCGGTTGTATGAGATTCGGCCTGGACCTAACATTTTAGCCATTATACCCGGTAGGTCGCTGTAACCGATGCCGTTGTAAACAGTTTTGAGTGTAGTTTACATTGCAGATGTGCTAAAAATATTAATTCAAGCATTCCAGGAGTTTAGTTTATTTCTTTAAGTCTGGGTTCGTGTTCGGCGTTCGTTGTTAGTTCGTTGCAGGCCGTTTTTATTAATTTTGAAGAAAAAAACAGCATTTTTAATAGATTTAATAAATTTAATGAAGAGTGTACATAAAAACTTGATACAATTAAAGCACCCTAGTGTATGGCATGTTTTCCTCACGAACAATTGCCAGTTTTACCGATAACACAAAGAAACGGGTCAACGTTCAGCGCCGCTGCAGATGCGTGGCGCGGCCGCTGGTTTGAATTGCGCGCCCTGAAGTGAACCCAGTGTTTTCGAAGACAATTTTTTTCCAGATAAACTTGATCTGTCATTCTTCAAGAAAGTCAACTTAGAATCGAAGTTCTGTTTTTTTTATTTTTTTTGTCGCGGTTGTTTCAGGGCACCTGTACAATGAGTATTCATAACATTTTTTTTTACCGGAAATTGTATAAGTTTAAATGTACTTCATCTCTCGCTATTCCTTGTACTAGTCTGTTGGAGAGAAAATTTGCAGCCGCCGCTTATGTCAAGGTCGCCAGTCAGTTGGAACCGTCAAGTGCGATCGACCCGCAGAGAGCATGGGAGAAAGACAAGTTCTTTCCACCACAGCGTAGAGTGAGCAACGGGGGGGGTGTCATGATAGGGCTGCTGAAAAAACTGAAAGTGATAGGGACTGAAAAAAACGAGTGGAAGTCCGTTCCTGTCCTTACGATTCGTTGTATGCTGCACTGCGGATCGGGCTGCTTCCCACATTAAAGCTTTGAGACTTCCTTGTCGAGTACACGCGGTCTGCCAAACATTTTTGTTTCGTTTCTGTCACAGAAAAATCGTGTCCAATAATCGAAAGTACGGTAAGTCGCGAGTTCGAGAGCAGAGGGCAGTAAATTCTAAAATGGAACATTGTTTTAGTTTAAAAATACACAGGCACAATAAAGGCACAAGAAGTTTGTGAAGGTGCTATCAGTGACCCTGCTATTGAAACTGACAACTAAAACCAAAGAAACAAGGTGGGATCGGGGACATACTACATGCGTCCAACCGGAATATTTTCTTCAAGATGGCGCCTCTGGTCCAAAGGAAGGGAAAGACCATGGGTAGGCATCTGCAGAGTGGATTCTATTCTTTCAGGAAGTAATTTTGTTGTCGGAAATCCACTACAACCATTAGTGATTTTTTTTTTAGTTTTGAGCTTGTTTCACTACGTATTTTCCAAATCTAAAAATATTTTTGTATTTCTCAAAAAATTTCTTATCCTTTACGATTTTTAGAAACAATGTACGAACAGTATCGACATTTTCTTACTCTGTAAAACTGAAGAAAGTTTGTTTTTAGTGGCAGTATTAGTGGAATTAATTTTTGTAATTACTTGAGTCCGGAAGTTTCGCAAAATGCATTTTTATAATTGTTTCGATGTTATGACTTTTAACAGTAGGAATCACTTAATTGTACTTCAGGAGTTGTTTTAGTAGACTTTCATTTTGCCTCATTTCTGGTGCCTTTTTTGGGGGGCATTTTGCCTCATTTGTGCCCTTTTCTTCCGTATTTGTGGCATTTTCTGCCTTTTTCAATATTTTTCCCCTCCTTGCACCAATCTCTATCAAGTTGAAAACATCTGATATCCTGGACAACATGAAGATACGGTTGTGTATGGTCTTTCCGTGGACGCGAAGGCTTCAGTGTCAGGTTGTGTTAAAAATGTAAAAGGGAAAGGAAGATGATACCAGTGAACATTTTTGATATTTTTCATGATACTTATAGACTTGTTCGCTCACGAGAAATCTCATCCTATGTTTGTGTATGACTTTGGATCCCTTTTAAGAACAGCTGTCTGTGCATGATTATACCCTTCTTGTTCTCTCTTCCCTTCTGACAATTACACAAGTGCGAAGAACAAAATCTACTATTCTGTTTTCCCTGCTACGATATTAAGTTACAAAAGGGAGTCCACAATATTATTTCGTAGAGACAGGGTCGCGAGTAAAATAAATTTGTTGTCAACCGGACGAACAAGTTACAGAGAAAAGGTAGTTTCCTTCCACGTTGGTGCTAATGTAAATTTTGGCGTTAAAATAATAATATGAATCCTTTAATTGTTAATTTTTTACCCTAATTACTTTTAAATTGTGATTTTTAATGTGTCCAGTGTTTTGCCCCCTACTTTAGCCGGAATAAATACCTTTTTAATTGCCTATTTTAGTAAAAATAAAAGCCTTTTTGCTTGCCTACTTTGGGTAAAATAAGTGCCTGAACTTCCGTGCTCTAGTAATTACCATTTCGTATTTGTTTGATAGGCCACACCACCTATTTCTGTTAAATGCAGAAAATGTTTAATATATTTAATAACTTACACCTTGTTAAATATAATCAAGGGCTCACAAAATTATTGGGACGTGTACTGATTGTTATTTTATGTAAACAATAAGATATGTCCTAGATATACAATTATCAATCGTTTCACTGCTGAAGACATTTGTGTAAATTTCTACCGCTACGACAAGACTGTGGCGCTCGTGGCCCAGAGCGAAGTCGGTCGTCTTTCACCAAGGAGGTCCGGTTTCGATTCCCGGACAAGCTCATGTGAAATTTGTTCCAACAAAACAAGTACCCCCTACGCCTATACTAAGTCCTTCCCAATTCTCGCCTCTGGGCAGTGTCGCAGGAGCGGGTATGAGAGAGGGGCGTTCGCGGAGATACTACCTGGCGGTACTCTTGACAACTGACAGCGACGAGACACGACGGATTGTTAATGGTGGATTACTCCCAAACGCAAAGCGCTCAACGTTTCGCAAGGGTCTGGGAGACGCGTTGCGTCAATAGACCCAACAAATGAAAAAAAGTTTTTTTGCGTTAAGAGTTTTTTACACGACAAAATGGATAATCTACATAATTCCGAAAGAGATGTATACTGACACTACAGTACTTATCTACATTGGAAACAATAATCAGTTACCAGTTAGTTGTTCTGATGAATACCGAGATGGATCGAAGTGGCAAGATAATTTCTTTCGAAATGAGGCAATTTGCGTATTTAATCGCGCAAAGGACAACAGTATAAAAATCGCAGAAATGTTGAATATAAAGATGTAATATAAAGAAAACTACTGTGTCCATTATGATTAGGCGATTCGAGAAGGAAGATCGTCGTGATTATCACCTTCAAAGTGGATGCCCTAGATCTTTTTCTCTAAGCCAAGAAATGTTCATAAAAAGGAACGTGAAGAAGAATCCGAAAATAAAGGCTCCGAAAATCACTGCCGAAGTAGCATCAGTTAGGCACAGTTGTACATCCTGAAACCGCAAAGTGTGTTAAGAACGCCTGTAACGGTCGAATAACAAGGCGAATGCCGGTCATAAGCAAGGTCAACCAGAAGAAGAGAAAAAGGATCGCCAAGGAGCACTAAAAAGGTCAAGGAATGGTGGAGCCATGTAATTTTCGCTGATGAGAGCAAGTTCAACGTTCGATAGGACAACTATTGTGTGGCGAAAGCCAAACGAACTTCCGTGAACTTAATTTGAAACCAACTGAGAAACACGGAGTTGGTGTGGAAGTGAATGATGGCGAACGGAGTTAAACTTCTTTTTTATAGAAAATGATGTGGACAAAGAGGTTTATCCGCTGAGGTCCGATTAAATTAAGAAGGTGATTGACATTTATGAGTGGAGGGGAACGACGTTGCCAGGTCGCAAACCACTGAGCACGTGTTACCGGGACACGAAAACAAACACTTCAAAAAATACGTGTAAAAGTGTAAAAAATACGACAAAAGCCTAACCTCAACGCAACTCATCACCACACAGTACACATTGCGCGCGCAGCACAGGCAGAAACGCGGGCGGCGCGGCGGCAGGGAAGTCGCTGTGGGATGCCCAAATGTTCTCCGTGTTCGGCAGTGGCAACTGAGCGACCTGACACGTCACGTTTTGTCTCTCTGGTTGGCAGCTGCCATGGAAACGGGAGAGGCGTCCTGACGTCACACAGAACTGTCAATCACCTTAATTTAATCGGACCTTAATTTTGTAGACAGATTTAAAGAAAAGTGCTCAAAAGTTGGCATTGGTGATTCATTTAAATTATATCAAGACAACGATCCGAAACACGCCTATGTAGTGAAACTCTGGCTGCTGTATCCCCAAGGTCCTCGAAACCCCACTACAGTCATCGGTCTTAAATCCGATTGAGAATTTATGGGACAAAGTAAGCAAAAATTACTCACAAGCCCTATTCAAGGAAAATACAGATGGGATTCAAGGGAAGACTCAAGGGAAAACAGATAGATGGAAGAATGGACGCAAATCTTGCATGATTACATACGACTGTTAGTAGAAAGCATGTCCGATAGTCTGAAACTGGAAGTGGGGAAGGCAAGATGATATTAAGTCTTTTTTGTTTGTTCGTTATTTACATATTTATTTTCAGTAACTGGAAATTTCCAACGCACGAGTCATATTTAATTAGACTACTCCACGAATAAAATTACCTTCAAGAAAGTTTCAGAATGCACCAAATATTAATTGTATTATGTTCACGCTCCAACTGCACACGACAGCTCTTCCTCTCAATGATGTGTATCGCACCTTGAAATTTGCCAGCAGTGAGGAATTGGTAAGAAAAAGAAATAATTCTTTGGGGTTACGCCGCCTTAATTGGTGAATTCCAGATGTATAGTTCAACGCTATTTGTGTCCGCTTCACAAGTGGAATAGTCAAAAAATAATTCTGAGATAACAAAGTAATTTTAGCAAGACTTCTGAAACCATCTAATATTTAGATGTCGAAAAAATTGTGAACTTTTTAAAAATTCAGCAATTTTAACGAAAATGAGGCATGCGCCATTTTTAAGCGTCATTTACGATATCTGAGGGAAAAAGTCAATCAAAAATTGGAAAGAACCTGTTTGAGAAATTTTAGAAAATGCAGTAAATTTTGTGTACTGATCGTTCACATGGCTAGCATGATGCGAGAACTGCGCCGCGATACTTGGGCCAAGGGACAGTCTTTTCCGCTCATGCTGTGGGCTTCCTCAAGTTACGATGTTCGGCTGCTCATGACAGAGCGATTGACAGTTCTGGTCAGCTGTTGGATCCGCGTAAGTCCTCTCAGTGTAAGCGTTTGCTGGGTGTCACACCATTGTGAGCTACCCTCATCTCTTCTAATCAGTTCACGATATTGAAATGCAATTTTCGCTTGACAGTGCGGAGTCATGAGGCAAGTAACACGCTGCAGAGATAATGTTTGTAATATTTTTAGTTTTGGAGAAAGTTCATCAATTTTTTAAATGGAACTTATTATTTTTTTTCTCGCTTGTAATGGATAGATCATAAAATAGGAATAACATAATATATAATATGTTAATGTTTTTATAGTAGTTTGACTATAAAATATTTTCTGACATGTGGTTTTAAATTAAATCGACAATTTCCTGTCGCAGTCCTTGCAAATGTCGCCTTTGGGGAAGACGGCCTTCGCTTTCCTGGCGCCGGGAGAGGAGAGACAGAGGCGCGTGACAGTGAGGGTACAGGCGCTATTTCAGCAGTCAATCCAGTGTTCTTCACCAATATAGAACGAACATCAGTATTATCCATCAGAGTGATTCATCCGTTGATTCATCAAAATTGAACTTTTCTTTCGTTAATTGAAATTCCGAAGCATTGATCATTGAAACGAACAATATAAATTGGTACTGTAAGGAAGATACTAACGAAGGACATTTACAAACTGACAAACTGAACGAGGATTGTTCATGTCTACTGGCTTTAAGAAGTCAGCATTTTAAAACATTTAAAATAAAAGGAAAGGTAATGAAAGGTTGTAGATTTTCACTATAATATCCCCAGATAGTTCATTATATTATAGAAAGGTAGACATTTTATTGTTTGCTGTTACTCAGCTTCTCACTGTAAATTTACAAAATAAAATGTAGAAAACAATAAAAACACGTACATAAATTATTTACTAAGCTCTGTGCCCCTCCCCTTATCAACAGCCATGCACATCTGTGTGCAAGGCGACCAACTGACTCCAGTAATTTGTGATGCTATTCATCGATGCTGTGGAATTTGAACAAGAATAGAAGTTCTATTCTGATGAATCTATGGAAAAAATCTTTCTATCTCATCGTTAATATTTGTTCCTGTGTCCAGTGGCGGCTGATGCCCCATCGGACTGGAGGCTGTCCCTCCATCGAATGACGGAAATGTAATTTCCAAAATTCAAAATACAAGTATATAATAAAGATGTAGGCAATTCAAATTAATTAAAACTAAGTTAAATAAATGTCTATTTTGAAACATTACTTACATAATTTTATGCGGCGTGGGCACTTTAGTTCTACTGCACATTGCAACAACCACTATAGTTTCGACACATTTCACACAAATAAAATTCTTTTATTTCAAAAATTTCACTATCCTGGTATATTTTGTTATAAAGATCCTTCGATACACACGCTCGTATTCCCACCAGCACTCTCCAACTGTAATAGACTGTAACTGCAGGTGGAAATATGCAATATGCATCCACCGTGAGAGGAATTTCCTTCCAGAACGGCCAACTTCAAACAAAGAATTAAAGTGTTAATTTTGAATCAATAAATCTAATATCAAATGGAAGCAAGTTCTCTAAACATAATAAATAATGCGTTAAATTCCCTCAATACTGAACTTTTGTACTTTCAATAACGAGCGAAATTCATAAAATTACATTGCATCGAGTCAGATGACAATATTGGTATTCCACTGAGACTCCTCCTGTCGCTCAGCGCCACCAACTGGTTGCGTTACCAAAAGGCCGCATGTTCCCCGTGTTAAATCGAAGGTCCAAAAAGTAAATGTAAATCCAGTAATGGTACAGCCCAGAGCGTGGTGCAATACCTGGCAAGGCACCCGACACCGGAGAGCGCGCCAATTGGGCGCTCTTTGGTTTCAAAATGATTTCATATACGTCAACATTGCTGCAATATCTTCAGTACTGAATGTCCTTAAAAGAAAAATGTACATTCCTAAGATGTATATTTTTCGATTATCTGGGGGTTGTGCAACCGTGCAATCTAAGCACGAGCCGCGACTGCGTGTCTGTCGTGACAAGACCATGGATTGCTGTAGTTAAACCTCTACCCCAAAGACGACCGTTGCAAGGGCTGCTGCTGGAAATATTGTCCGCTCAATTTAAAATTACATGTCAGTCTCATTTTTTACTGCAATTACTACCAAAATATTAACATATGAAACACCATTGCATTCCTCTTTTCATGATCTATGCATTGCTGATGAGAAAAATATAAAATTCCATTTAAAAATTAAAGTTGATAAAAGTTCTCAAAAACTAAAAGTATTTCAAACAATATCTCTACGGCATATTACTTGCCCCATGATTCCGCATTGTTGAGCGAAAACTGCATTTCGATATCGTGAACCGTTTAGACGTTGTGCAGTGGCCCATAGTTGGTGGGTCCACAGTCTCAGACATGGGAGCACTGACTGTATAAAGGCTCCCACAGACTGGCGGGGAAGATCCTTAGCGGGTGCGGCGCGGAAAGTTCCGCGCTAGATGCTGCGTCAGAATCCGCGGGTCCGTTTCACACCGGAGCGTCAATCATGAGTCAGCGTTTGATGACAATTTTCCTCATCCGACAAAGAAAACGCACTCGCTTCTATTCATGCACGAGATACTACAGTACACACAGTACCTTGCTTCACTTTGTATTCATGCACGAGATAGAAGATGCCTATACTGGTAGTACGTTTTCTGACCACATACGATACGGTACTTTTACCTTCTTTATCCACGATCATATTGTTAATATCTTTAGGAACCGAAACAAAGGATCCATTTGACTTAGAAAGGAAAAAGTACGGAGAATTTCATACCTTGATACCAGCGAGAACGAAAAACGCTTATATATTAATTACAATGACCAGTGATGATATGAATGATGAAATTTTGAATCTGATCGCAGAAGACAAGAAAATCACTTAACAATCATGAAGCTATGTTACCTGAAGAACGACTTGTTGTTGCACTTCTCTTTTTTTCTCTCTCTCTTTCTCTTTTTGTCTCTTTCTCTCCACACACACACACACACAGAATAGAATTATAAATTTATTGAAACTTTTCGTCATTAAAATGTACAAAATTTTAAAAGATGGAAATTTAATGTTATTTAAAAATAAATTACTGAATGCGATTGGAAGTATTTTTTGTGACCGTTCAGTAGTGTCAGAGTCACTGGCGGGCTGAAAATATTAGACATCTGACGAGTCTTTGCCTTGGTTTCCACAGCGGAACTCGAGCGGCAGCGGAAGAAACGCGTCCGAACGCGAAACAAAATCCGCTGCGGATTAAACGCTTCCAATCCGCTGCCACGACGCGATACGCGAAATGCGCGCTGAGGACTTGCCGCCTAGGCTGCGGATCTTTCGCGCCGGTCTGTGGGAGCTTTAAAGCTTCAGTCTGCACCGTATTGGAGGACTTGTATTCTCGTGTAAAATGTCATTACTAAGGATCATATTTCAATGCAACTGCATACTTTTTCCATGCAGACAGAAAGTGTGCTCACTTGGTATGAGAATGAAACTCCCAACATTCAGTTATTAAACATGATTTTATTGTTTATATAAAGGATATTTTGCCTGTTTTCTGGAAGTGTAATTTCTGCGAATTGCTATTCCTTGAAAACGTTTATCGTTACACTTTTTCTATTTATTTTAATCTGTAAATTATATTTGCAATTGTGTAACGCGTGCGTTTGCATTTTCAAGGTTTATTTTAGCTAATATGAATTGTCTGCGAGTTATATTGCACTGGGAAATCACGATTGTCTCAAGTAATTAGTGTTATCGAGTCTATCTTGAGAGTTGGTAACACTGATAAACGTTTGTTTGTAAAGTCCCGTTTCCACACGTGACATATGACATGGCATATTCCACGACACTTGAAAGTCGCAACTTTAAAGTCGTGACTTCTCGTGAAAGTCGACATTGCGCGTTTACACGTTGACAACAGGTTCCACGACTTTTGGTCACTTGACTTCAGGTGAATATTGTAAATTCACAACAGTGAATCATGAATTAGAGGTATGAAGGAGCAAATATTATTGATTGGGAAATTATTGAAAAGTATAATGCTTACATACGAAGTACTATCTGGCAAGTTTTAATACAAATTTAACAGTTTCATATATAATATGACCAATGCAGAGCTGTTGTTTTTATTTACCTATTTTTCACCATCTTTACATTTTAATTCCATTTTAAAATATTTCGCCAGGTTTTCGGTCTTCAAAAAACTTTTCTTCTATACAGGTTATTGAGGTTACGCAAGTAAAAATTTTCGTCTGAAAATTTGCAAAAATATTTTAAATTTGAAGATAAATGACATTGCGCATTGAAGATGAAAATTCAACGATTTGACACAATCGAAGACGCTAGGAACAAACCACAATTAATGCGCAAGTCACTGTTTCACGCCAATCTAATCCAGAAACAAAATATTATCTCTTCACATCCGTATGCTAATTGGATGGTCTGTGAGGACTATGACACTATTATTAAAATTGTGGAGTACGTTTCCTCCGAGGCAAGTGATTGTTAACATTACTCACAACTTCTATTCAAGTAAAGACATCGCCACAGGTTAGGCCAGACATGAAATCAACAGCACGCCGCATTCCGCGCCCAACGCCGGCCCCTAGACTGCACCTGGCCCACCCCGGGCCCTGCTTGGAGCTCGTGAAGTTGCTCCTAACGTGCACGCAAGCGGACTGATATGCTTACAAATTCTACCGCAATGTGTCTCTGCTATCGCAAAAGCCACGCGAGGAATCAAGAGGAGCTTGATTAAAAATCGCGATCATGTCGCCGCCTAGCGGGATGACCGGCCAACACCCCAAATGTCTTGGCATATGCCACCGTGTAAACGAGGCTTAACGTGTATTGCCGTCAACCAATCATGGCACAAAGGGATTTCCCCTCAAATTTGCAAAATCTTATAAGAAACTGAAATCTAAGGCTACAATGGAATAGTATATACGGATACACGATACAACAATTTTTTACACAGCAAGAATATTAAAAACTCTCTGTTCTGTTAATCAACACGTAATAGCGAATATTAGATGGTGACCTCTTCCTTGGAGCCTTGCCGCATGGCAACAGGTGTCGTAAGCACTGCACTCATTATGAGAATTCAGTCATTCGGCGCAGTAAGAGAATAGAATGAATAACACAATTAAATGTTTGGATTTTTCGGTGAAAGTCAATTTTTGTAATTTTTACCTAGTTTCTGGGTAGCTAACGAAACCTCAGGAAACTTGCAGGAGTCAGCAGTTTTCTTTCCATTTCTGCGCAAAGAACTGACTGAAATCAGTTAGTTCTGACCGGGATTTCCAGGTTGGTAATCCAACCAGGTAATAACATTACATTCGTGTTGGCGCCTTGTGAAAGCTGAGGGTTGCCATTAAGGTCCAGTCGGGAAATGAAGTTTCATAGCCAGAAAACTACCATTTCCTACTGAATTTCTACTAGAGATAGAAACTATTTCCTCGTGTGGTACACATCTTTTTCACTCGCCCTCGCATTAAGACATTTTAAAAGAATAAATTAGTACGTTTACGTACGATTGTTGATATATTACATACAGTGAATATTGAATTGCACGGAACTTGAATTGCATGGAACATTTTGTTACTGATGTCCTCAGTGATGTTCGCAGCGTAAAACAAGATGGAAAAGGGGATACAGTTCTGATCTGTTTTATTTGTGTTACTTTACGCGTACAACAATTCTCAATGTATTTTTGAGCAGTTGTAGGGGGGGGGGTCGACTCGGACTTGGCCGCATTTTTAGGTGTTCGTACATCTTTCGACATTTTAAATGTTTCCGATGAATTTAGGACATTTGATGCGGTTTTAGGAATTACTACGGGGGGGATCGAATCCAAATAGTCACATTTCAGGGGCAGACTGGAATATTTCTTTAAGCAATGTACAAAGTCCTTTTTTTTAGAACCTGAAGTCAAGACTTTAATCCTACAATTTAAAAACAATGTTAATAAATTTTGCAAATCACTGTTTAGATGGAATTTTAAGTATTGCCCTTTCTAGAAGTAAAATTTAATTAAGAATTAAATTATAAATACATTCAAAATGTGCAATTATTTGGCATTTTTGGCAAATACGTAGTTTTGCAAAAAATTTAAAACGAAATTAATGAACATAAAAATAATTTTCATTATTAAAGAATATCGACCTGAGGAGTTAAATTTACAACGATGGCAAACAGTCGGAATATTGCAATACCATAGGAGTTTCAGTACGAGTATTATTGCCTGCTCTAGGGATCTAAGATTTGAAATATCGGCGTTATACTTCGCTGTGAAAGTCAATGTTTGTTGACCGTGATAATTAAAATGTATCTAAATATTATATTCTACGTCTTTTATCACTTTTTTATCATAAATAAATAAATAAATGTCTTTATTTGTGGCGAGGCTCAGGCCATTTAGCCTGCTCTTCCGCCTAACCATTTTCAAAATTGTATTACATTAGTGCATACTAGAAGGAGGTCATTCAATGAAAAATACGTACGCAATTTGAGTGAAAGTTTTCTCACAAAGAAGACAGGAATGAAAGCGAGGGAGGAAAGAGTTGGTGGAGGAGGAATGCTGTCACAGCATTTGTAAGTTTAAAGTTATCAATTTCGAGTTAAGAATTTGATTTAAGAATTGATCCCAAATATATAAAGTTAAACACTACGAGATTTTACTCAAAATTTAGAGAAATTATCTTTCTGTGACTAGGCAAGTTACATATTGAAGTGGATTTGATAGAGATTGTTTAAATCGGTGAAGTATTAATATGCACTTCTAATTGTTTCAAAGAGATTGTAGTAGAAGCTATGATTGCGTACGCATTTCTGAAATACTCCTAAAATGAAAACTAGAAAGGGAGGGAGTCTCGTCAGCATACGAGCGAAAACACAAGTCAAAAGTTCAGGTCCTAAGAGAATATATCATGGATTGCATATATTTACGAGAATAAACGTTACGAGGCTAAGGGCCCCCTTTCAGACGTTTCAGGGGGGATCAGCCCCCCCTTGCATGCACACACATATACTTCGGTTTTTCTTCTTGGCGCACGGGGGTGTGTCATCAAAATGGAATATCTCACTGTATTTCCCGTCGTTCACCGTTATGCCGCCAGGAATCGCATGATCGCCAGCACTGCTCGATACAGTCGTGATCATGCGACTTCTAACGGCACAACCGAGAACGACGCGAAATAAGAGATATTCCATTGTATTGACACATCTCCGTGCGCCAAGAAAGAAAAACCGAAGTATATACTACGATTTTTCTAACTCTGCCTCTGAAGCCCCTACGGTCACGATGGAATATCACACGGCATTTCGCGTCTTTCTGTTTTGCCGCTAGAAGTTGCATGATCGTAAGCACTGCTTGATGCGACTTATAGCTGCAATCTCGATCATGCAATGTCCAGCAGCACGACTGAGAAAGATGCGAAATACCATGACATATTCCTTCGTGAAGACAGGTCTTCGGAGGCAGAGTTAGAAAAATCGCAGTGTAAGTCCGTATTAAAAATATACGATGGCACTAGTGTGAACATTGTACCTGGAGCCAATCAGGGATTGCTTATCCGATGTCAGTCCAACAGTAAATACCATTCAAATAAGAAAGGTTATGTTGTATTAAATATTATTTTCTGTATTTTCTAGAACTATGTATCAAATGCGAAATAATAGATTATAAATTTATTTTTATTAGCAACGACGCTTAAAAAAGTTTTTCATTTATAACCTGAGTATGTAAATGTCAGCATTGTTGGTTCGTTGTTCGTTAAACATCTTATTTGCGGGAAAATTTCTGCTGGAACCAAAATTGTCTTCAGATTTAGAAAATGTGTTGTGAGGCAAGCTGAAACTGCCATTTGATGAGCGCTAATTGCCGCTATAGATTTTCGAAACAAAATAGCGTTTTGCAAGAACGTGTCTAACTTTCGTGATGTCTACCCACGTTTTCCCCAATTTTTAGACATGCCCTAACAGAATTGGAAGAGAGAATAACAAATTCACCTCAGAATTTCAACGGGAATTCACATGTGCACAGTATATCACAACAATATCGCTATTCCTAGTTTAACATCGAAAAGGCATAACGGGCTTTTAAACTCAATGCTTTTCTCGAGGAAGAATGCTGCGTACTGTTGCTAAATTTGAAGTTGCTAAAGTAGGTATCAAAAGGTAGTGTTGTAGAGTACGACAAACAACATGACACCTTCATGTTTGTTAACATTAATGTTAATGAAACTTACTTTTCATTAACATTAAACATTAATCGTTCATAAAAAAGTAATTGAAGTTCCGGATGACGAATATTTTATTTATCACTGCTTCATTAAAAACTTCAAAACATATTGAAAAATTGCAGGAATTATTTTGGAAAAAATTTCTAATATAGTACATCAATGTAACTGAGACAAATTAAACTTAAAACGTAATGGCAATCTGAAATTCTACAAAATTCTAAAATTTTATTTCATTTCCAAAATTCAATCGTTAGCGTATATCTAAAAATTGAAACGACAGATGTGGTTTGTTGTGACCTGTAATACTGAAAATAATTTTTTAACTAAATATTATTCACCTGAATGAGGTTTGAATAAGATTGTTTTGTCTTTTCAACGTTACCGGTGGAAGAGAGAATGCAAAACAATACTCATTTTTGTGATTTTCTTCTATTTTCTTATACCACTTTCGTAGTATAGAGAAAATGTGGCAAAAACGGCGATAACTTGACTCGTGTAATCAGAAGCAGGAGTTGTGTGTTCTTGATACCGAAAAATTGGTTCATGACAATACATGTCTGGGTAAACGCTAGTGACTAAACAGTTTTTACGACTTTTTCCAAAATTGATGTTTCCTAATCGATCTGGCCGAACTCGAGGCCCTGTGTATTTGAAACGAATTTTTTTGGGTGGGGGGGACGTTTAAAAATGGGACAGGTCTCATTTTCGTTGAACATACCGTATTTTCGAAAATTGCAAAAAGTACTGTATTGATTTTGAGATTTTTTTGTTAAGAAATCTGTTTTTAAAATTAGGTCTCTAAGTCTAATAATAATTAAAGGATACTAATAATAATAATAATAATAATAATAATAATAATAATAATAATGTTAAAGAAGTCTTGGAGAGACAAACCACCTCACGGACAATATTTGAAACGAATGGACAGAGCACAGGTCAATAAAGATAAATCATTTATGTGGCTTAAAAGGGGAAGAATGAAGCCACAATCGGAAGCACTTGTAATAGCTGCCCAAGATAAGGCCTTGAGAACACATTATGATAAGGCGGTTCACAAAATTTCCCAAGATGATAAATGCCGCATTTGTCAGGAACACGTAGAAACCATTGATCATATTGTCTCAGCTTGTCCAATCCTAGCAAAGACCGAATACTTGAAACGACACGACAGGGTGTGTAACTACCTCCACTGGCAGATCTGTACTGCCCTCGAAGTTCCAAACACATGCCGCAAGTGGTACGAACACTCACCAAAACCTGGAGTTGATTTTGTATTCAGCCGACTCGTAACATCTTTAGTAGTGATGCAGAGGAATATAATAATAATAATAATAATAATAATAATAATAATAATAATAATAATAATAATAATATGGAACCGGCATCTGCATGAAGTTTGGTTTTGACAAGTGTGCCAAAATCAACTTAGAGGCAAAATGACGTCAGAGAACATTGAAGTTCATATGCACACTGTGATTCAAGATCTTGAGCCAGGTAAAACTTACAAATATCTGGGCATTGGAGAATGTGAGACCATCTCGAACGACACAATGAAGAGAATTCGCAGGGAGTATTACAGAAGAGTGAGACTGGTCCTGCAGTCTGCTCTGAACTCCAGGAATAAAATATCGGCAATAGGTAGTTGCAGGGCGGTGCCAGTAGCCGAGTACAGTTTCGGATTAGTGGACTGGACTGAGCAAGAAATTATCATGGGTCGAAAAAAACAGAAAACCTGCATTCAGTGCATCATGTTGCCCACCCTCGAGCTGGTATACATTATTATTATTTTATTCTTCACAGTTTTACTGGTCAGTGAGTCAACCACTCACAGGTATGATGGCCAGGTGTGTAGTTGCTTTATTGAAGATTCAGATGGCTTCTAACAATACGGCATGTATTGAAAATAATAATAATAATAATAATAATAATTATTATTATTATTATTATTATTATTCCTCATCACGACTACAGATGTTATGGTCGTCTGAGTATCAAATCTACTCCAGGTTGCAACCAGTTACCTAAGGAGCAGATCTAGGGACTGTCGGTGCCTCTACAATACTTTGCGTAATATGTGAGCTGTTTATTATTTATTTATTATTGAATATCCTTTTTGGTGAAAATCCGGTGTACGGTTTAGGTGGTAGTGTTATTGATAAACGATGTGAAAATACACCTTTTTTCGATATTTGGTATTACCCATGAAATGTATTTCTGTCAAAACCTCGACATCGATTTTTTGCAAACTTTACGTAAACTTTTTCATTACGCCGATACTCTATATATCATTGGTACTTGTGAACCTCAGTTAATTCATTTTCATGTTTTTGAGTTATTTACATAAAGTCCGATTTTTCTCTTCTGGTGATTAGCTGATTGAATCGCTGAAGTTCTGGGGTTTGGACATACTAAATTATCGATTATTAGTGTCTTATAACTAATTCACAAAAAAAGCCGATGCTACATTATTAAAAATGTTGCTTCCTAGCAGACATTCTCTATTGTAACAAAAGTAATCGTCTATAGAATACGTTATAGATGACTTTAAATCAACAATTAAAAATTAATTTTAAATTCAGTATGAATGAAAAATTATAAGAAAACATCAAGTCGGCTGGCCTTGAAACCTATATTCTCCCATCCCCTCAATCCTGGTTGAACACAGCTAAAGCAATGTAAGTAAGTGTAAAAGAAAACAGGTTTTATCTCCTATCGAGCGAAGATTTTTAGTAAAAAAGTTTAACAGCTTCAACAATTGAAACACGGTTTTTGAACTTAGCAAGTTTCACTCGTATCACCGATGATACTCTACTTAAACGAGAGATAAAAAAGTAGAAAGAAGAAATAGGAAGAAGTAAAATTGTTGGAGAATTTGACCGTGCATAAAAAATTAAAAAGTCGCAATGGATAATGGTAGCGTCAACTTTTGAGTTTTGCTCTGCAATTAAATTATACGGATTTTATACAGTATTTTTGTTCAAATTGTATGGAGAGTGTAAATAAATGTCATTTATCCATATAAAAGCGTTCATTATAGACGGTTTCGTTTTGCGAAATTGTGTGGAAATTGTACCCTGTTAACCAGGGTTTAGGGAAATTACTGCCCGCTCTACCCTCTCCTAACCCCAAACCGAAAGGACGGCCTGTACGCGTGTGGTGGAAAGAAAGGCTCGCGAGCCGCTTGCAAAATGTGTAACAAAAGATCGTATAAGTTTTGTAGACAATGTAATGTTCAAAATAAAGTACTTAAAAAGAAATATTTCTTTTTACTTAAAACAGAAATAAATATTTCTTTTTTAAGGTAAATACATAAATATGTATTTACCTGTTTTACAAATTCTTGATATTCAACGTTTGAATTCATAATGTTTCTGGGCCTTCATGGGGTGATTACATCGTCATAATCAGGAGATAAAGTTGTAAAGTTTAGTGTTATGTGATGGCATGACCAGCAATGCTAATGAGTTATTGACAAATAATACAATTAGCCCTAGTATTGCTCCGCTTACAACCTAAGGATATAAGGTTATATGTGGAGAAACACGAGGGGTGCTGGAGGTTCGTGGAATGTGTGCGTACGCATGCGCGTACGTAGGTTGGAGGAATATGGACGCTTTGCCAAGTTATTTCAAACATTCTGTGTAAGGAGGGGACTAGTAACCCGAGGTATTTGATGAAACGAAAAATATTTGATTGTGATTGTAACTGATTTCATATAGCAATGTACTCATACGAAATATAGCATTGGCATTCTTGAAGATTCTGTTTAAAATGTAGTTCGGGTGCCAGGCTTGTATGCCTTCTCAGGCTATCCCATCTTAATTATTTTTGGGAACATTTTTTGTTAGTCAGAATCTTTCTTTCACTCATGGAATATTATTTTTGTATTTATAATGTAAATTAAAATGTTATGAAACTTCGAACATCACGCTCCGTAGGTTGTTAACATACGAGAGACGTTGCAGACGTTAATGGTGTCATTTCCGTTTTTAGCCAGCAGAATTGAGTGATGTGCTCTCTCTCTGTTGTTCAAATGACTGGAGGGGGGAGCTTAACATAAGAAACCTACGTTTCGAACTTACCTTTTTTTATAGAGATAATGACTGCTACGGTTCACGGAGGCTGCACACCGGCTGTTACGATGACATGAGGTCGTGGATGTGGCGTCATAAATTTGTGACGAGTAATTGTGAGTATGTGGTCTAGATCACTTTATTTGGCTGTATAAAATTTATTCATTATTCTTTGACATGATGCTTTTATTGCAGATGTTAAAATGCAAGATGTGCTGTAACACTGAACCAACCAACATGATCCTAGAAATGTGATGGCCATATTCCTGAAGATCTCTTTAATTATCAGCCTCTGTCAAAGGGTATTCAGGAAATGGCAGAATTCATTCCTCCATCAACTGTCCTCTAGGCTGAAATAATTTCAAGCGGATTGTTTACTCTTTTTTTCTCTTCTTCGCTACGTCCGCATTTAAGTGAAAGGGGTAAAATCTAATTTACAAAGGTGTGCATTCAATGAAAACGTGTCACATGGTTCATGAAAAAAAGTGTTATTATATACATAATGGACTAAGCATCTTGAACATATCAGAATTCATTACACATTGCTTGTGTATTAAGGGAGCGACTTCATTTGACCGATAAGTACAATGTTTATGAAATGAAATCCAGTAATATTTTAATTATATTTATTTATATATATTTGTATATTGATTTGTTTATACATATTTATGTGCTTATTTATACATATTTATTTGTACATTGATTTATTTTTTATTTGTAAATATTAAATTATGTATTGAATTATTTTTTGATTTATTTGTTAACACTAAGAAAGTAATTACCAGCAAGGTAAAAGTAAAAGACTACATTTATTAGACAGCAGATTGCAAATGTAATTGATTTCTTTGATTAGTAAGAAAACTAAAATTTGACATTGTAACTTGTTATTTATCTAGTGTTTTTTGTAATTAACAATCTCAAGAACTTTAAAAATAAGTATTAATTATATTTCTATTTAATTCTATTACTTTCTCAGAACTAGTGATATTTCTACCTATTATAAATTCTATTTTTTATTCTGACTGTGGACTTAATTTCGAATGATGCCCTCTTATGTTGTGTACTGGTTCTGCATATTATTTTTTTGAATACAGTATTGCCTAGGGTGAGATTTTGTTTTAGTTTAATTATTTGATGTAAAATCATAATCTGTCCTGAAAATTTCCATTTAAATGATACGTTAAATGACTGACAATTTTTACTAATTCCAATAACGTGTTAGTGTATTTCGGCTTGAAAATAGAATTATAAAATGTCCCGGATGATTAGGCACATTTTTAATCTTTCAGTGAATTAATGATTTCCTATATCCAGTCATAATCGATGAAACGTATTTGCAATAACCAACACTAGTGGTTCTTACAAAAGCCAACACCATTCGAGATAAATGCGTTGAATTCTAAGTATATAATGACCGCTAATACGCGTTGAATTCAAAGTATATAATGACCGCTAGTACGCGTTGAATGCGAAGTATATTTGACCACTTGCTACTAATTTCTGCTAATTGCTGTTGAACGTTTCTCATACGTCGATTGTTACTCTTGTCAGGCTCGCATTTAAACGTGAAACTATGCATCTCAGGGATAACATTCTTCAGTGGACGTGGTCGTAGAGTATACAACGGTTTCTTTTCTAGATCGTATTGTTCGTATAATTTTAACTTAATACAATCATCCTTGCGCTTTCGTATAAATTTGTCGTCATGCTTTATAAAACAAGTTTAAAAGTGGGTGTAATGTATTATGAGTTGGGAATATGTTTGTATTTTCTACTATCGTGTAACCCTTATCCGGACAACCGAGGTTCATTCGACCCCGAAGGAAAATGTTCAATATTTTACATGAAAAGTATGGAAGGTGGTGGATATTTTTTGTGACTGTTTGCTGTGTTGTTTTTTAAATGCACCCGCAACCATTTTACGAAAGCGTTACTGAGTAATAAATAAATAAAATATTTATCTTTTTTCAGCCGCAACCGGGCAAGCGGGGTCCATGGGACCCAGGTCTCTTATCCTACGTGTAATATTTCATTTTGTGGTTTTGAGCGGTGATTACTTGACCGCTTTGTGTCGAAGGAGCGGATGGATATTGGGTTGCGCAACGTCATTTCATCGAAATGTTATTTTACAGTGTGCGATAGGAAATCCAAGAACAACGCCTTCGTAGATAGTGTTGTTGCGGGTTGGTATGTAGCGGGTTAGTAAGGGTCAGGAGAGGGAGTTTTTGAAGTCGTGTGCGGTCTAGGTTTTGCGGGAAATCTGCACAGCGAAAGGTATATTGCGACCATGACTGAATGTTAGAAAACATGAGAACATATGATTGTTTATTGTTGGTATTGCAAGTAACAAGTGTCGCCTGTCAATCACACACGTTATCGGGGAGCAAGCAGCTATCACAACTAAGAAAATTTAAAACAATGCCAAAAGTCATTTGTACTTTTGGGAATGAAGTAGGAAACAAAGAGAAGTGGCATCTGTCCAAAGCCTGTCTCTAACGAACATACCCCCAGTAAACAGTGTGTGAGATCTGTAAGAAAAGAGAAAAATGTTAAAAAACAAATTAGAAGTATTTTGAAAAGTTTTGTTAAATTAAACAATTAGAGCGTTCTGTTTCGTTTTGCACGTCTGGAAAATACACTTGTAAGCATAATATCGTCGCAGACACGCCTGGGTCCGCTGGACCCCACCTGCGGGGTTGCGTATTTAAAATTGATGTCGATTGATTGCTATGATTAAAAAAACTAACATTATTGTAAACAATATTTTTGTCATGGGCGTGAATACCAATAACATGTTTTTATTACTCTTGCAATATTTCACATTTCGAAAAACGCATCAAACTCGCATTAATGTCACATGAAAAAATAATACAAAAATACTGTGAATATTTTGAATCTGAAAACGTCTTCCAAATTTGTATTACATTTATACATTTTTCCGTTTATCAATGAATTATTCTCGAATTCTGAATATGAAATATTGTTTCCTTTGTATTGCAGCAATTTCTAAACGTTCCCATAAACAAATTGAATTGATATAATAGTTGAAATATTAATTTTTTAAGAAAACATTCTGCCTTTTCTGTTGGAATGTTACAGGCTATGTTGAAATGGAAAGAAGCTCTTCAAATTAATGTTCTACTCTAGTATTCAAAACATTGTGGACTAAGTGCTATTTTCCCCTGACAATTTTATTTCCTTCAGTTCCCGAAAGATTACCCTCCGATTCATCTTACGTCTGAGTTACGGTCTGTTCTTTGGTTTCTCAGTGCGCCGAATGGAAGTTTTTTAGGTCGTTTTCTCCGAAGAAGAAAGTTTCGTCAATAACAACTATATCTAACGTCATTCCATTGCAGAATCGCCTTTTTATCCACAGGTAAATTTCATTTCTCGACTATATCCCAGTATTTATAGCGTGTACCTCTCGTATCATATCCTCTTGCTTTACCAAATTTGAATATTGACAATTTATCTTCATGTTTTCTGTCCTCTTTCGTGTCTTTTCAGGTTTCACCATTGATGATGGACACAGTTGAGAGCATGGCAACACATTGTTTTATCAATCTAGTTTGAAAAACATGGGAGTTTGTGTATCTTAAGCCAATTCTTGCTGCGCGAAACTAGGATCAAATGTCATCGTAAAGGTGATCGTTTAGTTGATCCTTTTGGAATGTCTTTCACAAGGGTAATTCCCGTTGTGTCGAAAAAGGGTTCAAGCATTACCATGTCTTTTAAACTGTCAGATCAGTTTCCCCTTCGAGTCGGGAAAGAAATTTAGAGGTTCCAGAGTGTCACTTTAGTTGGGAATCATAAGTCGTAGTCTCTGATCTTATCAGACTGAGAAAGATCCGTTCATTGTCACAATTCATTATTTCGCCTTTGCTGTACCATGCTTGTTAGTCTGACGAGATTGAAGACAGTGTGGAGAGAAATTGCCTATTTCCTCCGTTTTCTGAAGTGGTCCGAACGTTGTGACTCGGAGCGTTCTCTTTGGCATTGTTAGGAACGTCATCTCTACCATCGACTGGTAGAGTCGCCTTCAAAACACTGCACTAATGACGGCCTTGGAATACTCTTAGAAAATTCACTCCAGATCCTGTTCCTGTCTCTGGGATCTGCAACCCCCTCAGCACAAGGAAATGTGTCGTCGTGCTTTTTTCTGGAGAAGCGTCCGTCCGTGTTTCCGTTCAATAGGAAACGATTCGACATGCCCATGTCATGAAACGCGTCTTTCAAATTTCGCATTTTCTCGCCGCTTGCGCAGCGATTTTGTTGTCGTGAACCCTACAGCAATACCCTTCTTGGTTTGCGTCTACGGATTCTGAATCATTACAGCCTATTTCGCATGATCATTATAGAATTCGAGACACCTCCCTCTTGTTTTGCGGATGCCAAATGTTCTACTCTCGAGAATCGTTGCGATATCAGATGGGAAGCAACGACATTGATATGGCTGACCGGAATTTTGTTTGTTTGATGACCGGCCAGTATTCATCCACCCTTGTTAATGCTTGAAATGGTGTTATGGGACTAGTCAACAAGTGCGACTAGTCAAGGCACTAGTACAAGGCACAAGGCCTGTGCTCTAATCTTCACCGTGAATGTCTTATAACTTCGTAGCGTTATGGGAACTGTTAAATGTCTACGGTATTAAGAGAACAATACTTTTTCGAAAAATTTCTTGTGTTCATTACGAGACACCATGCAATTAATAAGAACACCAAGATTTTAAATGGGAAATAGCACCTAGCTAAACAACGAATCGGTGACCCAACCCCTGCAAAGAGTTTGAAATTATAACACCGTACATAGGGAAAGGTGATATTTCTCTCCAGTATCGGCTCTTGCGAACTTCTCTAGTATCTTTATATGAACTTGGGATGTTACTCCTGTTAGTGTACTTTCAACGAAGGTTAATTTTGATGTTTGTGAGCCCTATACTCTTGATGATCAGATAGATCGCTAGGTCGCTGAGATGTGATTCTTGAAAAAGAACCACAACAGTGCGATGCGGTACACATGCAAGTACTCAATATTCCGAACGGTCAGGTTAATTCAAAGAATCATGGTAGTAAGTTGCACTGTCGAGTAGATCAAGTAACATTCAGCTCTTGACTTCGACAAGTAATTTCAAAATACGGATCAAATTCTTGCTTGTCTCACATTTGTGTAAACATTTCAATCGTTATATTCCCCTAAAGAAAAAGAGACATCATTTGTTTCCATCCATTGAATCACTATGAGAACATGAAAAAAAGTGTTAACATACGGGACCTAGCTTGCCAATGCTGGACGAAAGCTGCAAAACGCTGCGACAGGTGCCGAGCTTCGCCTTCTTTTGGAATTATTTTTATTTTACTCTTAGTACTGGATTCAGTTGAATATATCTTTACAATTGCAGCGTTTCTATCGCATATGTAAATCCACCGCGCACAGCGAGGTTAGGGATATTAAATCCCTCTGCTCTCTCAGATCTCTAGTTAGTAACACGCGATTGCTCGGCATGCGCCGAGCGCAGTCATCCTCGCGTGTGTTTTAGTGTACTAATAGTAGATGATTCATTAGAATGTCCTTGTGCATTTACAATTTAGCTCTTGCAGCGCTTCCATCACAATTGTAAATCCACCACGCACACCGAGGTCAGGGATATTGAAACCATCTCCTTCCGCAGATCTCCAGTTCCGATGCACGCGATTTCTCTGCATCCGCCAATCGCCCACTTCCTCTGAAATATTTCCCTTAATATTCTGATTGTAGTGGTTTCAGTTCAAATTCACTATACATTTACAATTTAGCTATTGCAGCGTTTCCATCGCAATTGCAAATCCACCGCGCACACAGCGGTGGGGATATTGATTACCTCTCTTTCCGAAAACACAGTCGAATGCCTGCGCTCTTTCGGCATGCACCGATCGATGATTTTCTCGGGAATATTCGTTTTAATATTCTGATTGTAGTGTATTCAGATAAATCGTAGGATGCTTTTACAATTTAGCTCCTGCAGCGTTTCTATGACAATTGTAAAATCAACCTCGCACACAGAGGTGGGGAATATTGAAAACTTCTCCCTCCGCTGACCTCTATTTCGGTTGCACCCGATTTCTCGGCATGCGCAAAGAGCCGACTTCCTCTGGAATATTTGTCTTAATATTCTGAGTGTAGTAAATTCACTTGAATCTTACTGTGCTTTTACAATTTCCTCTCGCAGCGTTTCTATCGCAATTCTAATCCACCGCACACGTCGAGATGAGACACATTAAATTCCTCTCGTTCCGCAGATCTCCAGTTCGGATGCGTGCGATTTCTCGGCCTGCGCCGATAGCTGATTTTCTCGGGAGTATTTGTAATAATATTCTGATTGCAGCAGAATCAGTTGAATCGTACTATGCTTTTACAATTTAACTTTCGCAGCGTTTCTATCGCAATTGTAAATCCACCGCGAACACCGAGGTGAGGGATATTGAAACCCTCTCCTCAAGCAGATTTCCGGTTCCGAAGTTTGCGATTACTCCGCCTAGGCTTATCGCCCACTTCCTCTGGAATATTTGTGTTAATATGTACAGGATTCAGTTGAATATCACTATGCCTTTTCAATTTAGTCTTGGGAGTGATGGCTATCCACTGTGCGCACCGAGATGAGGCATATTGAAAGCCAGTCCTTCCGCAGATCTCCAGTGCTGATGTATGCGATTTCTCGGCATGCGACGATCGCTGATTTCTCGGGAATATTTGAATTTATATTTTGATTGTAATGAATTCAATTTGACCTCACTATGCCTTTACAATTTCAATTCCGCATCAGTGGTTACTGTGGTAGTAAATCGCGGACACGGAGGTTGGTGTCATTTTTGCCATGCTCTTGATGGTCAGGTAGCTCACTCTCAAAGGTGCGAGGTTGAGGACCAGTCGTCGTGAGCAGGTGCTCACGCTTTGACTATTTGGGTTCTGGACGGTATTCCCATTTAAGGCAATTAAATTACCTGTCCATACAGCTTAGTATTTTATGTTTGATAATTCTAATGCTAGAAGATAGGTTGCACGATGACATGCTACGTAATGACAAACAGAAGAGCACAATGATATACATATGAAACAGCAGCTGCTCAATCTAGCTTAAGGGAAGGTTGGTGCTAAGCAACCTTGTAGGATGTAACATAAAGTAAATGAAAGATTCAGCTCTAGACTTGGAGATTTAAATGGTGGCGGAGGGTAATTGCTTGGAAATAAGGATTGAAATCTGCAATAATCGATCGATAATATGAAATATTTGCGTGTCTCACCTTCGCATGTCTTATGTACTTCGTTACATTCACCTACAGCAGGAGGAATTACATCATTCGTTTCCCTCCTTCACTGAACCAATGTAATACGAAAACAAGTGTTACGACACGGCACCTGAGTTGCTTACGTTGGATGCAAACTGCAAAACGATTCCACTGGTGCCAAGCTTCACATTCCTCTTGAATTTTTGTTTTAATTTACTCCTAATGAATTTTTTAGTTGGAATGTGCGGTTACAATTTAGCTCTTGCAGCGTTTCAATCGCAGATGTAAATCCACCGC
This sequence comes from Acheta domesticus, assembly GCA_031308135.1. Lineage (NCBI taxonomy): Eukaryota > Metazoa > Arthropoda > Insecta > Orthoptera > Gryllidae > Acheta > Acheta domesticus. The sequence continues at coordinate 93,553,903 of JAHLJT010008446.1, read as the reverse complement.
GCACACCGACGGTTAGGTATATTAATTTCCTCCGCCTTGGCAGATCTCCAGTGCAGAAGCACGAGATTTCTCGCCATGGGCCGAGCACAGACTTCCTCTGGAATATTTGTCTTAATATTCTGATTGTCGTAGTTTCAGTTGAATGATACTATGCCTATACAATTTACCTCTTGCAGCGTTTCTATCGCAATTGTAAATCCACCGCGCACACTGAGGTGAGGGATATTCAAATATCCTTCCCCAGATCTCAGGGGTGCATGCGATTTCTCAGCATGCACCGATCGCTGGTTCTTTGGGATTATTTCTATTAATATTCTGATTGTAGTGCATTACGTTTAACCTTACCATGCATTTACAATTAAGCTCTTAAAGTGTTTCTCTTGCAATTGTATATCCACCGCGCACTCCCAAGGTGAGAAATATTGAGACACTGTCTTTCCGGAAACCTCCAGTTCCGATGCATGCTTTTTTGCCGCATTCGCCGATCGTCCACTTCCTCTAGAATATTTGTCGTAATATTCTTATTGTACTGGATTCAGTTGAATCTCACGAGTCCTTTCCAATTTGGACCTGGGAATGATGGGTCTCCTAGTAGTAAATACACCGAGACCACAGAGGTGAGGGATATTGAAACCCTCTCCTTCCGCAGACCTCCAGTTTCGATGCATGCCATTTCTCGCCATGCGCCGAACGCTGAATTCATGTGGAATATTTGTCTCAGTATTCTAATTGTTGTGGATTCAGTCGAATCTTACTAATCTTTTACAATTTAGCTCTTGCACCGTCTCTATCGCAATTGTATATCCACCGCGCTCACTGAGCTGGGGGATATTGAAACCCTCTACTTCCGCAGATCGCCAGTTCCGATGCATGCGATTTCTCAAGTTGCGCCCATGCCCGATTTCCTGTTCAATATTTGTCTTAATATTCTGATTGTAGTGGATTCTATTGAATCATACTATGTATTTACAATTTAGCATTTGCATCATTTCTATTGCAATTGTAAATCCACCGCTCACACCGAGGTGAGGGTTATTAAAATTCCTTCCTTTCGCAGATCTCCAGATCGGATACATGCGATTTCTCGGCATGCGCCTATTGCTGGATATTTGTATTAATATTCTGATTGTAGTGGATTCACTAGATTCTCACTATGTTTCTACAATCGGCATCTGGCAATCGCAGATTTTGTTGGGACTATTTGTATTAATATTCGGATTGTAGTGCATTATGTGGAGTCTTACTATGCATTTACAATGTAGCTCTGGGAGAGTTTCTCTGGCTATTGTACATTCTGCGCGCACACCGAGGAGTGGGATACTGAAACCATCGCCTTCCGCAGATCTCCAGTTCCGATGCATGTGATTTCTCGGCATGCTCCTACCGCGATTTCCTCGGGATTATTTGTTTTAATATTGTAGTGGATTCAGTTAAATCTTTTACAATTTAGCTTTTTCGGCGTCTCTATCGCAAGTGTAAATCCACCGCGCGCACCGAGGTGGAGGATATTGAAATCCTCTCCGTTCGCACATCTCCAGTTCTGATGCATGCGATTTCTCCGCATGCGCCTTTTGCTGGATATTTGTATTAATATTCTGATTGTAGTGATTTCACTGGAATCTCACTGTTTTTACAATATAGACCTAGGAATAATGGTTCTCGTGGTAGTAAATCCACCGTGCTCACCGAGGTGAAGGATATTGAAAACTTCTCGTTCCGCAGATCTCCAGTTGGGATGCATGCGATTTCTCGGCATGCACCGATCGCTGAATCTGTGTGTAATAATTGTCTCAATATTCTAATTATATTGCATTGAGTTGAATCTGACCAATCTTTACAATGTATCTCTTTCAGCGTCTCTATAGCATTTCTAAATCCACCGCGCACACCGTGGTGTGGGATATTGAAACTCTCCCATACCTGAGAACTTCAGTTCGGATGAATGTGCATGCGATTTCTTGACATGCGCCTGTCGCTGATTTTCTGTGCAATATTTGTGTTAATATTCTGATTGTCGTGGATTTGTTGTATCTCACAAAGCCTTTACAATTTATTCCTGTGAGTGATGGCTCTCGTAGTATTAAATCCATCGCGGACACCGAGGTGAGGGATATAAAATTTCTCTCCTGCCTGTTCAGATGGCAGCGATATCTCGGGATGCACCAGTCGCTGATTTTTCTCGGGAATATTTGCATTTATATTCTGATTCTATTGGATTCAGTATAATCTTGCTATGCTTTTCCAATTTTGCCCATGTAGCGTTTCTATCGCAATTGTAAATCAAGCGCGCACATTGAGGTAAGGGATTTCAAAATCGTCTCCATCCGCAGTATTCTATTTCGGGTGCGTGCGATTTTTCGGTAATCGCCCGATCGCTGATTTTCTAGGGAATATTTGCGTTAATATTCTGATGGTAGTGAATTCAGTTGAATCTCACAATACCTTTCCAATTAAACTACCGCAGTAGTGGCTACTGTGTTAGAAAAAATCTGTTGCGCTCACTGAGGTTAGATTTAAATCTGCTTTAGATTTATTTAAACTGCAAATGGGTATAACCCGGTGGCAGCTAATTACAAAAACATAAAAATACACAGTCTCTCAGTAACATAGAACACTAATAACAATAACAATAATAATAATAATATAATAATAAGGTAATATAACTAGCAAATTATATACTAATTATACTAATAATAATTGTAAAATAATGATAATAATATAAAATCCGACTGATTCATTAAACATTAAATTACATTAAGAGAGAAAAGAAAAAGAAAGAAAGAAAAAAAAAACTTCTATACTCTTAACTCTGCACTGAATGTTTATACAATCTGGATCACACTGCACTTCATTTCACTAAGACCTGAAAACATTTCCTTCTTTATTTCTCTGCTATACACTGCACGACACCTCACTTAACAATAGAACACTTATGCATGGCTACATAACCCACTATTCTCCCTCATTTACGTAATAATACCCTAAATTAATTTCCTAAACTGTTGAACGCTTTGAGGAAAGGGTTCAAAGGTTTTTGCAGGCAATCTATTCCATTCCGTAATCGTTGGATTTGTAAAAGAAAATTTCCCGACATCCGTTCTCTGCTGTCTTAAATTTATTTATTGGTTACGTTGGTGTCATTCTTGTGATGCCCTTGATCAGGTAGCTCACTCTCAAGTGTGATAGGAGTAGTTCCGGTCGTGGTGAGCAGGTGGTCAGCCTTTCACTTTTTGGTTTTCGGACGGTATCACCATTATTTGGGCAATTACATTGCCAGCACATACTGTCTGGTATTTTATACTTCGTCATTCTAACGCCAGATATCGTTTGTACGATGACATGTATTTCTCAAATGACAACCAGAAGAGCTCGATTCTGTGTAGATGAAACAGCATATGCTCCATCTGACGTAAAGAAGGTTGGTGCTAAGGAATTTTGAAGGAAGTGACATAAAGATGATGTCGTAAGATTCACGTCTAGACGTAGAAATCACGATGCTTCCGAAGGGTCTGGTAATAACCATCGAAATATTAAATAATCGATCGATAATAAGAAATACTTGCATATCTCACCTTTGCATGTTTCATGCACTTTTTCCCTCACAATCTCGTACAGCAGTAGGAATTTTTTCATTCGTTTTCATCCTTCATTGAACCACTATAATAACATGAAAACAAGTGTTACGACACGGCACCCTCGCTACTTACGTTGGATGCAAACTGCAAAACGATTCGACGTGTGCCGTGCTTGGCTTGTTCTTGTTTTTTTTTCTTATACTCTTAATACTGGATTTTTCTAATTGCACTATGCCTTTTCAATTTAGCTCCTAGAGCGGCACAATCGCAGATTAAATCCACCGCGCGCACCGAGGTTAATTGTAATGTATCCCTCTGCCTTGGCAGATCTCCTGTTAGAAAAAATGGGTTTTCTCGCCTTGCGCCCAGCGCAGTCAATCTATTTGTTTTATTATACTAGATGTAGTTAAATCAGTTTAATCTGCCTATATATTTAAAATATCGCTCTTGCAGCGTATCAATTGCAATTGTAAATCCACCGCGCGCATCGAGGTCAGGGATTAAGAAAACCTTTTTTTTCGGCAAATATCCAGTTCGAATGCATGCGATTCCTCGGCATGTACCGATCGCTGATTTTTTAGGTAATATTTGTAATAATATTCCGATTGTAGTACATTAATTTTAATCTTACTTGGATTTTATTATTCAGCTATTGCGGCTTTTATCGCAATTATAAAACCACCTCTCACACGGAAGTGATGGATATTTGAAACCCTCTTATTTCGCAGATATCCATTTCTGATGTATGCGATTTCTTGGGAAGCACTAACCGCTGATTCCTTCTGGAATATGTGTCTTCATATTCTGATTGTTGTGAATTCTTTTGAATCTTACAATCCTTTTACCATTTAGCTCTTGCAGCGTTTCTATCACAATTGTAAATCCACTGCACACAACGAGGTGAAAGATAATGAAACCCCCTTTTCCTGGAGATCTTCTGTTTTGAAGTATGCGATCTCGTAAACGCGGATTGCCCATTTCCTCTGGAATGTTCTTGTTAATATTCTGGATATATTCGATTCAGTTGAATCTCACTATGCCTTCCAATTTAGACCTGGGAATGACGGCCTTCGTAGTAGTAAATCTACCGCGCACACCGAGGTGGGAGATATTGGAACCCTCTCCTTCCACAAATCTCCAATTCGGATGTATGTGATTTCTCAACATGCGCTGACCGCTGATTTCCTGTGTATATTTGTCTTATATTCTGATGGTAGTGGATTCAATGTAATCTTACTATACATTTACTACACTACTGTTTGTGGAAATTGCAAACACCAAGAACGAATGGATCTAGGGAAATGATATTCAATGTACTGTGCACCCATGCCACAGGCACTACTTTATTTCATTTGCAGTACCATCAAATACATGGATACATGCCAAGTCAGTAAGTTGTGAAGCCACCACGCGCATCCACAAGAGCCTGTACACGGCGCGGCATTGAGCTAATAAGAGTCTTTATCGCTTCTTGTGGCAGGTCCTGCCATGCTCCTTCAAGCCGCGTCCAGAGTTCGGCGGTGGAAGCTGGCGGAGGTGCCTGGCGGACCAGCCTCTGGGAAAGCATGCTCCACACACGTTCAATTGGCGACATGTCAGGTGAACGAGGCCGGTCACGGAAGGAGCTGTATCCAGTGTTCATTGAACACACGTTGCACGATGCGAGCGATATGGGGTCGCGCATTGTCTTGCTGGAATATCGCCTCCAAGCGAGCGTTGTACGAAGGGCACGACCTCCGCCCTCACGACTTCCTCGATGTACCGGTGGGCGTTGAGATTTCCCTCAATGCGGAGTAGGCGGGTCTGTGAGTGGTAGCCAATGGCACCCCATACCATTACACCGGGTGTTGGGCCGGTATGACGCTGGCGAATGCATCCCTCCAGATTGCGTTCACCGCGATGTCGAACACGTATACGACCGTCGTTATTGGACAAATTGAAGCGGGACTCGTCGGAAAAGATGACTTGCTGCCACTCAGCCCGCCAATGTCGATGTTCGACGCCCCACAGATGTCGGAGGCGTCTGTTGTCGAGAGTCAGTGGAAGGCGCAACAAGGGGCGGCGAGCAATCAAGCCACTTTGCACAAGACTGCGCCGAACACTGCTGGCGGACATGCTGTGACTTGTCACTGTATTCCACTGCTGCGCTAACGTGGTGGATGTCGCTGTGCGATCGGTGATGGCCACACGGTAGAGGTGGTCGATCTTCCCTCGCCGTAGTGTGATAGCGAGGCCCTGTCCCACGCTGGCGGTGGGTACGACCTTCCGCAGACCACTGACGCCATGTTCGCATGATGGTACTGGCGGCTCGTCCCAGACGTGTGGCAATCTGGCGGTAGGACAACCCAGCTTCTCGCATCCCAACGACCCTGCCCCGGTCGAAGTCCGTCAAGTGTTCGTACTGCACTCGCTGTCGGCGACGAGGCATGGTGTGACTTACAGACAACTTGTGCGAGCCAAGGGTCGACCTGTCACTGTTTGTAGCCTCTCCAAGGCGCCTCTATTGATACCCGAACATAGTGCGATAAGCCGTCCCTACGTCGCAACCACGTGACTGGCGGCGTTGTAAATGTAATCACCTGGCGATCTCAATGTCACAAACTTATCCACGAAATGCGATGCGTTCAATGCCGCTCCTTCGCGGTGTTGCAATTTCCACAAACAGTAGTGTATTTAGCTTTTCTGTCGCCATTGTAAATCCACCGCGTACACCGAGGTGGGTGATATTGAAACCCTCTCCTTACGCAGAACTCGAGTTCCGATGAATGTAATTACTCGGCATTCGTCAACAGTCGACGTCCTCGCGGGTATTTGTTTTAATATTCTGCTTGTAGTCGTTTCAGTTGTAACTTTCTAATGTTTTACAATTTAGCTCTGGCAGCGTCTCTATCGCAAATGTAAATTCACCGCGCACACCGAGGGGGCAATATTGCAACCCTCTCCTTCCGAGATCACGAGATCGCATGCATGCGATTTCTCGGCATGCACCGATCGCAGATTTCCTTTTCAATATTTGTCTTAATAATCCGATTGTAGAGAATTCAGTTGAAACCTTGCTATTAATTTTCAATTTAGCCTTTGCAGCGTTTCTATGGAATTGTGAATCCACCGCGCACACCGAGGTTGGTGATATTTAAACCCTCTCCATCCGCAGATCTCGAGTTCGCATGCATGCTATTTCTCGGTATGCACCGATCGCTCATTTGCTGTTCAATATTTGTCGTAATAATCCGATTGTAGTGGATTCAGTGGAATCTTACTATGAATTTGAATTTAGCCTTTGCTTCGTTTCTATCGCAAATGCGCGCACACCGAGGTGGGCGAAATTGAAACCCTCTCCTTCCCCAGATCTCGAGTTCGCAGACATGCGATTCTCGACATGCACCGATCGCTGATTTGCTGTTCAATATTTGTATTAATAATCTGATTGTAGTGGATTCAGTTGAATCTTACTATAAATTTTGAATTTAGCTTTTGCAACGTTTATATCGCAATTGTAAATCCACTGCGAACACAGAGGTGGCGATCTTGAAACTCTCTCCTTCCCCAGATCTCGAGTTCGCATGCATGCATTTTCTCGGCATGCACCGATCGCTGATTTTTCCTGTTCAATATATGTCTTTAAAAATCCGATTATAGTGGATTCGGTTCAATGTCACTATGAATTTTGAATTTAGCTTTTGAAACGTTTCTATCGCAATTGTAAATTCACCTAGCACACCGATGTGAGCGATGTTGAAACCATCTCCTTCAGCAGATCTCGGGTTCGCATTCTTGCGACGTTTTTCGCAGCACCGTTTGCTGATTTCCTGTTTAATATTTGTCTTAATCCAATTGTAGTGGATAAGGTGTATCTTAATATCCGTTTTCAATTTAGCTTTTGTGGCGTTTCTGTCGGAATTGTAAATACAACCCGCACACCGAGGTGAGCGATATGGAAACCCTGTCCTTCCGCAGATCTCGAATTCGCATGCCCGCGATTTTTCGGCAGCACCGATCGCTGATTTCTTGTTCAATATTTGTCTTAATAATCCGATTGTAGTGGATTCAGTTGAATCTTACTACAAACTTTGTATTTAGGTTTGCAGCGTTTCTATCGCAATTGTAAATCCACCGCGCACATCGAGGTGGGCGATATTGAAACCCTCTCTTCGCATGCATGCGATTTCTTGGCATAAACCGATCTCTGATTTCCTGTTCAACATTTGTCTTAATAATTGATTGTAGTGAATTATGTTGAATTTTCAATTTTGCTTTTCAACCTTTTAATCGCAATTGTAATTCCACGTCATAGACCGAGGTGGCAGATATTGGAACCCTCTTCTACCGAAGAGATTCCGAGTTCGCGTGCCCGCGATTTTTCGGCATGCACTGATCGCAGATTTCCTGTTCAATATTTGTCGTAATAATCCTATTGTAGGGATTTCTCGGGAATATTTGCATTAGTATTCTCATTGTGGTTGATTCAGTTGAAACTAACTATGCGTTTTACAATTTAACTTCATCAGAAGCTGCTACCGTGTTTGTGAATCCATCACGCACAGCGAGGTTAAGTTGGTGTCGTGTGATGCTCTTGATCTGGTAGTGCACTCTAGGGTGAGAGGTGGATGTCCGGTCGTCGTAAGCAGGTGTTCAGCCTTCGACTTTTTGGTTTTTGCACGGTGTCTCCATTTTCTTGACAAGTAAATTGCAAGCACAAACAGCTTAGTATTCTGTGCTGTTTCATTCTAATGCCACATATCGTTTACTCGATGACATGTCTTACTTACATCACAACAAAAGGGCGCGATGCTATATAGATGAAACAGCATATGCTCAATCTGGCATACGGGAAGGACGGTGCTAAGTAATATTGTAGGAAGTAACATACAGGAGATGTCAACTCTAGACAAGGAAATGGCAATGCTGGCAAAGGGTAATGGTTTGAAAATTAGGATCGAAAAATTAGATAATAGATCGATAATAAGAAATATTTGCATATATTACCTTTGCATGTCTTATTCACTTCATTCCTTACATTCACGTACAGCAAGAGAAATTTCATCATTCGTTTCTAAACCTTCATTGAACCACTATAATAACAAGAAAAGGTGTGTTACGACACGGCACCGCCGCTGGTTACGTTGGACGCGCACTGCAAAACGATTCGACTGGTGCCGAGCTGGGCCTTGATCTTTCTTGTTTTATATTACTTTTATCGCGGCATTTTTTAAAATTGGATTATGCCTTTACTATTTAGCTCTTGTAGCGGCTCAATCGCAGATTAAATCCACCGTGCGCACCGAGGTTAGATATGAGTCTCTCTGTTCTCGCAGATTTCCAGTTACAAAGCATTTCGATTTCACCTCATGCGTCGAGCGCCGTCAGCCTATTTGTTTTATTATACTAGATGTAGTTAATTCAGTTTAATCTGCCGATGCATTTACAATATAGTTCATGCGACGTTTCTAATGCAATTGTAAATCCACCGCGCACACTGATGTAAGGAATAAAGAAATCCTCTTTTTCCGCTGATGCGCTTTTCGAATGCATGCGATTTCTGGACGTGCGACGTCACTGATTTTCTGTGGAATATTAATACTGTGATAGCGGTGGATTCACTTGAATCCTCTTTTACAATTTAGCTCATGCAACGTTTCTATCGCAATTATAAATCCACTGCACACAACGAGGTCAGGGATATTGAAACCATCTTTTTCTGCAGTTCAGCAGTTCGAATGCGTGCTTTTTCTGGCCATGCGCGACACGCCGATTTGCTCTGGGATAATTGCCTAAATAGTCTCATTGTGATCGATTAATTTGAATTACACTATGCCCTTCTAATTTATTCTGGAGTGTTAGCCTCGCAGTAGTGAATCACCGCGCACACCGGGGCGAATTGATATTGAATCATTCGCTTCCGCAGATTGCGTTCGGATGCTGCTATTTTCGGGCGTACAGGATTCGCCGATTTGCTCGCGATATTATATTATTGTCTTGATTGTAGTGAATTCAGTTGATTACACTATGCCCTTCTAATTTATCTGGAATGTTAGCTCTCGCAGAAGTAAATCCACCACGTCACACCGGGG
>JAHLJT010008446.1:93332220-93543257 GCA_031308135.1 Acheta domesticus | reverse complement strand
CCTCGCCTTCCACAGATTTGCAGTTCAATTGCGTGCCTTTTTTCTGGCATGCAGGAATTCGCAATTGGTCTGGATATTTGTCTAATAATCTCATTATAGTGGATTCAGTTGAATCTCACTGTATCCTTCTGAATATTCTGGGAGTGATGCTCGAGTAGTAAATCCACCGCGCACACCGTGGTGAGTGATAGTCTATACCTCGTTTCCGCAGATTTTGCAGTTCGGATGCGTGCTATCTGTGGGCATGCAAGGAATCGCAATTTGCTCTGGAAATATTTGTCTCATAGTCTCATAATAGTGGATTCAGTGAATCTCACTTTATCCTTCTAAATTATTCTGGGAGTGATGACTCGCAGTAGTAAATCCACGGCGCACACCGAGGTGAGTGATATTGAATCCCTCGTCTTCCGCAGATTTGCATTTCGGATGCGTGCTATTTCTGGGCACGCAGGACTCGACCGATTCGCTTTGGAATATTAGTCTTAATTATTCTGATTGTCGTGGATTCAGTTGATCTTACAAGTTACCTTCTAATTAATTTCTTGGAGTGATGACTCGCAGTAGTGAATCCACCGCGCACACCGGGGTGAATGATATTTGATTCCCTCTCCTTTCGCCGATTTCCAGTTTGAATGCGTGCTATATCTGGGCATGCAGGATCGCCCGATTTGCTGTTTGGATGCTTCCTTTTTCTGGGCATTTCATACTCGCCGATATGCTCTGGAATATTTGACCTAAATAGTCTCATTGTAGTGGATTCTGATGAAACTCACTGAATCCCTTGTACTTTATCTCGGAGTGATGACTCGCATTAGTAAATCGCCGCGCACACCGGGGTGAGTGATATTGAATCCCTCGCCTTCCGCAGATTTGGGAGTTCGGATGCGTGCTATTTCTGGGCATGCAGGAATCGCAAATTGGTCTGGAATATTTGTCTAAATAGTCTCAATATAGTGGATTCAGTTGAATCTCACTGTATCCTTCTAATTTATTCTGGGAGTGATCACTCGCAGTAGTAAATCCACCGCGCACACCGGGGTGGGTGATAGTGTACACCTCCACTTCCGCAGATTTGCAGTTCGGATGCGTGATATTTCTGGGCATGCAGGACTCGCCGATTTGGTTTTCAATAGTAGTCTTAATCGACTGATTGTAGTGGATTCAGTTGAATGTTACTGTATCCTTCTAATTAATTCAGGGAGTGATGACTCGCACTAGTAAATCCACCGTGCACACCGGGTGAGTGATGTTGAATCCTTTCGCCTTCCGCAGATTTGCAGTTCGGATGCGTGCTATTTCTGGGCATGCAGGACTCGCCGATTTGGTTTTCAATATTAGTCTTAATAGACTGATTGTAGTGGATTGTGTTGAAATCTCACTGTATCCTTCAAATTTTTTCTGGTAGTGATGACTCGCAGTAGTAAATCCACCGCGCACACCGGGTGAGTGATAGTGTATACCTCGCCTCCGCAGATTTGCAGTTCGCATGCGTGCTATTTCTGGGCATGCGGGAATCGCAAATTTGCTATGGAATATTTGTCTCAGTAGTCTCATAATAGTGGATTCAGTTGAATCTCACTTTATCCTTCTAAATTATTCTGGGTGTGATGACTCGCAGTAGTAAATCCACCGCGCACACCAGGTGAGTGATATTGAATCTCTCGCCTTCCGCAGATTAGCAGTTCGGATGCGTGCTATTTCTGGGCCTGAAGGACTCGCCGATTTTGTCTTCAATATTAGTCTTAATAGAATGATTGTAGTGGATTCAGTTGAATCTCACTGTATCCTTCTAATATTTTCTGGGAGTGATGACTCGCAGTAGTAAATCCACCGCGCACACCGGGGTGAGTGATATTGTGTCCCTCGCCTTTTCGCCGATTTCCTGTTTGGATGCGTGCTTTTTCTGGGCATGCAGGAGTCGCCGATTTGCTGTTTTGGATGCTTCCTTTTTCTGGGCATTCCATACTCGCCGATATGCTCTGGAATATTTGACTAAATAGTCTCATTGTAGTGGATTCTGTTGAAACTCACTGAATCCTTGTACTTTATTCTGGGAGTGATGACTCGCATTAGTAAATCCACCGCGCACACCCGGGGTGAGTGATATTGAATCCCTCGCCTTCCGCAGATTTGCAGTTCTGATGCGTGATAATTGTGGGCATGCCGGAGTCGCCGATTACGTTTGGAATATTAGTCTTAATATTCTGATAGTAGTGGATTCAGTTGAATCCTACTTTTAGCTTCTAATTTATTCTGGGAGTGATGACTCGCAGTAGTAAATCCACCGCGCACACCGGGGTGAGTGATAACTGAATCCGTCGCCTTCCGCATATATGCAGTTCGGATGCGTGCTATTTCTGGGCATGCCGGAGTCGCCGATTCGCTTTGGAATATTAGTCTTAGTATTCTGATTGTAGTGGAGGTCAGTTGAATCTTACAGTTACCTTCTAATTAATTCTGGGAGTGATGACTTGCAGTAGTAAATCCACCGCGCACACCGGGGTGGAGTGATATTGAATCCCTCGCCTTCCACAGATTTGCAGTTCAAATGCGTTCTTTTTCTGGGCATGCAGGAATCGCAAATTTGGCCTGGAATATTTGTCTAATAGTCTCATAATAGGGGCTCCAATTGAATCTCACTGTATCCTTCTAATTTATTCTGGGAGTGATGACTCGCAGTAGTAAATCCACCGCGCACACCGGGGTGAGTGATAGTGTTTCCTCGCCTTCCGCAGATTTGCATTTCGGATGCGTGCTATTTCTGGGCATGCAGGACTCGCCGATTCGCTTTGGAATATTAGTCTTAATATTCTGATTGTCGTGGATTCAGTTGAATCTTACAGTTACCTTCTAATTAATTCTGGGAGTGATGACTCGCAGTAGTGAATCCACCGCGCACACCGGGGTGAGGGATATTGAATCCCTCGCCTTCCACAGATTTGCAGTTCAAATGCGTGCTTTTCTGGGCATGCAGGAATCGCAAATTCGGTCTGAAATATTTGTCTAAATAGTCTCATTATAGTGGATTCAGTTGAATCTGACTGTATCCTTCTAATTTATTCTGGGAGTGATGACTCGCAGTAGTAAATCCACCGCGCACACCGGGGTGAGTGATATTGGATCCCTCGCCTTCCGCAGATTAGCAGTTCGGATGCGTGCTATTTCTGGGCATGCAGGACTCGCCGATTTGGTCTTCAGTATTTGTCTTAATAGACTGATTGTAGTGGACTGAGTTGAATCTCACTGTATCCTTCTAATTTTTTCTGGTAGTGATCCCTCGCAGTAGTAAATCCACCGCGCACACCGGGGTGAGTGATAGTGTATACCTCGCCTTCCGAAGATTTGCAGTTCGCATGCGTGCTATCTCTGGGCATGCGGGAATCGCAAATTTGCTCTGGAATATTTGTCTCAATAGTCTCATAATAGTGGATTCAGTTGAATCTCACTGTATCCTTCTAATATTTTCTGGGAGTGATGACTCGCAGTAGTAAATCCACCGCGCACAACCGGGGTGAGTGATATTGAATCCCTCGCCTTCCGCAGATTTGCAGTTCTGATGCGTGATAATTGTGGGCGGGCAGGACTCGCCGATTACGTTTGGAATATTAGTCTTAATATTCTGATTGTAGTGGATTCAGTTGAATCCTACAGTTACCTTCTAATTAATTCTGGGAGTGATGACTCGCAGTAGTAAATCCACCGCGCACACCGGGGTGAGTGATAGTGTATACCTCGCCTTCCGCAGATTTGCAATTCGGATGCGTGATATTTCTGGGCATGCAGGACTCGCCGATTTTGTCTTCAATATTAGTCTTAATAGACTGATTGTAGTGGATTCAGTTAAATCTCACTGTATCCTTCTATTGTTTTCTGGGAGTGATGACTCGCTGTAGTAAATCCACCGCGCACACCGGGGTGAGTGTTATTGAATCCCTCGCCTTCCGCAGATTAGCAGTTCGGATGCGTGCTATTTCGGGGCATACAGGACTGCCGATTTTGTCTTCAATATTAGTCTTAATAGACTGATTGTAGTGGATTCAGTTAAATCTCACTGTATCCTTCTAATGTTTTCTGGGAGTGATGACTCGCTGTAGTAAATCCACCGCGCACACTGGGGTGAGTCATAGTGAACCCCTCGCCTTCCGCAGATTTGCAGTTCGGATGCCTGCTATTTCTGGGCATGCAGGACTCGCCGATTTTGTCTTCAATATTAGTCTTAATAGACTGATTGCCCTGGATTCAGTTGAATCTCACTCTATCCTTTTAATATTTTCTGGGAGTGATGACTCGCAGTAGTAAATCCACCGCGCACACCGGGGTGAGTGATAGTGTATACCTCGCCTTCCGCAGATTTGCAGTTCGGATGCGTGATATTTCTGGGCATGCAGGACTCGCCGATTTGGTTTTCAATATTACTCTTAATAGACTGATTGTAGTGGATTCAGATGAATCTCACTGTATCCTTCTAATTGTTTCTAGTAGTGATGACTCCCAGTAGTAAATCCACCGCGCACACCGGGATGAGTGATAGTGTATACCTCGCCTTCCGCAGATTTGCAGTTCTGATGCGTGATAATTGTGGGCGGGCAGGACTCGCCGATTAAGTTTGGAATATTAGTCTTAATATTCTGATAGTAGTGGATTCAGTTGAATCTGACTGTATCCTTCTAATTTATTCTGGAAGTGATGACTCGCAGTAGTAAATCCACCGCGCACACCGGGGTGAGTGATATTGAATCCCTCGCCTTCCACAGATTTGCAGTTCAATTGCGTGCTTTTTCTGGGCATGCAGGAATCGCAAATTTGGTCTGGAATATTTGTCTAAATAATCTCATTATAGTGGATTCAGTTGAATCTCACTGTATCCTTCTGAATTATTCTGGGAGTGATGACTCGCAGTAGTAAATCCACCGCGCACACCGGGGTGAGTGATAGTCTATACCTCGATTTCCGCAGATTTGCAGTTCGGATGCGTGCTATCTGTGGGCATGCAGGAATCGCAAATTTGCTCTGGAATATTTGTCTCAATAGTCTCATAATAGTGGATTCAGTTGAATCTCACTTTATCCTTCTAAATTATTCTGGGAGTGATGACTCGCAGTAGTAAATCCACGGCGCACACCGAGGTGAGTGATATTGAATCCCTCGTCTTCCGCAGATTTGCATTTCGGATGCGTGCTATTTCTGGGCACGCAGGACTCGCCGATTCGCTTTGGAATATTAGTCTTAATATTCTGATTGTCGTGGATTCAGTTGAATCTTACAGTTACCTTCTAATTAATTCTGGGAGTGATGACTCGCAGTAGTGAATCCACCGCGCACACCGGGGTGAATGATATTGAGTCCCTCTCCTTTCGCCGATTTCCAGTTTGAATGCGTGCTATATCTGGGCATGCAGGTGTCGCCGATTTGCTGTTTGGATGCTTCCTTTTTCTGGGCATTCCATACTCGCCGATATGCTCTGGAATATTTGACTAAATAGTCTCATTGTAGTGGATTCTGATGAAACTCACTGAATCCTTGTACTTTATTCTCGGAGTGATGACTCGCATTAGTAAATCGACCGCGCACACCGGGTGAGTGATATTGAATCCCTCGCCTTCCGCAGATTTGGAGTTCGGATGCGTGCTATTTCTGGGCATGCAGGAATCGCAAAATTGGTCTGGAATATTTGTCTAAATAGTCTCAATATAGTGGATTCAGTTGAATCTCACTGTATCCTTCTAATTTATTCTGGGAGTGATCACTCGCAGTAGTAAATCCACCGCGCACACCGGGGTGGGTGATAGTGTACACCTCCACTTCCGCAGATTTGCAGTTCGGATGCGTGATATTTCTGGGCATGCAGGACTCGCCGATTTGGTTTTCAATATTAGTCTTAATCGACTGATTGTAGTGGATTCAGTTGAATGTTACTGTATCCTTCTAATTAATTCAGGGAGTGATGACTCGCACTAGTAAATCCACCGTGCACACCGGGGTGAGTGATGTTGAATCCTTCGCCTTCCGCAGATTTGCAGTTCGGATGCGTGCTATTTCTGGCATGCAGGACTCGCCGATTTGGTTTTCAATATTAGTCTTAATAGACTGATTGTAGTGGATTGTGTTGAATCTCACTGTATCCTTCAAATTTTTTCTGGTAGTGATGACTCGCAGTAGTAAATCCACCGCGCACACCGGGGTGAGTGATAGTGTATACCTCGCCTTCCGCAGATTTGCAGTTCGCATGCGTGCTATTTCTGGGCATGCGGGAATCGCAAATTTGCTATGGAATATTTGTCTCAGTAGTCTCATAATAGTGGATTCAGTTGAATCTCACTTTATCCTTCTAAATTATTCTGGGTGTGATGACTCGCAGTAGTAAATCCACCGCGCACACCCAGGTGAGTGATATTGAATCTCTCGCCTTCCGCAGATTAGCAGTTCGGATGCGTGCTATTTCTGGGCCTGAAGGACTCGCCGATTTTGTCTTCAATATTAGTCTTAATAGAATGATTGTAGTGGATTCAGTTGAATCTCACTGTATCCTTCTAATATTTTCTGGGAGTGATGACTCGCAGTAGTAAATCCACCGCGCACACCGGGGTGAGTGATATTGTGTCCCTCGCCTTTCGCCGATTTCCTGTTTGGATGCGTGCTTTTTCTGGGCATGCAGGAGTCGCCGATTTGCTGTTTGGATGCTTCCTTTTTCTGGGCATTCCATACTCGCCGATATGCTCTGAATATTTGACTAAATAGTCTCATTGTAGTGGATTCTGTTGAAACTCACTGAATCCTTGTACTTATTCTGGGAGTGATGACTCGCATTAGTAAATCCACCGCGCACACCGGGGTGAGTGATATTGAATCCCTCGCCTTCCGCAGATTTGCAGTTCTGATGCGTGATAATTGTGGGCATGCCGGAGTCGCCGATTACGTTTGGAATATTAGTCTTAATATTCTGATAGTAGTGGATTCAGTTGAATCCTACTTTTAGCTTCTAATTTATTCTGGGAGTGATGACTCGCAGTAGTAAATCCACCGCGCACACCGGGGTGAGTGATAACTGAATCCGTCGCCTTCCGCATATATGCAGTTCGGATGCGTGCTATTTCTGGGCATGCCGGAGTCGCCGATTCGCTTTGGAATATTAGTCTTAGTATTCTGATTGTAGTGGAGTCAGTTGAATCTTACAGTTACCTTCTAATTAATTCTGGGAGTGATGACTTGCAGTAGTAAATCCACCGCGCACACCGGGGTGAGTGATATTGAATCCCTCGCCTTCCACAGATTTGCAGTTCAAATGCGTTCTTTTCTGGGCATGCAGGAATCGCAAATTTGGCCTGGAATATTTGTCTAAATAGTCTCATAATAGGGGCTCCAATTGAATCTCACTGTATCCTTCTAATTTATTCTGGGAGTGATGACTCGCAGTAGTAAATCCACCGCGCACACCGGGGTGAGTGATAGTGTTTCCTCGCCTTCCGCAGATTTGCATTTCGGATGCGTGCTATTTCTGGGCATGCAGGACTCGCCGATTCGCTTTGGAATATTAGTCTTAATATTCTGATTGTCGTGGATTCAGTTGAATCTTACAGTTACCTTCTAATTAATTCTGGGAGTGATGACTCGCAGTAGTGAATCCACCGCGCACACCGGGGTGAGGGATATTGAATCCCTCGCCTTCCACAGATTTGCAGTTTCAAATGCGTGCTTTTTCTGGGCATGCAGGAATCGCAAATTCGGTCTGAAATATTTGTCTAAATAGTCTCATTATAGTGGATTCAGTTGAATCTGACTGTATCCTTCTAATTTATTCTGGGAGTGATGACTCGCAGTAGTAAATCCACCGCGCACACCGGGGTGAGTGATAGTGTATACCTCGCCTTCCGCAGATTTGCAGTTCGGATACGTGATAATTGTGGGTGGGCAGGACTCGCCGATTAAGTTTGGAATATTAGTCTTAATATTCTGATAGTAGTGGATTCAGTTGAATACTACATTTAGCTTCTAATTTATTCTGGAAGTGATGACTCGCAGTAGTAAATCCACCGCGCACACCGGGGTGAGTGATATTGAATCCCCCGCCTTCCACAGATTTGCAGTTCAAATGCGTGCTTTTTCTGGGCATGCAGGAATCGCAAATTTGGTCTGGAATATTTGTCTAAATAATCTCATTATAGTGGATTCAGTTGAATCTCACTGTATCCTTCTAATATTTTCTGGGAGTGATGACTCGCAGTAGTAAATCCACGGCGCACACCGAGGTGAGTGATATTGAATCCCTCGCCTTCCGCAGATTAGCAGTTCGGATGCGTGATATTTCTGGGCATGCAGGACTCGCCGATTTGGATTTCAATATTAGTCCTAATAGACTGATTGTAGTGGATTCAGTTGAATCTCACTGTATCCTTCTAATTTTTTCTGGTAGTGATGACTCGCAGTAGTAAATCCACCGCGCACACCGGGGTGAGTGTTATTGAATCCCTCGCCTTCCGCAGATTAGCAGTTCGGATGCGTGCTATTTCTGGGCATGCAGGACTCGCCGATTTTGTCTTCAATATTAGTCTTAATAGACTGATTGTAGTGGATTCAGTTAAATCTCACTGTTTCCTTCTAATCTTTTCTAGGAGTGATGACTCGCTGTAGTAAATCCACCGCGCACACTGGGGTGAGTCATAGTGAACCCCTCGCCTCCCGCAGATTTGCAGTTCGGATGCCTGCTATTTCTGGGCATGCAGGACTCGCCGATTTTGTCTTCAATATTAGTCTTAATAGACTGATTGTACTGGATTCAGTTGAATCTCACTCTATCCTTTTAATATTTTCTGGGAGTGATGACTCGCAGTAGTAAATCCACCGCGCACACCGGGGTGAGTGATATTGAATCTCTCGCCTTTCGCCGATTTGCAGTTTGGATGCGTGCTATTTCTAGGCATGCAGGAGTCGCCGATTTGCTGTTTGGATGCTTCCTTTTTCTGGGCATTCCATACTCGCCGATATGCTCTGGAATATTTGACTAAATAGTCTCATTGTAGTGGATTCTGTTGAAACTCACTGAATCCTTGTACTTTATTCTGGGAGTGATGACTCGCATTTGTAAATCCACCGCGCACACCGGGGTGAGTGATATTGAATCCCTCGCCTTCCGCAGATTTGCAGTTCTGATGCGTGATAATTCTGGGCATGCCGGAGTCGCCGATTACGTTTGGAATATTAGTCTTAATATTCTGATAGTAGTGGATTCAGTTGAATCCTACTTTTAGCCTCTAATTTATTCTGGGAGTGATGACTCACAGTAGTAAATCCACCGCGCACACCGGGGTGAGTGATAACTGAATCCGTCGCCTTCCGCAAATCTGCAGTTCGGATGCGTGCTATTTCTGGGCATGCCGGAGTCGCCGATTTGCTTTGGAATATTAGTCTTAGTATTCTGATTGTAGTGGAGTCTGTTGAATCTTACAGTTACCTTCTAATTAATTCTGGGTGTGATGAGTTGCAGTAGTAAATCCACCGCGCACACCGGGGTGAGTGATATTGAATCCCTCGCCTTCCACAGATTTGCAGTTCAAATGCGTGCTTTTTCTGGGCATGCAGGAATCGCAAATTTGGCTTGGAATATTTGTCTAAATAGTCTCATAATAGGGGCTCCAATTGAATCTCACTGTATCCTTCTAATTTATTCTGGGAGTGATGACTCGCAGTAGTAAATCCACCGCGCACACCGGGGTGAGTGATAGTGTTTCCTCGCCTTCCGCAGATTTGCATTTCGGATGCGTGCTATTTCTGGACATGCAGGACTCGCCGATTCGCTTTGGAATATTAGTCTTAATATTCTGATTGTCGTGGATTCAGTTGAATCTTACAGTTACCTTCTAATTAATTCTGGGAGTGATGACTCGCAGTAGTGAATCCACCGCGCACACCGGGGTGAGGGATATTGAATCCCTCGCCTTCCACAGATTTGCAGTTCAAATGCGTGCTTTTTCTGGGCATGCAGGAATCGCAAATTCGGTCTGGAATATTTGTCTAAATAGTCTCATTATAGTGGATTCAGTTGAATCTCACTGTATCCTTCTAATTTATTCTGGGAGTGATGACTCGCAGTAGTAAATCCACCGCGCACACCGGGGTGAGTGATAGTGTATACCTCGCCTTCCGCAGATTTGCAGTTCGGATGCGTGATAATTGTGGGCGGGCAGGACTCGCCGATTAAGTTTGGAATATTAGTCTTAATATTCTGATAGTAGTGGATTCAGTTGAATCTGACTGTATCCTTCTAATTTATTCTGGAAGTGATGACTCGCAGTAGTAAATCCACCGCGCACACCGGGGTGAGTGATATTGAATCCCTCGCCTTCCACAGATTTGCAGTTCAATTGCGTGCTTTTTCTGGGCATGCAGGAATCGCAAATTTGGTCTGGAATATTTGTCTAAATAATCTCATTATAGTGGATTCAGTTGAATCTCACTGTATCCTTCTGAATTATTCTGGGAGTGATGACTCGCAGTAGTAAATCCACCGCGCACACCGGGGTGAGTGATAGTCTATACCTCGATTTCCGCAGATTTGCAGTTCGGATGCGTGCTATCTGTGGGCATGCAGGAATCGCAAATTTGCTCTGGAATATTTGTCTCAATAGTCTCATAATAGTGGATTCAGTTGAATCTCACTTTATCCTTCTAAATTATTCTGGGAGTGATGACTCGCAGTAGTAAATCCACGGCGCACACCGAGGTGAGTGATAGTGTATACCTTGCCTTCCGCAGATTTGCAGTTCGGATGCGTGATATTTCTGGGCATGCAGGACTCGCCGATTTGGATTTCAATATTAGTCCTAATAGACTGATTGTAGTGGATTCAGTTGAATCTCACTGTATCCTTTTAATATTTTCTGGGAGTGATGACTCGCAGAAGTAAATCCACCGCGCACCCCGGGTTGAGTGTTATTGAATCCCTCGCCCTCCGCAGATTAGCAGTTCGGATGCGTGCTATTTCTGGGCATGCAGGACTCGCCGATTTTGTCTTCAATATTAGTCGTAATAGACTGATTGTAGTGGATTCAGTTGAATCTCACTGTATCCTTCTAATATTTTCTGGGAGTGATGACTCGCAGTAGTAAATCCACCGCGCACACCGGGGTGAGTGATAGTGTATACCTCGCCTTCCGCGGATTTGCAGTTCGGATGCGTGATATTTCTGGGCATGCAGGACTCGCCGATTTGGTTTTCAATATTAGTCTTAATAGACTGATTGTAGTGGATTCAGTTGAATCTCACTGTATCCTAATTGTTTCTGGTAGTGATGACTCACAGTAGTAAATCCACCGCGCACACCGGGGTGAGTGATATTGAATCTCTCGCCTTTCGCCGATTTGCAGTTTGGATGCGTGCTATTTCTAGGCATGCAGGAGTCGCCGATTTGCTGTTTGGATGCTTCCTTTTTCTGGGCATTCCATACTCGCCGATTTGCTCTGGAATATTGGTCTAAATAGTCTCATTGTTGTGGATTCAGTTGAATCTCACTCTATTCTTCTACTTTATTCTGGGAGAGATGACTCGCATTAGTAAATCCACCGCGCACACCGGGGTGAGTGATGGTGAATCCCTCGCCTTCCGCAAATCTGCAATTCGGATGCGTGCTATTTCTGGGCATGCCGGATTCGCCGATTCGCTTTGGAATATTAGTCTTAATATTCTGATAGTAGTGGATTCATTTGAATCCTATTTTAGTTTCTAATTTATTCTGGGAGTGATGACTCGCAGTAGTAAATCCACCGCGCACAGCCGTGGTGAGTGATATTGAATCCCTCGCCTTCCACAGATTTGCAGTTCAAATGCGTGCTTTTTCTGGGCATGCAGGAATCGCAAATTTGGCCTGGAATATTTTTCTAAATAGTCTCATAATAGGGGCTCCAATTGAATCTCACTGTATCCTTCTAATTAATTCTGGGAGTGATGACTCGCAGTAGTGAATCCACCGCGCACACCGGGGTGAGGGATATTGAATCCCTCGCCTTCCACAGATTTGCAGTTCAAATGCGTGCTTTTTCTGGGCATGCAGGAATCGCAAATTCGGGTCTGGAATATTTGTCTAAATAGTCTCATTATAGTGGATTCAGTTGAATCTGACTGTATCCTTCTAATTTATTCTGGGAGTGATGACTCGCAGTAGTAAATCCACCGCGCACACCGGGGTGAGTGATAGTGTATACTTCGCCTTCCGCAGATTTGCAGTTCGGATGCGTGATAATTGTGGGCGGGCAGGTCTCGCCGATTAAGTTTGGAATATTAGTCTTAATATTCTGATAGTAGTGGATTCAGTTGAATCCTACATTTAGCTTCTAATTTATTCTGGAAGTGATGACTCGCAGTAGTAAATCCACCGCGCACACCGGGGTGAGTGATAGTGAATCCCTCGCCTTCCGCAAATCTGCAGTTGGGATGCGTGCTATTTCTGGGCATGCCGGAGTCGCCGATTCGCTTTGGAATATTAGTCTTAATATTCTGATTGTTGTGTATTCAGTTGAATGTGACAGTTACCTTCTAATTAATCCTGGGAGTGATGATTCGCAGTAGTAAATCCACCGCGCACACCGGGGTGAGTGATGGTGTATACCTCGCCTTCCGCAGATTTGCAGTTCGGATACGTGATATTTCTGGGCATGCAGGACTCGCCGATTTGGTTTTCAATATTAGTCCTAATAGACTGATAGTAGTGGATTCAGTTGAATCTCACTGTATCCTTCTAATATTTTCTGGGAGTGATGACTCGTTGTAGTAAATCACCGCGCACACTGGGGTGAGTCATAGTGAACCCCTCGCCTTCCGCAGATTTGCAGTTCGGATGCGTGCTATTTCTGGGCATGCAGGAATCGCAAATTTGCTCTTGAATATTTGTCAAAATAGTCTAATAATAGTGGATTCAGTTGAATCTTACTTTTACTTTTCAATTTATTCTGGGAGTGATGACTCGCAGTTGTAAATCCACCGCGCACACCGGGGTGAGTGATAATGAATCCTTCGCCTTCCGCAGATTTGCAGTTCGGATGCGTGCTATTTCTGGGCATGCAGGAATCGCAAATTTGCTCTTGAATATTTGTCAAAATAGTCTAATAATAGTGGATTCAGTTGAATCTTACTTTTACTTTTCAATTTATTCTGGGAGTGATGACTCGCAGTTGTAAATCCACCGCGCACACCGGGGTGAGTGATAATGAATCCTTCGCCTTCCGCAGATTTGCAGTTCGGATGCGTGCTATTTCTGGGCATGCCGGAGTCGCCGATTCGCTTTGGAATATTAGTCTTAGTATTCTGATTGTAGTGGATTCAGTTGAATCTTACAGTTACCTTCTAATTAATTCTGGGAGTGATGACTTGCAGTAGTAAATCCACCGCGCACACCGGGGTGAGTGATAGTGTATACCTCACCTTCCGCAGATTTGCAGTTCGGATGCGTGCTATCTCTGGGCATGCAGGAATCGCAAATTTGCTCTGGAATATTTGTCTCAATAGTCTCATAATAGTGGATTCAGTTGAATCTCGCTTTATCCTTCTAAATTATTCTGGGAGTGATGTCTCGCAGTAGTAAATCCACCGCGCACACCGAGGTGAGTGATATTGTATCCCTCGCCTTCCGCAGATTAGCTGTTCGGATGCGTGCTATTACTGGGCATGCAGGACTCGCCGATTTTGTCTTCAATATTAGTCTTAATAGACTGATTGTAGTGGATTCAGCTGAATCTCACTGTATCCTTTTAATATTTTCTGGAGTGATGACTCGCAGTAGTAAATCCACCGCGCACACCGGGGTGAGTGATATTGAATCCCTCGCCTTCCGCAGATTTGCAGTTCTGATGCGTGATAATTGTGGGCGGGCAGGACTCGCCGATTAAGTTTGGAATATTAGTCTTAATATTCTGATAGTAGTGGATTCAGTTGAATCCTACTTTTAGCTTCTAATTTATTCTGGGAGTGATGACTCGCAGTAGTAAATCCACCGCGCACAACCGTGGTGAGTGATAGTGAATCCCTCGCCTTCCGCAAATCTGCAGTTCGGATGCGTGCTATTTCTGGGCATGCCGGAGTCGCCGATTCGCTTTGGAATATTAGTCTTAATATTCTGATTGTAGTGGATTCAGTTGAATCTTACAGTTACCTTCTAATTAATTCTGGGAGTGATGACTCGCAGTAGTAAATCTACCGCGCACACCGGGGTGAGTGATATTGAATCCCTCGCCTTCCACAGATTTGCAGTTCAAATGCGTGCTTTTTCTGGGCATGCAGGAATCGCAAATTTGTCTGGAATATTTGTATAAATAGTCTCATTATTGTGGATTCAGCTGAATCTCACTGTATCCTTCTAATTTATTCTTGGTGTGATGACTCGCAGAAGTAAATCCACCGCGCACACCGGGGTGAGTTATAGTGTATTCCTCGCCTTCCGTAGATTTGCAGTTCGGATGCGTGATATTTCTGGGCACGCAGGTCTCGCCGATTTGGTTTTCAATATTAGTCTTAATAGACTGATTGTAGTGGATTCAGTTGAATCTCACTGTATCCTTCTAATTGTTTCTGGTAGTGATGACTCACAATAGTAAATCCACCGCGCACACCGGGGTGAGTGATATTGAATCTCTCGCCTTTCGCCGATTTGCAGTTTGGATGCGTGCTATTTCTAGGCATGCAGGAGTCGCTGATTCGCTGTTTGGATGCTTCCTTTTTCTGGGCATTCCATACTCGCCGATTTGCTCTGGAATATTGGTCTAAATAGTCTCATTGTAGTGGATTCAGTTGAATCTCACTCTATCCTTCTACTTTATTCTGGGAGAGATGACTCGCATTAGTAAATCCACCGCGCACACCGGGGTGAGTGATAGTGAATCCCTCGCCTTCCGCAAATCTGCAGTTCGGATGCGTGCTATTTCTGAGCATGCCGGATTCGCCGATTCGCTTTGGAATATTAGTCTTAATATTCTCATTGTAGTGGATTCAGTTGAATCCTACTTTTAGCTTGTAATTTATTCTGGGAGGGATGACCTGCAGTAGTAAATCCACCGCTCACACCGTGGTGAGTGATAGTGAATCCCTCGCCTTTGCAAATCTGCAGTTCGGATGCGTGCTATTTCTGGGCATGCCGGACTCGAGGATTCGCTTCGGAATATTTGTCTTAATATTCTGATTGTAGTGGATTCAGTTGAATGTTTCAGTTACCTTCTAATTAATTCTGGGAGTGATGACTCGCAGTAGTAAATCCACCGCGCACACCGGGGTGAGTGATATTGAATCCGTCGCCTTCCGGAGATTGGCAGTTCAGATGCGTGCTTTTTCTGGGCATGCAGGAATCGCAAATTTGCTCTCGAATATTTGTCTAAATTGTCTCATAATAGTGGATTCACTTGAATCTCTCTCTATCCTTCTAAATTATTCTGGGTGTGATGACTCGCAATAGTAAATCCACCGCGCACACCGAGGTGAGTGATGCTGTATCCCTCGCCTTTCGCCGATTTGCAGTTTGGATGCGTGCTATTTCTGGGCATGCAGGACTCGCAAATTTTCTCTGGAATATTTGTCTAAATAATCTCATAATAGTGGATTCAGTTTCATCTCACTGTATCCCTCTAATTTATTCTGGGAGTGATGATTCGCAGTAGTAAATGCACCGCGGACACCGGGGTGAGTGATATTGAATCCCTCGCCTTCCCCAGATCTGCAATTCGGATGCGTGCTTTTCTGGGATTGCGCGATTCGCCGATATTCTTTGGATATTTGTCTTAATAGTGTCATTTTAATGTATTGCGTTAAATCTCATTTCTCCCTTGTGATTTATTTTGGGAGTGATGTCTCTCGCTGTAGTAATTCCACCGCGCACATCGTGATGAGTGATACTGAAACCCTCTCCTTCCGCACATCTCCAGTTCGGGTGGATGCTATTTCTGGGCATGCTCGACCCTCCGATTGCTTCTGGAATATTTGTCTCTATAGTCTGAATGTAGTATATTCAGTGTATTGTTACTCTGCTTTTGCAATATCGGTCTTGCAACGTTTCTATCGCAGTATTAAATTCGCCGCTTTCATCGAGGTGAGGAAATATTTATTTCCTCTCCTTCTGTAGATCTTCAATTCGGATGTGTGCGATTCTCGACATTAACCGATCGCTTATTTTTAAGGTATTTTTTGCATTAGTATTCTTATTGTAGTGGGTTCAGTTTAGTCCCACAATGCATTTACAGTTTAACTTCCACAGTACTGGCTACCGTGGTAGGAAATCCATCACGCACACCGAAGTTAAGTTGGTTTCAATCTGATAATGCTTTTAATGGAGTAGCTCATGCTCAACGGCGAAACCTTTGGTTGCACTCGTCTTGAAGAGTTGGTCAGCCTTTGGCTTTTTGGTTGTTGGACGGTATCTCCGGTTTTTAGGCAATTGAATTTCTGGGACATACAGCTTTTTTATTTTGTGCTTGTTCATTCTAATGCCATTGTTTACACGATGAGATGTGTCACTTAAATGACAACCAGAAAGCGCGATTCTATATAGATGAAGCAGCATAGCCTCAATGTGGCGTACGGGAAGGTTGGTGTAAAGCAATATTGTAGGAAGGAACATATTGTAATCGGATGTCGTAAGATTAAGCGCTAGACTCACAAATCACCTATGCTGACGAAAGGTAATTGTTTGGAGATAAACCTGGAATTATTAAATAATCGATCGATAATAAGAAATACTTGCTTATCTCACCTTTGATTGTCTAATGCACTTTATTCGTTAGAATCACGTACAGCGAGAGGAATTTCTTCATTCGTTTCCATCCTTCATTGAACCACTATAATAAAATGAAAATGTGTACACCGCCGCTGGTTACGTTGGACGCGAACTGCAAAACGATTCGACGGATTCCCAGCTTGGCCTTGCTCTTGAATTTTTGGTTTATTTTACTTTTAGTACTTTACTTTTTTAATCGCTCTACGCCTTTATAATTTAGCTCTTGGAGCGGCTCAATCGCAGATTAAATCCACCGCGCGCACCGAGGTTAGGTATAATGAAACCCTCAGTTTTCGCAGATCTCCAGTTAGAAAGCATGCGATTTCTCGCCATGAGCCCAGCGCCGTCAATCTATTTGTTTTATTATAATAGTTTTTGTAGTTATTATGTAGTTAATTAAGTTTAATCTTCCTATGTATTTAAACTATCGCTCGTACAGCGTTTCTTTCGAAAATGTAAACCGACCGCACGCATCGATGGCAGGGATAAAGAAACCCTCGTTTTCTGCTGATCACCAGTTCGAATGCATGATTTCTGGGCATGCGCCGATCTCTGATTTCCTGTGAATTATTTGTCTTAATAATCCGTTTGCAGTGGATTCACTTGAATCTTGCTAATCTTTTACAATTTTTGCTCATACAGCGTTTCTATCGCAGTTCTAAATTCACGGCGCACACAAAGGTCAGGAATATTGAAACGCTCTCCTCCCGCAGATAAGCAGTTCGGATGCCTGCGATTTCTCGGCATGCGGCAACCGCCGACTTCCTCTCGAATATTGATCTTAACATTCTGATTGTAGTGAATTCAATGAATCTTACTATGCTTTTAGCATTTAGCTCTTGCAGAGTTTCTATCATAATTGTAAATCCACCGCGCATCGCGAGATGAGATATTGAAACCCTCTTCTCCTGCTGATCTCCACTTTGTAAGTATGTGATTTCCGCGCATTCGCCGATCGCATATTTTCTTTGGCATATCTGTCTTAATATTCTAATTGTAGTGGATTCAGTTGAATCTCACTATTCCCTTCTAATTTATTCTGGGAGGGATGGCTCTCGCAGTAATAAATCCACCACGCACACCGAGGTGTGTAGTATTGTAGCCCACTCCTTCTGCAGATCTCCAGTTCGGATGGGTGCTATGCGCGACTTGCCGATTTCCTCTAGAATATTTGTCTTAATAGTCTGATTGTAGTGGATTCACTTGAATCTTCCTATGCATTTACAATTTTGCTCTTGCAACGTTTCTATTGCAATTGTAAATCTTCCGCGCACATCGAGGTGAGGCATATTAAATTCCTCTCGTTCCGCAGATTTCCTGTTCGGATGCTAGCGATTTCTCGGCGTGTGCTGTTCGCCGATTTTCTCGGGAATATTTGCATTAATATTCTGGTTGTGGTTGATTTAGTTGAGTCTATGTCTTTACAATTTAACTTCCGCAGTAGTGGCAACCGTGGTAAGAAATCCAACGCGTACGCCGAGGTTACGTTGGTGTCATTCATGTAATGCTCCTGATCAGGTAGCTTGCTGTCTAGGGTGAGAGGTGTAGTTCCGGTCGCGAGCAGGTGGTCTGCCTTTGGCATTTTGATTTTTGGATGGTGTCTCCATTTTTTTAGGCAATAGTATTCAAGCACATACAGCTTGTTATTATATACTTTGTTATTCTAATGCCAGATAATGTTTGCACGATGACATGTGTCACTTGACAACCAGAAAAGGCGCGATTCTATATAGGTGAAACAGTATATGCCGAATCTGGCGTACGGGATGGTTTGTGCTATGCAGTATTCTGGAAGTAACATAAATTAGATGTCGTAAGATTCAGCCCTAGCATAGAAATGATGCTGGCGAAGGTTAATTGGAAATAATCAAAATATTAAATAATCGGACGATAATATGAAATACTTGCATATCTCACCTTTGCATGTCTTATGCACTTCATCCCTTATATTCACGTACTGCAAGAGGAATTTCATCATTCGTTTCTATCCTTCATTGAACCACTATAATAACATGAAAACGTGTGTTACGACACAGCACCGCCGCTGGTTACGTTGGACGCGAACTGCAAAACGATGCGACGGGTTCCGAGGTTGGCCTTGCTCTTGAATTTTTGTTTCATTTTACTTTCAGTACTTGACTTTTTTAATCGCACTACGCCTTTACAATTTAGCTCTTGGAGCGGCTCCATCGCAGATTAAATCCACCGTGCACACCGAGGTGAGGAATATTTAAACTCTCCTTTTTCGCTGATGTGTAGTTCGGATGCTTGCGATTTTTCGGTATTTAGCGATTGCTGATTTCCTCTGGAATATTTGTCTTAATATTACGATTGTAGTGGTTTCACTTGAATCTTACTATGCTTTTACAATTCAGCTGTTGCAGCGTTTCTGCCGCAATTGTAAATCCACCGGAGACACTAATGTGGGGGAGTGACTCTCCTTCCGCAGTTGTCCACTTAGGATACTTGCGGTCTCTCGTCGTCCGCCGATCTCTGATTTTCTCGGGAATATTTGTAATTCTATTTGATTGTCGTGGATTCACTTGAATCTCACAAAGCCTTTACAATTTAGCCCTGGGAGTGATGGCTCTCAGAGTATTAAATCCATCGCGGACACCGAAGTGAGGGAAATAGCATTTCTCTCCTACCTGTTCAGATGGATACGATTTCCCCGCATGCACCCTTTTCTGACTTTCTGGGTAATATTTTTATTAATATTCTGATTGTATTGGATTCAGTATAATCTTACTATGCTTTTCCAATTTTCCTCTTGCAGCGTTTCTATCGCAATTGTGAATCCAGCGCGCACATTGAGGTGAGGGATATCAAAATCCTCTCCATCCGTAGTTTTCCATTTCGGGTGCGTGCGATTTTTCGATAAGGAATAGTGCTAAGGAATTTTGTAGCAAGTAACATAAAGTAAATGTCGTAAGATTCAGGTCTAGACTTAGAAATCAGGATGCTACCGAAGGGAATTGTTTAGTAATAAGCATGGAAATATTAAATAATCAATCGATAATATGAAATGCTTGGATATCCCACCATTGCCTGTGCTATGCACTTTATTCGTTACATTCATGTACCTCAAAAGGGATTTTATCTTTCTTTTCCATCCTTCATTGAACCACTATAATAACGTGAAAATGTGTTATCACATGGCACCTTCGCTACTTACGTTGGACGCGAACTGCAATACGATTCGACGGGTGCCGAGCTTGGCCTTGTTCTTGAGTATTTGTTTTATTTTACTTTTATTACTGGGCTTTTTTAAATCGCTATGGCTTTACAATTTTGCTCTTGGAGCGGCTCAATCGCAGATTAAATGCACCTCGCGCACCGAGGTTACATAATGTATCCCTCTGCCTTGGCAGATCTTCAGTTAGAAAGCATGCTTTTTCTCTCCATGCGCCGAACGCCGTCAACCTCGCGTGTCTTTCTATTATTCAGCCAGAAGTAATCAGTTCCATATGTCTGTGCATTTAAAATATGGTTCATGCAGCGTTTCTATCGCAAAATGTAATCTACCCCGCACACGGAGGTCAGGCATTAAGAAACCCTTTTTTCGGCAAATATCCAGTTCGAATGTATGCGATTCCTCGGCATGTACCGATCGCTGAATTTTTAAAGAATATTTGTAATAATATACCGATTGTTGTGGATTAACGTGAATCTTACTAGGCTTTTACATTTTACTAATTGCTGTTTTCAATCGCAATTGTAAATCCACTGCGCACACTGACGTGAGGGAAATTTGAAACCCTCTCATTTCGCAGATGTCCATTTCGGATGTATGCGATTTCTCGGCAAGCACCAAGCGCCGACTCCTTCTGGAATATTTGCTTCCATATTCTGATTGTAGTGGATTCACTTGAATCTTATTATCCTTTTAGCATTTAGCTAATGCAGCGTTTCTATCACAATTGTACATCAACTGCACACAGCGAGGTGAACGATAATGAAACCCTCTTTTCCCGCAGATCTCCACTTCCTAAGTATGCGATTTCCGCACATTCGCCGATCGCGTATTTCCTCTGGAATATCTGTCTTAATATTCTAATTGTAGTGGATTCAGTTGAATCTCACTATGCTCTAATTTATTCTGGGAGTGATGGCTCTCGCAGTAGTAAATCCACCGCGCACACAGAGGTGAGTGGTATTGAAACCCACTTCTTCCACAGATCTCCAGTTCGGATGGGTGCTATTTCTGGGCATGCGTGGCACGCCGATTTCCCCTGTAATATTTTTCGTAATATTCTGATTATAGTGGATTCAGTTGAATTTCACTATGCCTTTCTAATTTATTCCTGTAATGGCTGTCGCAGTAGTAAATCCCCAGCGCACACTGAGGTGACGGATATGGAAACCCTCTCCTTGCTCAGATATTCAGTTCGGATCCGTGCGATTTCTCGGCATGCGCCAACCGCCGATTTTTCTGCAATATTTGTATTAATATTCTGATTGTAGTGTCTTGAGTGTACTCTTACTATGCTTTTACGATTTCCCTCTTGTAGCGTTTCTGTCGCAATACTAAAATCCACTGCTTCCAGCGAGGTGAGGGATATTTATTTCCTCTTCTTCCATAGATCTCCAGTTCGGATGCTTGCGATTTCTCGGCCTGTTGCCGGTCGCTGATTTTCTCAGAAACATTTGCATTGGTATTCTCATTGTAGTGGATTTAATTCAATCTCACTAACCTGTTACAATTCAACTTCCGAAGTAGTGGCTACCGTGCTACCGTGCTAATAATTGTATCGCGCACACCGGAGTTAAGGTGGTGCGAATGTTGTAATGCTTCTGATCAGGTAGCTCGTGCTCAAGGGTGAGAGTTTTAGTTCCGGTCGTATTGAGCAGGTGCTCAGGCTTTCACTTTCGGTTTTTGGACGGTATCTCCTTTTTTAGGCAAATAAATTGCCTGGACATACAGATTGGTATTTTATGCTTGGTCATTCTAATGCCAGATATCGTTCGGACGATTACATGGTGTCACTTAAATGAGAACCAGAAGAACGCGATTTTATATAGGTGGAACGGCATATCCTTAATCTCGGGTACGGAAATGTTGGCGCTAATTTAGTAGGAAATCAATAACCGATAATATTAAATACTTCATTTCTCACCTTTGTATATCTTATACACTTCATTCGTTACATTCACGTACAGCAATATGAATTTCATCATTCGTTTCAATCTTTCATTGAACTACTATAATAAAATGATAATGTGTTACGACACGGCACCGCCGCTGGTTACGTTGGATGCGAACTGCAAAACGATTCGACGGGTTCCGAGGTTGCCTTGCTCTTGAATTTTTGTTTTATTTTACTTTTAATACTTGACTTTTTTAATCGCACTACGCCTTTACAATTTAGCTCTTGGAGCGGCTCAATCGCAGATTAAATCCACTGCGCGCACCGAGGTTAGGTATAATGAATCCCTCTGTTTTCGCAGATCTCCAGTTAGAAAGCATGCGATTTCTCGCCATGCGCCTATCGCGATCAACCTTTTTTTTGTTATACTATATGTACTTAACTCAGTTGAATCTTCCTAGGCATTTAAATATAGTTTATGCAGCGTTTCTGTCGCAATTGTAAATCTACTGCGCCTACTCAGGTTGGGGATTAAAAAACTTTTTCCGTAGAACTCTAATTCGGATGCATGCGATTACTCGGCATGTGCCGATCACTGATTTTTGGGGAATATTTGTATTAATATTTCGATTGTATTGGAATAACCTGGATTTTACTAGGTTTTTACAATTTAGCTTTTGCAACGTTTCTGTCGCAAATGTAAATCCACCGCGCACACCGAGGTGAGTTATATTGGACTCTCTCGTTCCGTTGATCTCCAGTTTGGATGCGTGCGATTTCTCGGCATGCGCAAACCGTCGCCTTCTTCTGGAATATTTGTATCAATATTCTGATTGTGGTGAATTCTCTTGATCTTACTGTTTGTACAATTTAGCTCTTGCAACGTTTCATCGCAATTGTAAATCCCACCGCGCACAGTGAGGTGAGGGATATAGAATTCCTCCTCTGCTGATCTTTTCGGATGCATGCCAGTTCTAGGCATACACGGATCGCTGATTTTCTCGGGAATATTTACATTAATATTCTGATTGTAGTGGAATAAGTTGAATATTACTATGTCTTTTCATTTTAACTTCCGCAGTAGTGGCAACTGTGGTACTAAATCCATCGCCCACTTTGAGGATAAGCTGTGTCAGTCTTGTGATGGTCTTGGTGATCAGGTAGCCCACTCTCAAGGGTTAGAGGTAGATATCCGGTGGACGTGAGCAGGTACCCAGCCTTTGATTCTTTGCATTTGGAACGTATTTCAATTTTTTGGTCAATTAAAAGACCAGCACATAGGGTTTGGTATTCTGTGCTTGGTAATGGTAGTGCAAGAAGACCGTTTACGCGATGAAATATGTTACTAAAATTACAACCCGAAGAGCGCGATGCTATATAGATGAGACAGCATCTGCTCAATCTGGGGTAATGGAAGGTTGGTAGGCAACATTGTAGGTAGGAAAAGTACTCGTAGATCTAAGATTCAGCTCTAGACTTCGAAATCGGGATCCTGGCGAAGGGTAATTCAAGAGGAATTTCATCAATTTGTTTCCATGCTTTATTTAACCACTGTAATAACATAAATTTTGACGAAAAGGCATCTTTATTGCTTACGTTGGACGCGAACTGCAACACGATTCGGCAGGTGCCGAGCTTTGCCTTCCTCTTGAATTTTTATTTTATTTTACTCTTGATACTGGATTTTTGTGAATCGGACTTGTTTAGCTCGTGCAGCGTCTCAATCGCAGATGTAAATCCACCGCGCACACCGATGTGAGGGATATTGAAACCCTCTCCTTCCGCAGATTTCCGGTTCGGATGCATGCGATTTCTCGCCGTGCGCCGATGGTTGATTCTCTCCGTGAATATTAGCATTCATAATCTGGTTGTAGGGGATTCAGTTGAGTCTCACTACGCCTTTAAAATTTAAGTTCCGCAGTGGCGGCTACGCGCTCACGGATGTTTAGTTGGTGTCATTCTTTTGATGCTCTTGATCAGGTAGCTCACTCTCAAGGGTGAGAGGCGTAGTTTCGGTCGGCGTGAGCAGGTGCTCTGCCTTTGGCTTTTTGGGTTGTGGACGGTATCCCAATTTTTTTAGGCAATTAAATTATCTCCATATGATGATTGATATTCTACGCTTTTGTCATTCTAATGCCAGGAGATGTTTTGCGCGATAAAACGTGTTACTTAAATAACAATTAGAATAATGCGATTCTATATATTTGACAACCAGAACCGCGCGATGCCAAATATGTGGCGTTCAGAAGCCAATCTTACCAACTCCAATTTGTAAAAAGTTCTGATTTATAACGTGGTTGTGTTTGACATGTAAATATTTGTCGTGGCGAAGACGACGAACTTCACTTTGAAAAGCTTGTCCGTTAGAATGTGCCAACTGCTCTGGCAAATGAACATTTTATTAGTTGTTTTGGTGGCCAAATGATTAACTACTTGTCTCTATGACAGCCGGTGTATAATGGAAGTGTTTTGAAGTGAACTGAACTGTTTCCTTTTTTTAACTTTCCAATGTTTTTGTATGTGGTATTTCTTATGTTTACATTCGTATTTCAATCAAGAAATAGCATTAATGCCAAACGTAAATCGTGTACTCTGACTCATGTGGCGTTTAAAATTTCAATATCGAAGTCTTGGAATATTTGCTAAATCAGTGGTCACACTGAAACTATTGACTTAAATTTCCTTGTGCTAGGATACAGTTACCTTCCCAAAGAATTCCCAAAGCTAGAAATAGAAGGGGTCCCCTGCGGTATTCCTGACACTCCCCTGCGGTATTCCTGAAGTAACACTTGCCCCAGAAGATAACTCTTACCCAATTCGGACTTTCTGTTTCTGTCTCGCAGAAACTCGCTAATCCACGCCGCCACCCTGGGATCTATGCCTGAATTCATTAATTTCTGTACAAGCCGATCGTGTGGAACGACATCAAACGCTTTGGCAAAATCTATAACTACTGCGTCTACTCTCCCGCCCGCGTCAATTTCATCTGCTAGATCCTGAAATAGCGTGACTACCTGACTTTCGCATGAGTAACCACTCCTGAACCCGTGTTGCCCATCGTAGAGCCATTCTTTAATTTCCCATTCTTTCTTAATGTAACTCCCAACTAGATGGTCCATAAGCTTGCAGACCACTGACGTAAGACTTAACGGCCTATAATTGCATAATTTAGTTTTGTCACCACTTTTAAAATTGGTACGACAAAAGCTAATTTCCAATCTTCAGATACTTCTGAATTATTCAAAGACACGTGAAAAATTCTAATTAGGTACGGTAATATTGCCTTTCCTCCTAGTTTAATTAAATCCGTAGAAATGTCGTCTGGACCCCGTGACTTACCATTTTTCATAGACTTTACTTTATTCCATAGAACGTTTACTTCAATATTAAACTGATTCGCAACCGAAGACACTTGAATAAATGGATGGTCCGTACTATTTTTGAAAACCGAACTGAAATACTTATTAAATGCATCCGCTTTTGCCCGATTGTCAGTAATTAGCGTGTTTCCACTTTCGCGAATAACTGGGATATCCTCTCTTTCCTTTCCTTCTACGAACATATTTATAAAAACCTGTCCAGTTATTTCCCTTCCCATCCAGAATATTCTTTAAATATGCCTCCTGAGCAATTTTCTTTTCGCGCTCCAATTCTTCTGAACGATTTCGAAAAATATTTATAAGCTCGCTACTGCGTTTTCTGTTCTTAAATGCCTTTCTCGTTATCCTCTTCATTCTCCTAATTTTTGCATTGTAGTATTCTGGATCCGGATTATTTTTTAGAATTTTGCACGGAACAAACTTTTGCAAAGCTTCGTATATAATATCTTCGAACACGCCCCATATTTCTTCCATACCTCCCTCTGTTCTTAGAAAGCGGTCATATTGTTCCCTAAGAAAACCTTGAAGCCCGTCTTGTATTGCCGTACTTTCGTTCCTATTGTAATACCTTTTCTTGAAATATTTCCGTCTAAGTCAAGAAGAACCGCTTTGTGGTCACTAATGCCCTCAACAACTTCACAAGATATGAAAAGTTCTTTCGGCCTAATTAGGTAGACTTCCAAAATCGCATCCTGTCGCGTCCCGGTCCGAACTACCTGGGTAAAACCCCGTTCCCAAACCAGTCCGTTAACAAGGGTTTGGACTTTCCCTTCGCTCATGGCTCTCTCCCAGTGTGCGCTCGGAAAATTTAAGTCGCCTTCAATAACAATAGGATGGCCATTTTCGTTTTCCGTTCTCTGAATGATGTCATCTAAAATGTTATATCCGTCTCTCGGAGGCCTATAGCATGCAATAATTTCTAATACAGTTCCTGACGTAATTTCTATTCCCATCATTTCAATCTCTCTACTGACCCACTCTAATCTAATATCTATGTTCTCTTTGATGCAAATAAAGACTTCGCCCCCTCTACTATTTCTATCCCTCCTAAGGATGTAATGGGAATGAAAAATTTCAGAGGAACCGATTTCTTCAGTTAGCCACGACTCAGTCCCTATCACTATGTCGGGATCGCAGGCATCAACTAGATTCCAAAACTCTATTCTCACCTGAATGTGTTCTCGAAAGAGGGCGTCCCTCGAAGTCGCTGCCGCTGTCGTCGCCTCCGCCTCCGTCGTCTCCACTGCCGCCGCCGCCGTCGCCGTCGTCTCCGCCCTCGTCTCTTTCGCCGCAGTCGTCTCCGTCGCCATCGTCATCGTCGTCTCCGCCGCCGTCGTCGTCGCCGCCGCCGCCGCCGCCGTCGTCTCCGCTAGAAAGAACCGTGCGTCCTTCCTAGGTTCCTGCGCCGCTGTCATTGCCATCTCCTCCCCCGCCGCGGTTATTTCACGCGTTGTCTCTGCCATAGCAGCCAGATGCGTTGCCTCCGTCACCTCCCTCGCAGCAGTCACAAGCGTCGACCCCGTCACCTCCCCCGCAGCAGTCACAGGTGTCGCTCCCGTCACCTCCCCCGCAGCAGTCACCCAACGCATTGCTCCCTTTCTCGCAACCATCATTGCCCATGGCGCCACCTTTGTCTCTTCCTCTGGTCGTCACATGCTAATATTTGGTGTCATCTACTTTGTTGTTTTTGTTATTTGAACCTCAAAATGAGTGGTTCAAGTAAAAGAAACCGAATGATTTTAACACTGATTGGGAGGAATCGTATTGTATCGTCAATGTTAAGGATAAATCCGTTTGTTTTTTTGTGCACTTGTAGTATTGCAGTGCAAAAAAAATGTGAAACGTCACTTTAAGGCAAACCATGCCACTTTTATTACCAATTATCCACTTTAATCTGAATTACGAGAGAATTCGTAAGAAAGAAGATAATAGAATCAGTCTGCCCAACAATTATTTTTACAAGGCCTGCTGTAAAATCTAAAAATGACTGTTGCTTCTTTGAAAATTTGTCACATGCTTGCAAAGAAGAAAAAAACCTTTCCAGGATGGTGAATTGTTAAAAGACGCACTTCTGATTGGCGCCGTTTGTATATTTGAGGGATTCTCCAACAAACATGAAATTTTGTCAGCAATACAAGACATACAGTTGTCAGATAATACCGTCACCAGAAGAATACATGACATTTCAAAGGACATGCTGACTCAATTAAAGAGTGATTTGGAAATATGTGACTACTACTCACTACAGTTTGACGAGTTTGCACAGATAATAGACACAGCACAGTTATGCTGAGAACGCCACATTTTGTGTATTGCCAATTTCCAACTATAAATATACATTGAAAAAATAAATGGTGCCCGACGTCTCACCGGCATCATAGTATGTGCTCTTAAGTGCAAAGGGTCTAGGTAATGTCCCGCAAAATCCTTATAGACCATTATGACTGATCTGAATGGCAAAAAGTGATGTAATAGGCCTCTTGAAGTCTCAATTTCGTATTAATTCAAGAAGTACCTGACAGTGGTGACGTCTGCATCAATTACGAAAAATAGCGGCAATGAACACATTTTTATTTGCATTTCAGGCAATTTGTATTTTATTTTAAATATTGTTTAATTATAATACTGGAAACTTTTTCTAGCCAAAATGTTTAATTCTGAGCGTATTTGTTTAATAAAATAACTTGTTTAGAAACCATTTAGAATTATGTCAATACAATTCAGAATTCGTCAATACCTTTCAGTTTGCAATGAGTCTAGCTTCATATAAAGTGCCTTTTTTATGGGAGAGAAAGAGATTGACATTTTTAATTATATTTATAAAATGTGGAAAATATACCTTTAATTGTAAAAAAGTTCGTGTTTATTCGAGATATCCTGAAAAATATTTCGACTTTTTATAGATAAACTATCTATTCGCTCTGAAAATTTTCGTTTCATGGAGTTGGCTTGACTTCTGAACGCCTCATGTACGAAACAGTATCTGCTCAATCTAGCGTGTGGGGAGGTTGGTGCTAAGGAACATTTTAGGATTTAATATAAAGTAGACGTCGTTATGTTCACCTCGACTTCCAGAACAGGTTGCTGGCGAAGGGTAATTACTTTGAATTTGAAATAATCGATCGATAATATGAAATACTTGCATGTCTCATCTTTGTATGTCTTAAGCAATTCATTCCTTACATTCCCGTACAGCAAGAGGAATTTCATCATTCGTTCCATCGTTCATTGAACCACTATAATAACATGAAAGCAATTGCTACGACACGGCACTCTCGTTGGACGCAAACTGCAATACGATTCCGCATATGTCAAGCTTTGCCTTCCTTTTGAATTATTCTTTTATTTTACGCTTAGTATCGG
The DNA here is from genome assembly GCA_031308135.1 of Acheta domesticus. Classification (NCBI taxonomy): domain Eukaryota; kingdom Metazoa; phylum Arthropoda; class Insecta; order Orthoptera; family Gryllidae; genus Acheta; species Acheta domesticus. Next base: position 93,514,683 of record JAHLJT010008446.1, on the reverse strand, counting down.
ACTATGGCTTTACAATTTAGCTCTTGCAGCGGCTCAATCGCAGATTAAATCCACCGCGCGCACCGAGGTTAGGCGTATTAAATCCCTCTCTTGGCAGTCTCCAGTTAGAAAGCAGACGATTTCTCGCCATGCGCCGAGCTCAGTTATCCTCGGGTGTATTTGTGTTATTATACTAGAGGTAGTTAATTCAGTTGAATCTGCCTATGCATTTAAAATATAGTTCATACAGCGTTTCCATCGCAATTGTAAATCCACCGCGCACACCGAGGGATTATGAAACCCTCTCTTTCCACAGATCTCCAATTCGAATGCATGTGATGCGCCGATCGCTGATTTCCTCTGTAATATTTGTCTTAATATTCTTATTGTAGTGGATTCAGTTTAATCTTACTATGCATATACAATTTAACTTTTCCAGCGATTCTATCGCAATTGTAAATCCACTACGCATACCGAGGTGAGGAATATTGAAACCCTCTCCTTTCGCAGATCGTCAGTAGGAATGCTTGCGATTTCTCGGCATGCGCCGTGCTATGATTTTCTTTGAAATATTTGTCACAATATTCTGATTGTAGTGGATTCAGTTGAATCTCACTATACCTTTACAATTTAACTGCCAGAGTAGTGCCTACTGTGGTAGTAAACACATCGCGCATACAGAGGTTAAGTTGGTGTCATTCTTCTGATGCTCTTCTTGATCAGGTAGGCCACTCTCAAGGGGAAAAGGTGGAGGTCTGATCGTCGTGAGCAGGTGCTCATTCTTTGACTTTTTGTGTTCTCTACACGTTATTTCCAAATACTTGCATATCTCACCTTTTCATGTGTCATGCACTTTATTCATTTCTTGTACGTACAGCAAGATAAATTTCATCTTTCGTTTCAATCCTTAATTCGAACCACTATAACATTAAAATACGTGTAACGACACGGCACACCGGGAGAGATGGCTCAGTGCATCAACCTGATGTCACAGCAGTCCCTCTGACCGGGAGGTCCTAGGTTCGAGTCCCGACGGCGGCAGGATTTTCGACACTAGCTTGTCAGGTAGGTCGAATTCAGTCGCTGTCTGTCGGAGAATTCTAGCGGCCGGCTGCTCTGATCGGTAGTTTTCCGTGGTTTCTCCGATCAACACCAGGCGAATGCCGGGGCAGTACCCTAACAAACGGGCCACGGACCGCGCGCGATCTTTCCTTCCTCATCCTTGTCCTATCCTCTCCCTCTTACACACACACATACACTAACATGCACTACACTACCACACATGCCCGGCGACCGGTCGGGAGCTTACATGTCCCGGCTGGGGCTGTGCCCCGCTGGTGGGAGATACTTGGTTGGGGGAAAACCCCGCTAGTCGACGGTAGGTCGGCGCCAGAAGTCGCCATCCAGCGGGGAAAAGATCGTCGCCACCGCCCGGGAAAACATGCACTACACTTACGGGACTACTGACCTGAGCAGTTGACGCGCCCGGAAACACGAATCAATCAATCAATCGACACGGCACCTCTGTGGCTTACGTTGGACGCGAACTGCTAAAATATTTGACAGCCGCCGAGCTTCGCCTTCCTCTTGAATTATTTTTTTTATTTTAATTTTCGTTCTGGATTTTATTGAATCATACTATGCGTTTACAATTTATCTCTTGTAGCGTCTCAATCGCTTATGTAAGTCCACCGCGCACAGCGAGTTTAGGTATATTGAATCCCTCTGCCTTGGCAGATCCCCAGTTAGAATTCGTGCGATTTCTCGCCATGCGCCGAGCGCCGTCATTCTCGAGTGCATTTGATTTATTACACTATTAGTAGTCAATTGAATTTAATCTGCCTATGGATTTAACTCTGGCAGCATTTCTATCGCAATTGTAACTCCACCGCCCACACCGTCGTCAGGGATATTGAAACCCTCTCCTTCCCCGGATCTCCAGTTCGTTTGCATACGATTTATCGGCATGCCCCAACCCCCGCTTCCTCTGGAATATTTGTATTAATATTCTGATTGTAGTGGATTTAAATGAATCTTACTATGCGCATACAGTTTATCTCTTGCAGCGTTGCTTTCGCAGTTGTAAATCCCGTGCACACACCGAGGTGGAGGATAATGGAAACTCGCGCAATCCGCAAATCTCCTGTTCGGATGCACACGATGTCGCGCAATGCGCCGATCTGAGACTTCGATCTTTGTCATAATATTCTGATTTGTGTGGATTCAAATCAATCTTACTATGTGTTTACAATTGAGCTCTTGCTGCGTTTTTATCGCGATTGTAAATCCACCGCACACATCGAAGTGAGGGATTGTGGAACTCTCTTCTTCCCTAGATCTCCAGTTCTGATGCATGCGATTTCTCGGCAAGCACCGATCGCCGATTTCTTTTTGAATGTTTTTCAAAATATTCTGATTATAGTGGATTCACTTTAATCTTTGTGTGGATTTACAATTTAGCTTTTGTTGCGTTTTTGTCGCAACTGTAAATCCACCACACACAGCGAGGTCAGGGATATAGAAGCTTTCTCCTTCCGCAGATCTCCAGTTATGGAACATGCGATTTCTCGGCTTGCGCCTATGGCCGACTTCCTGTGGAATATTTGTCTTAATATTCTGAATGTATTGAATTCCGTTGAATCTCACTATGCCTTTGCGATTTAGTTCTGTCAATGATGGCTATCGTAAGGGGAAATTCACCACTCACACCTAAATAAGGGATATTGAAATTCGTTTATTCCACTGCTCAAATTCGGATGCATACGATTTTTGTCTTGCGCCGATCGCTTATTTTCTCTGGAATACTAATATTCTGATTGTAGTGGATGCAGTGGAATCTTACTATGCATTTACAATTTAATTCTTGCAGCGTTTCTATTGCAATTCATTGGGTGTATGCATGAAGCTTATGTTTTACGTATTTACAATTTTGGGATATAGAGGTGTAACGTTTTCAGGTCAGAATATTGTTTTCCCTCATTTCGAATTTTAATTAATTTTTATTAGGTGGTAAAATATTACAGAATTACGTCTACAAATCATTAGTGTGTTTATCATAATCCGTTTGATTATATATATTGTAACCGAACATACCGTTTTGTTGGCTAATTTGTTACATATTATTTCCTTTTTGCTTTTGGAAATATAAAATAATAAATTTTGGGGGGACTAGAGATTCTTTTGTTGGAGGATCACTTTGATAATGCAATTGGTACACATGACAACCCTGGATTTTATTAGTGAAACAAAAAGAATTTATTATACCTTGAAAAACATCATAATAAATATTTAGACTTGAATTGAACATCTTACATGATTCAAAGGTCGGTTAATTACAACTTTCTTTTTTTGATACTTCTAATAATAAGAGAACATCCCACCGCTTCTAATAATCACCTAATACATCTATTGAGATTTCTTTGTACTGTGCACAGTGGCCATATGTCAATCGTGCCTGAATTTATAATTAATGCAAATCTACTCTTGAAAAAAACAACAAAAAAATATAATTACCTAATACGACATATTATTTTCCCACCCTCATCACATCTAACATTCCCCTCGCTCTGAGCCCTAATCATTCGTAATCCCAATCCACCTTATAATCATTCCATGGATTAAAATAGAAACAAAATCTGACATGAATGTCTCTACAATACCAGCTTCTTCCAGTCATAACGTCAATCTGCGCGGCGATGCTAAGAGCGTAGTCGGCCGCAAGACATAGATTGTGACATAGTAGACATAGATTATGTACTAAGTAGTGCAACAAAAAAATAATACTCTTATTCTTGTTCTGGCTGCCACAAGAATTAGACCAGAGATTTACATTTTTTGTCTGCTAGAATTTCAGAGTTGTGTTGAAAATAAGAGATCAAACACGATGATATTTCTTGTGACCCCCTACTAGCTAAGACCTCTGCCCAGACGTGAAGTGAACCTCCGAGGTTGTAAGTCCATAGTTGCGTGGAGTAGAAAACAACTTTAGTGTAGATGTGAGATGTTGGGAGAGTCTACTGCATAACAAAGGCTCTTGTCCATATATTTGAGTTATTCTTCAAAGCTAGGAAATCATTTTCCATCATAATTTGAGTTGCTTCGACTTTCCGTAAATGCAGTTTTTTCTTGCTTTTTCGTGTCTTTGTCACAAGCATTCTTGATATATGTCGCAAGCTTGTCGCATGTTTTGCACGTGTCCAATTTTGTATAGTCAAAGTGAAGATTAAATTCCGCAACAAATACTTTCTCTGAAGGTTCAGAATGTTTCTGGTCGGATCGTTTGAAAATAAAAATAAACTCATTATTTGCCAGTCATTTTACAGTCTAGAATCTTTAAATAACGTATTCGGTGCGTCATTTTTGAAAAAAAAAATAATAAACTCAAAACAACCAGTAATATTTCATTAGAATCCTCAATTAACTTCTTTGCACTTCTGTCGCCCATTAGCACAACTGTACACGATGCACTTCCCCAACCTTTAAACTAGAACACGTTGCGTGAAGGGACACGTATACAGGTTCTTGCACACACGAAGGCAACATATTTGTTCCCACCCAATGACACTTCTATCCATTGAGATATTTGTGAACTACTTAGAGCTTTGAGATTTTGTGGGAAAGTAGAGGGACGCGTTAGGTTTCTGAATGGCAAAAACTCACTTTTTTCAAAAGTGTAGCATACGAGGTTCTTGCATATACCCATTGAATTGTAAATCCCCCGCGCACACCGAGGTTAGGGGTATTGAAACACTACTTCTGCAAATCTCCTGTTGAGATGCATGCGATTACTCGGCATGCGCCGATCGCTGATTTCCTGTGGAATATTTGTGTTAATATTTTGATTGTAGTGGATTCAGCAGAATCTTATTATGCAATTACAATTTAGCTCTTGCAGCGTTTCTATCGTAATTGTAAATGCACCGCGCACAGTGAGGTTAGGGATATTGAAACCCTCTCCTTCTGCAAATCTCCAGTTGGGAAGCAGGCGATTGCTCGGCGTGCGCAGATTGCCGACTTCCTCTCGTCTATTTGTTTTAATATACTGATGGTATTGGATTCAGTTGAATTTTACTATGCCGTTTCAGTTTGGCTTTGGTAGTGATGGTTATCGTGGAAGTAAATCCTCCGCGTTCACCGCGGCTAGAGATATTGAAATCTCCTTCCGAAAATCTCCAGTTTGGAAGGATTCTACGAATTTTTCTTGAATATTTTTTTAAATATACTGGTTATTGTGGATTTAGTTCAATCTCACTATAGCTTTACAATTTAGCTCTGGCCGTGAAACTTTAATTTGAGCGATCCAATGCACTATTAAAATTTATTTCCTCAATATTGGATCGGTCATTTTAAATTTAAAAAATCTGACATCGCCTTTTTTTCTGCTTCCCCAGTTTGCTAATATCGTGACATTTTTATTCTGAAAGTGGATATTCCTCCTTCGTTTTCGTACCTGCGTGGTGGAGCCAAAGTATCAAAATCCGTCTTATTTTAGGTTTTATTTGTTTGGGTTTCCTTCCCAAGGTTGTCATTTTCTATTTGGTAGGATTGTACTTGACTTTTTCAACTTGGTTAACGTTATAAACTTTTTTCACGTTATCATTCAATATCTTTTCTAACTCTTCCGTACGATGTTCAATCAGCAGGTCTAGCGAGAGAAGTATTTATTACTCCTTAAATACACTTTATTCCTACTTACATCTACTGCGGAAGGGGTGCGATTTATTCCTGAATGACATGTACGACTTTATGAACTAGATGAAACTTAATTCTTCAGACCATTTATTGTGTTGTCCGTTTCCAACCATGTGTAAAGCATCCTTTCGATATTTTGGATTGGGCTTGAGACACTCCTATTCAATAAACCCTTGAAATTGAGTGCGCTATGTTCGATATTTAGTTCTGGCCACATCGCACACACTTCTTCGACTTAAATTGCAAACACACGAATTGTCATTTTACAATTTTAGTCGCTATTTTCCATTTTCAACTGAACCACTGCTGTATCTTGCAAAGGATTGATAAATCCTAGCACCTGTGTTGCTTTGTTCGGTCGCGAACTACAATTGCACACTATATTTGAATTCTTTTTGAGAAGTAACTGGTGTAATACGAATATTTTTAAAGTATGAACATTTGTGGGACAATCATTCAGTTGATGGCGCTTCGTCTTAACGTGGATGACATGATGCCGTATTATATCCTATTTGCCCTTGCTCTATCTTTCACGGCCCAGGAAATGCGTAAGAACTCGTAATAAGGACTTTCAGACGATACTTATTAATGATTAATAGATCTCGTTTTTCTTGAGATACTAAAATATCTCGTATCAAGATATTTTGGAAACAACTGTTCTTAAAGGCGGCCCATTTTTTTAAAGAGTCTTTTACTCATATCTTTCTAAGGAGTTCTGAGTTATTGAATCTCGTCCAGGCAATCAGAGCTGCTTTAACCAGCAAATAATGCTAAATCAAGGCACATTCGTTTCGAGCGTTGTACGCGAACTCCTAAATGCATTCATGATTTGTCCATTCGTCTGGACATCTAAAAGCATCTTAGGTATTTCTGACGGAGAAGCAAGCTATTTAATCGGGAAGGAATGTTTTATCTAATATGTATGTATGTAAGATGTATCTAATATTCCAAAACTATCATATACCTTTTAATGTCGCGATGTTTCTTAGGAACGTGTAAAGGACGTGCACATATTTCTTAAAGCTACCTGTCGTTTGTTATATAAATGAGAGGCGAAATCGTAAAAGTCAGTCTTCAAATCAATCAGAGCTGTAACTATCAATGGGGTGTTAAATCATAGCACATTCTATTACGATGGACGCGAACTGCAAAATGCACTCGCCATTTGCATTCTCACGGAGAATCAATTTAAGAAATCTTGCACGTATGTTTTCCATGTAAGAAGTAGTGCAGGTCATACAGTCATTGGCGATGCATCTTTTGGAACGGTACGGCATTGTTGAATACTATGACATTTCTCCTTGCCTATTCTTTTCCGTCCAAGGAGAGTATTTGTACAGCAAAGAATACTTGTTATTTTATCAACGTTTCCTTCAAACACTCATCGTCATAGAAAACTTAAATTTGCAAGAAATGGGTTCAAATAGGTAATTATTCCTCTGATGGAGTCCTGTGCTAGTCCATCCCATGCAGCTTGCACCTGAACGCGCAGTTCTTGCAGATTGGTGGCTAGGGTCGGGGTTCTTATTGCACGCTTCATAACACCCCAAACATTCTCGATCGGGGAGAGGTCTGGCGATGCGGCTGGCCATGGCAGAGTATCCACGGCTGCAAGGCATGCTCGGGAGATGGCTGCGGTATGCGGACGGCGCGTTGTCCTGTTGAAATAGGACGTGGACGTTCACGAACGGCACAGCCACCGGTTGCAGGATCTCCTGAACGTACCGTGCGGCTGTCAGGGTACCCCCGAGAAACACTAACGGTGAACGGGCCTCGTAGGCAATCGCGCAACCACAAACCACTCGTCGTGGCGCTCACCTCTGCACCTCCAGACACGGACCCGGTGGTCGTCGCCATCAAGGCAGAAGGGGGCAGAAGGCTGATGGATGATGATCCGCTGCCAGTTTGAATGGCCCCAGGTCCGTCGCTCCCGATACCAGGCGAGTCTGTAGCGACGTTGCTGGGGTGTGAGAGGCAGGCGTCGTAACGGTCGGCGTGTGGAGAGCCCTGCGTTGTGCAATCACCTGCCAATGGTAGGTGATTGAGGAAGGCACCCACACACTTACTGCATGTCACAGTGCAGGCTGCACAGTCCGCTGAATATCATCTATCGTTGCCGTTGGATCTGTTCGCGCGTGGTGGGCAGTCCGTCAGTCCTACCACATAGTGGTGCCTGCAGGGCGTCCAGATCCCGCATGTCGTGTGTGGGTGCCTTCCTCAATCCATTGCCGCCAATAGCGGGCGATGGTGGTGTCCGTAAGACCGATGTGGCGAGAAATACGGCGAAAGGACCAACCGGCCGGCCGCAGACCCACGATGCGGCCCCTCTCGAACGCGTCCAACTGGACAACTGGCTGTTGAACGCGTCGCCTAGGCATATATAAAAGACATATCTGGACATATCCAAGTCAGCTTCTTCTTCCAGAGCTTTAACAAATATTTTTATAAAACCGAGTTTGTGTAATGTGGACGAAAGACACATTTCGGATGTACAAAAGTGCATGGGATATGTTTTCGTGCCAGGAATGATCAAGCAGATATGACAATCCGTCACGTGATTGTTCGGTTCTCGCTAAATCAAATAGGTACTGCAAATTGCGATCTCAGATTCTCAGATTCCTGGAACATGAATTGCAGCATATGTGTGGAGCCCAGGACTTATCCTAGTCCCCAACTCTACATTTAAAGTGTAGTGTTCATAAGCCTTTCCAACTAATGAACTAAAGTTACATTGTTGAGTCTTCAATGTTATTTCGCCACACATACAACAAAATAAGTCCGGCTTATTTGTATACTGAAGCAAGATTATGCGCTGAACGGAATATAATCTTGTCCTTGCAACACATGTACACTCACACTTAACGTAACTAGAATTTTCCAACCAGCAACATACGACAATGTGAGGAAACATTTGAAAATAAACAAAAATCTCTCTGATCTCTCAACACGTCTAAAGATAAAATGGGGGGAAATTGTACGTGGTAAACAAATAATCACAGATTCGTTAGTTTCAGCAAAAAATTAAGAAACACATTTTCATGTGTACGTAACATTGAAGACTCGTTGAATATTTTTCATGTTGTAGAGGTTTATTGATTCCATAATGACCCAGTGTTCTTCAAAAGGGACTTGCCCATGTGAGGCTTTAAAAATTTAATCTCGTTTTCTCAACGTCATGAATGTTCTCTCTTCCTGTTTTAAAATACAGACATCAGGGAAATCATTTTAAAAATCTTGTAGGTGTGACAGTAAATCTCTTTCGTTCACACCTTTCGTGCTGTTGGAGTTTGATAAATTTTCTCACTGTATATTTGGGCCTTTTAATTAATTCACTTGTCTTGAGAAAGATACTGGGGGCCTTAAGCTAACCACACTGAGACAGCCGAGAGAAGTCATTGCCTCTAGTTCGTTCCGCAAACGAATACGGTATTCGAAGTGTTCAAATTTTCGCTTGATGAAAATACGGTATAAAACTTTCCATCGCTTTGTTTTTCAGATTGCGTGAGGTGATAAAAGATACATATTTGGACTTCAACATTTTTACAGTCCTTACACATTTCTCATATTCCTCGTAACTGACAGCTTTTGTGCACTGCGTCACAATTTTGTTCGTATAGCTGAAGAAATCACAAATATAGAACATTTATGCATTAATTATTTCGAAAGTTAATACTGCTCTTGGGTATATAGTAAACCAACCAGTGAAATGCAATCAACAAACAAAACTTAACAATGTGCAACTGTACAATTCACAACTTTAAGCCAAAAAAATGTTCACATGTTACGCCACATTTTTATTCGTATAGACGAAAATAAAACAAAATGGGAATTTTTGTAAGCAAAAAAACGTCCACTTCAATATCTTGAGGAGGGAATCCTCTTGTTCGTTGGAGCACCTGGCACCTTGCATTCATTAATTGGACTAACGTTTCGCATGTTTGAGGTGCCATTGTCTCCCATTGAGTCTCGACTTTCTTCAGTTCATCTTTCGAAGAACCTCCGTGCTGAGCTTTGTTGCGTTTCAAAATGACTCATTAATGCCCTTTGAGATTTAAGGCCGGCGATCTGTCGTTTTAAGTGGCCTGTGCTCATTCCTCATTAACGACACTCAATTTCAGCTATATATTTGCTGTCGTTCTAACGTTGAAATACGTGTATTTCAAGAATTGGTAATTTTTGGGCACCTTGCTTCACATTCCGCCTCAGATTGTTGAGGTAGATGTTTCTCCGTTATTCATCAATGAACTCCAATGTACCTACTCCCTTGGATGACATGCACCCCCATATTCTAATAGCATCAAACTCAAACTTTGTGGTACTTCGGTTTTCAACCCTCTCTTCTGTATTCACTTTGAAGTCACATTCACTGAAGTCACTTTGTTCAGAATCTCTTTTCGCATATTGTCCTCTAGCATCACAGTCCTTGCTTACGTAGGTTTATTTCAACATATTCTGCCATGATAACCATACCTGTTCAATACCTGTCGACCGGTTTCAGTACATAGACATTTGAAGGTACTTTCTACAACTGATCGGAGTTTGGAAGCGCTTAATTTCGGATTATTTCTAACGTTATTCATTTTATAGCTTTCCTCACGTTCTGTTATCTTTCCGGGTAAATTTCGAGTCGATCCATTATACCTAATCTTATTCGGAACGTTGCCTAATGGAGTCCGGTTTATTAACTACCTCGGCAATTTTCCTCTTCGAAAAACCCTTCAATGCAAAATCACTTCACAGCGTGCTCAACTTTTTTCCCTTACCCATCTTCCCGGACTAAAATATTGCTGGTACAGTATTGTAAACAATGTAGTATTCTGCAGAGTGTGACACAGATTCATAGACATAGCATTCGTATTTCCCAAGAGAAAAGTTACTGCCGATGATGCAGTGTACGAAAAAAATTGTGAATGAATTATTGCAGTTTTATCAGAATTCCGTGATACTTCTGACAAGGTAGGAATTAATATTATTTCAATCAGTGATTTTCTTGTTCATTTTTTAAAGTTTTCTTTAAAGTGCAGACAGATTTTGTTTTTTGTACATAAATGCAACAAATATGAACATTGTATTTGGATGAAAGTAGTAAAAGGCGTTTCTTAGTTTTCATTTTCAACTGAATCACTTGCTGTAACTTGCAAAGGTGTATTTAATCACCGCACCTTCATTTCTTTCGCTGGACGCAAACTGCAAAAGGCACTCCATATTATTAGGGACATATACAGGATTTATATCCCGACGCATTTCTTACCTGTCCGTTAATCATAGAGTTGACATGTATCAGCACTCTAAACGTGGTACTGCCACTCCTCAAATCAGTCACAGGTGTAACTAGCAACATGTGTTAAATCACGGCACAATCGCGCAATTCTGGAAGAAGGTCTGTAAAAGCACCTCGGATTTTTCCGAAGGAACTCCCAAGAAGGAAAATACATCTATTTCGTCTGCAACAAATATTTTAAATTTAATCTAAAACTCCCAAGAAGCATATATCTGTTAATATCACAAAGCCTTTAGGTACATATTCAGGATTTGTATTCTGACGTGCTTCTTTCTAATGCATCTGTTCGTTGATAATAGAGTTGAGATGTATTAGGAGATGTATTAGGACTTGTAAAATCGTACTGGTGTTCCTCTAATCAGTTGCAGGAATCACTAGTAACGTGTGTTTAATCACGGTACCTTTCTCTTACGTCGGGCGCAAACTGCAAAATGGACCCCCGATTTCCATTCTCGAAAAGCACTCGGATGCTTCCGAAGGGAAAAAAAACGCTATTTCACCTTGAACAAGTATTTTAAATGAATCTAAAACTCCCAAGAAGCATGTATCTGTTAATGTCCCAAAGATTTTTAGGTACATATCCAGGATTTGTATTCTGACGTGCTTCTTTAAAATGCACCTGTTCGTTAATGATAGAGTTGAGATGTATGAGGGCTTGTAAAGTCGTACCTACATTCCTCAGATCAGTTGCAGGTGTCACTAGCAATGTGTGTTAAATCGCGATAGCTTTGTCTCTTACTTTGGGCGCAAACTGCAAAATGGACCCCCGATTTCCATTCTTCTCGAGAAGCACCTCGGATGTTTCCGAAGGGCAAAAACGCTATTTCACCTTGAACAAATATTTTAAATGAATCTAAAACTCCCAAGAAGCGTGTATCTGAAAATGTCACAAAGATATTTAGGTACATATCCAGGATTCGTATCCTGGCGTGCTTCTAATGCACCTCTTCGTTAATAATACAGTTGAGATGTGTTAGAGCTTGTAAAATCGTACTGGCATTCCTCAAATCAGTTGCCACTAGCAACGTGTGTTAAATCACGGTACCTTCGTCTTTTACGTTGGGCGCAAACTGCAAAATGGGCTCCCGATTTCCATTCTTCTCACAAAGCACTCGGATATTTCCGAAGGGAAAAAACACTATTTCACCTTGAACCAGTATTTTAAATGAAACTAAAATTTCCAAGAAACATGTATCTGATAATGTCACAAAGATTTTTAGGTACATATCCCAGATTTGTATTCTGATGTGCTTCTTTCTAATACACCTGTTCGTTAATAACAGAGTTGAGATGTATTAGGACTTGTACTGGCATTCCTCTTAATCAGTTGCAGATGTCACTAGGAAAGTGTGTAAAATCAGTCACCTTCGTGGCTTACGTTGGGCGCAAACTGCAAAATGCACTCGGTATTTATGTCCTTCCTGAGAGGCGCCTCTTTTTTTGAAGGAAACCAAAGCATATTCGTCTTGAATATTTTGAATGAATCTAAAATTTCCAAGAATGACATATTTGTGAATACCACAGAGATTTTTAGGGACACACACTTAATTTTTATCTAAACGCATTTCTTCCTAACGTACCTGTTCGTTAATCATCGCGTTGAGGGTATTATACTTGTAACATCGTAAAGGCGTCCTGCAAATGAATCAGTGCTGTCACTAACAAAATGTGTTAAAACACAGCATCTTCGTTTCTTACGTTGGTCGCTAACTGCAAAACGCACCCGGGATTGTCATTGTTTCGTAGAAACGCTTAGGATATAATCTTGAACTAATATTTTTAAATTAATCGTAAATTCCTAAGATGTATATATCTGTAAATGTCACAAAGATTTTTAGGAAAAATACAGGATTTGTATCCTGACATTTATTTCTAATATACCTGTTCGTTAATCGTGTTGCGCTGCATTAGAACTTGTAAAATCGTGCAAGCATTTCTCAAATCAGTCGCAGATGTCACTAGCAAAGTGTGTTAAATCACACACCTTCGTTTCTTACGTTGGGCACAAACTGCAATATGCACGCGAGATTTCCGTTCTTCCGGAGAGGCGTCGCATTTCTTTTTAAGACACCTATCCGTTAATCGTGGAGTTGAGGTATATTAGGACTTGTGAGAACGTTCTAGGAATCCTCATATCCTGGTAAATGTTTGGTGGACCATCTTTTTTTATTCGTGGCATGTGATATGTGGATGCAATCCATGGCATACATATATGGCAATTATGACATGTGTCTGGTGGTATTCTGAAAATGAGTAACTACTATTTTAATAGGCTGCTCGTTGCAGAATGCAATTGAAGTTGCATTTTGCTGAAGAATTCACTTCAGAAATCACACTTTAATATTTTAGAAGTACCTGTTATTTCAAGGAAAGAAATGCAGTGCTCTATATACGAATTATTTTCTTCGAATGGTATGATATTATGCTAGATGGCATTTGCCATTGCCTATTTTTTCGCAGTCATGGAAAAAATGGAAGGTACCTGGCGAAATTTGGACGCAATGGGTACCGCATGAGGCTTGAAGAATTACTTTTCCGTACTTACCTTTTAATATCATGTTATGTTTAGTATGATGTTTTGGCAACAACTGTTCTTAGAGGCGGTCTATATTTTATTCATCTTCGTCGTTCTTGTGTTAATATGCTTGTGGGGAGTTATAAAACGTTGAATCTCTTCCTCTCCAATGCCAATTTCTTTACTATTGCACCAAGCAAATTAGTATTTTGTCACGGCACGTCCGTTGCTTATGTTGGGCGCAAACTCTCCAAAGGTTGTATGTAGTCTGTATTATTGCTTCTGAATCTCGTGTATTGGTGATCTGTGCTCAAAATGTACACTACATTTGGGAAACTCTTGTACAGTCTTTGCCTTCACCTCGTCATTGCAGATGTCGTTGTGAGGAGATAAAACTTATTGCATCTCTTAGAGTCCGTTATCGATTTTTTTGATTTTATGGAGAGACCCTTTTTGTTAAGGTTTTGTTATTTGTAAACAAATTTGTGTCTGAATTCCTTGTAAGTGTTTATTTCTTTCCATATTGATTACGAAATTAAGCATGTTATTTTTTTATAAATCAAGGTTATATGCAAAACATATCCCTTAATTTCCTCATGGCAATTGGAAAAATAGCAAAAAAATTCCCTCTCTTGAATGCATTAGTACTTGGTAAGATATCCCTTATTTTTAGTACACCACGGCATCTTCTTCCTGATGAGCTCACATAACGTCTTCTGGAGTTGAATATCATGCCTTTTATATTTCTTCGCATAGTTTGTCTAAATGAGTTTCTTTGGATCGATTAACCCTCTATCAACACTTTGCTACAAATTTTCAATTGGATTTAAATCTGGAGACTGTAGCGGCCAGTCCCAAACCGTCGCTTTTTCCGTCTCAAGAAAGGACTTCAGTAACTTCGCGATATGTTTTGGATCGTCTTGCATTAACTTGCAGACGAAAGGCATTTCTTCACGAGTATCAGGAAGCATAGTTGACATTAATATTTCTTTGTATATCTCCGCATTCGTAATTCCTTTTATATGGAACAACGGACCCATTCCTACCACGAGAAACATCCCCACACCATTACACTACCACCTTCGTGTTTCACGTTTTTAAGTGTACTTGGGATTGTTTTCCTTGTTTGGAGGGCGGCGCACGTACACCTTTCCATCAGAAGGAAACCTATTATACGTATTCGTCTGACAAGAGTACATTATACCACCGAGAATCCTTTTCCTTGTGTCTTTTCGCAAAAGATAGTCGTTTAGCAAAATTTCGTTTTGACGCATGTGCTTTTCTATTTGCAATACATCCATTGAGTTGTCAATATCATAATATTCCGAATAGTTGATGTAGATAATTCAACACCATAAACTTGAGGGGGTTTTGTTTCAAGCAAGGTGCTGACAGGAATGGAACCTTTCGAATTTCGAAGTAGATTCATCGATTAATTCACCGGGACGTTCTTCCAGCTCGGCCTCAATTTTCAGGAATCTGCTTCGTCTGTTTACTTTTGTGAATTGCATACTGAACACACTTTCGCAAAAATGTAGTTCTTTTGCGATTTCCTTCATTGAATCACCAATTTTCAACATGCTAAAAATCACCTGTCGTTCAGACTCAGTGGTGTGTTTTGCATGACTCATCTATGATGTTCGATAAAAAACCTAATGTAAAAAAAACACGTGTACATCATAGGATCACAAACCATTCAAGTAGAATCGAAATGAATCGAAAAACTGTATTATAAATGGTACAGTAGATCTATTACTATGAGTGATGAAATTTCTACCTTTGAACCTTGATTCTACTCAGCAGTCAGTGAATCACGTTTCCGGCTAGACAGTTTTGTGCTTATAGGTTAGGTTAAGGTTACTGATTATAAACACGGACCGAGACATTCGCGCGAGAAAATTGTTTGACTAAACCTTTATCATAGGGGAAGCTCTATTTTATTGACCGTAGTTCTTAGGCATTTGTTATCGATAATTTGGATTTTATTGATATTGTTCTTGCCCGCGTTTGTCCCTATTGGAGAAACGTAGAGAAGAAGATTCCTTTATACGAGGGTTGGGGCAAAAGTCATGGCAACTACTTTTTTCCTTGAAGATACCAGTCCGGTTGGAAAATGTGACATAAACAGACGAAAGGACAAGTTGTTAACTACATGTGTGGACAATGAATAGCACTGAAATATCGTAGAACACTAATTTATTGCGGGAGTATACAGGGCAATACGGCCTTCACGGCGCAAAAGAACGACAACACAGAACACACAAAGTTGACATGACAAACCTGGGCTTAAAGACCCTCAAAGTAGTCTCCTGCTACTGTCACCACACTCTGCCAATGATGTGGGAGGCGCTGTATACCATCAGCCGCAGCATTTGCCGCACCATGTGTGAATCGGGTCACCTGTTGGCGCACAGCATTAGCAATGTCATCTCGTGTTGCAAACCTACAGCAAAGTGATTCCTTAATCTTGCGAATGAGATCAAAGTCACAGGGCGAAATGTCGGGAGAGTACGGTGGGTGTTCCAATTCTTCCCATCCCCAACGTCGAAGTAGCTGCCCTACATACTCTACTGTATGAGTTTTTGCATTGTCATGCAGGATTATTGTACTGTCCACTAGATCCGGACGTTTCTGTCGCACCAGGAAGTCCCTGTAGAACTGTGCTGTCGCTTTTCTGCCATGAGGAACGAAGTGGCAAACAAAGACAACCCTGACGTCTTACAAGACCACGATCAATTTAACTGGGGAAGGATTCTGACGGAACTTCTGCCTCCTTGGTGATCCGGCATGTCGCCACTCCGCGGACTGACATTTCAGTTCTGGTTCGTGTGCCCTGGCCCAAAATTCATCGATGGCGATTACTCGTGACAAGAATTGATCGCCGTCCTGTTGCCAGCATCCAAGGTGGTCGGAGCATATTGCATAGCGCACCCACCTTTGAACTTCCGTCAGTGCATGGGGTACCCACCGCGATGCGGTTTTGCGTAGGTGCAGCTCATTAGGCAATATCCTGTGGACGGTGAATTTCTCGATGCCACTTGTCCTTTCGAACTCCAGTAGCGTCCATCCTCTCTCTTCATCCAAATCCATAAAAATGACTATGTCTGCTCTGTAAGGGCATTCGCAAGGGGGGGGGACGTGTTGGGGGCAGATTCTGTAGTGAATCTCGGCACAATGGACACAGTAGATTATTTTGTCCCTCGGTTTGATAAACCAGGCCTGGGCGTTGGTGATGCAATGCCGCAGGCCAGCGCTGCCGGATTTTGCGTTATTCACTTCATAAATAACTACACTTTAAATTGAATTCGTTCTGCACTAAATAGTGTTGAACTTACCAACCACTGTTTCACCGTATACTGGTCGTAGCGCTGCGCGCGGAGGACCGCTCGGGGAACTGCTCGCATCGGAATGTTGCGCGGAAATATACATCATATTGAAGATTGCTGTCTTATATCCTCTTTGAATTTACTTTGTACCCTAACTTTCCATCCAAATTTGCTAGTTCAAAAGCGACCGACCGGACTGAATGCTTTTTATTCATGGAAACAAAGGGCCCTCTTTACAAAATCCGCACTAAGACCAGCGCTAGCAGCCTGCAAAATGCAATACTCGTTGCTGACATGGCGTGTTCCTTTGCTAGGTTCTTGGTTGGTGTGTAATGGTTAACATAGTGTTGCTGAAAAAAATCACACATCCAGGTTTAAAAAACGATAAATCACACTATACCAAAAGCACGAAACTGTTTTTATGGATGATTTTTATCTGCTTGTTTATATAGGGGCCACTGTGATATTTAACATTGTGGTAACTGTAAGGGGAGCACATCAGGACCACATGAACACACACACAAACATCCATGCCTGGGGTGGGATTCGAACTCGCAACAAAATTTCGAGCCGAGGTCGCTAAACGCCTAAGCCGAGGTCGGGAGGCCCTTAGCGACCTCGGCTATCCAGGCCGGCCACGAAACTATTGTTTCATTGATTTTGTCTGAAACGAACAATAATGCAAATTATTCGGGACAGATTTTGATATTTTGCAGTTTACTTGGCAAGTAAACTAGGTAAGATAAGAAAGATTTTTTAGAGTGACGAGTAACTTGTTTTACGCATATGTATTTCTAATACAGTCGTTATTGTAGTTCAACCAATATTCACTTAATTTGCTACGCAGTGCAATTGCTTGTGCTTATTGTATTAACCGAGCGGAGTATTAAGTTATTCTGACATTCGAATTTTTGCCGTAAACCTTATTTTATTTCTGTAACACATTGCACATTTCCTACTGAACACATTTCACTTGAAAATTCCTTTTCTTTAAATGTAGTACCTTTGAGAGACGAGTCGCCCATGCATTTCCAAGAAAGAGAGAAATCGTACAGCGTTCTTCATATTTTCATATGAGTTTCCATTTTCAATTGTTTTCTCTCTATGATAAAAGAATCCGTGGTAAGACACAATCATACATAATTTACTCATTTATCTCACCTATATGAAACTACGAACTGAAAATTCGAGTTAGAACCAGTTTGTAACAGCGTGTCGCAATATGCAGATTGTCAAGGTAGCCAGTACTCGAATTGGCAACTACCAAACAACGTGTATGGGAGATAATACGCACAACGTGTATAGGAAATATTAAAATGCATTTTCAGCATTCTGTACGTATTCTACCATGCGCTAGGGTAATAACTTACAGATGCATTATTATTATTATTATTATTATTATTATTATTATTATTATTATTATTTCTATCTGAAGATATTTTAATTTGAAGGAATTATTTACTCGATATCTTCGTGAATTAATTTCTTCTTATTTTATTAAAAGTTGCAGTAAATAATGTAGCTAAATTATGTTTTAGATTTTGAAAAAGCAATAAATGTGTGTGTTTGGGCAGAAATATTTGGCCTATGTTTTCTAATTTCAAGAAATTGTTCGCATGTGAGTTATATTTGACAAAATGAATTTGTATCAGCCTTTCTGGAAAGTAAATAATGTTGTAATATAACATTTTAATTGTGCTTAGAAGTAATAAACGCACAGTATGTCTATTTCAAGCAAGTATTGCTTGTACTTAATTTTCAATTTTGGTCAAATTCTGAAGTACTGTCTTCAATCTAGTTAATGAAAGTAATGTGAAATTTATTGCTTATGAGTTCTTCAAATATCGAATGTGAATGTGAAAATGGACACCATTTTCATTTGCACATCGTGACTCACGATGTGCAAGTATTTGATCCCTCCGGGATCCGAGCTCGGGACCTTCTGTTATTTCCATCTTCACCTTTCATGCCAATAGTACCGTTAGAAGATCACTGATGCTACATGATCTTAAAATCATGATGGAAAAAGATGCTTCCGTCATGCATGGTACGTTTGATTCCATAGTTCAGGCGATTAGAGCATTTCTCTGGCTCATAGAAGGCCTTGGGCTCGGATCGGGCTGGGCTGAAATATTTGCACATATTGATAAATTATTTTCAGTACGTTTAGTTGCTGTATTAGCATTAGTGTGTTTCACCATGTTGGTAACAATTGCTCCTCAAGACAAACCTCATCTAATACAATTGTTAGCCTACAATCTGAATCATTCCCTTTCATTTCATCTTCATCCTTCATACCTAATGTATAGTACGCCAATATTGTATAATATTTTATCATCATTAATAAGATCTTGTTTTTCACCTTATTTATGCTTCATTGTATTGGCAAATGTCTAATTCAATGATTGAAGATGAAATATCATTATGCATTTCTAAGTTGTGCTGTATTATGTATAAGTAATATATCTTATTTTCTAAATGTAGTAAACCTTATTTTCAGTGTTTTTACCCACCACTATTTCCTCTCCCTGAATCTGAATAAAGAGATCCTTGGATTGTTAAGTGATACATTATGTGTCATAATAAAAATTTCTAAAAGTTAAGAAAAAAGTAAGAAGAGTTTGCATACTTGTTTCTTTTTTGTTTGTTGTTTTATTTTTCGTTTTTATGGTCCTAGTTTCACTCAAAATGTCGCCAAAACCACTCATATTACCCACAAATTCTGCGTAACCTTATTTAATCTAATTTTAAAAAACAGATTTAATTGAGAAAAAACTTAAATATTGTAATTATAGAAAGACGCCGAAAAAATATGCTTTTGCAATGTTCCAAAATTTCCAGAGTACAGTGAAAATCAAACCTGAGCCATTTCAAAAGATACTACTATATCCCAGAAGAATATTTTAAAGAATTGGAGCTGTTTTTGAGTTATTGAATTTCAAATTGTAGTACTTTCAGAAAAAATGCGCCAAAAACTACTTGTATATAAAAAATGTATTTTATTTAAATGACCACATTAAAAATGTATTTCTTAAAAAACATATTTCATTGAGGAAAAAATCCATAATCAATATTCTAGTTGCAATTTTGGCAGATTGTGCCCCGAAAATGGGACCAGCACCATTTGTAGCGTCCATTGCTGTATCTGATGGAAATATTCCAAGAAAAAATGGAGTCGTTTTTAAGCAAATAATTGTTTAAAAATTGCCTGTTACCCGCAAAAATTACGCGAAAATATCCACATTTTTGAAAAGCCCTTTTGACTACCCTAATTTAAAGAACTGACGTTGAACAGATTCATTAAGAAGAAATATATCTTCAGTAGTGTAGTGGTAGGAACATAAGAATTTTCAGGTTTTTGCAATTTTCAAAAATTCGGAGAGTTCAATGAAAATGAGATTTTTTCGTTGTGCCATTTTTTGTGTGCTTTGCTCTCTCCAAGAAAAAGTAATAAATAAATTGCAGCCAATTTTGAAAAAATGAAAATGTTGAAGAAAATAAGTACCTCAAAAATCAAAATATCTATTTCAAATTCGCAAGGCCTCCAGTTTCCCAGATCGATTGGAATTTGTTAGTTTTAGAGAAAATTGTATTTTCATTAATGTCTGAGTGCCTAACGTTGCTTCAAGTTTTCCGAGAACATGGAAAAATATTATTTGAATAACCATGTTCTCAACTGAGCTCATGAAACCGTGCCTAGAAAGGAAGCTTTATTTACGCCGAGAAGAAGCAAATTAAGGGGTAATTTCCACATTTCCTCAAAGCATCAAGGAAACTGAATGAAAATCTTATCGAGATGGGGTCAGTGACCCAGTTGCTGAAGTAAATTAATTTTTATATACATACTTAGTATTTTAGAATTATACAGCATAAATGATAATTAAATATTGTAACTTATTGTTATTTATTAGTTACCAGTTATGTTAGTTACTAATTAAAACATCTTTATTTTTAATTTCTCGCCCTTAATTCGTTAGAAAGGAAGGTATTGTAATCGTGCGCCGGAAAACGGCGAATTTCCGACAAACTCATTGCCGTGGATAAAACTTGTTCCTATATATAGTAAATTACTTATAACATATTTTGTGGGTCCTTGATACCTAAAAATCGATTGACAGCAAAACGTCCGTCTGTCTGTGCTCAACTATTGTCCTTTAACTGTTCAGATTTAAAGAAACTAGAGGCCCTCAGAGTTTGAAACGGATATTTTTATTTTCTGGGGTCCTTTACATAAAGCCCCAATAAATTTTTTACAAACATTTCTCAATTTTTTTTATTAAATTGGTTCTCGGATAGCGTAAAGGACGTTTGACACGGGTCTCATTGTCACTGATATCCCTGATTTCCCGAACATTGCAAAAGTTCACATTTTTTGGGGCGATTTTTATCCATTGTTTTGAAATCGTCGTGTCCCTACCTGCAGATGAGTGAAATAAGCGTTATTAATGCTTGAAATGAATGGAAACAAATCAAGCCTATCTTATTTCTTCTCGTAAACCTTTTTGCTGTGGTAGCAGATGCGAGATATTTAAATTTTTGAAAATCTTAGTTCTTCCTCATCCACTGGAGGTTTGAAAGCTTACTGTGTAGAAATCGATCTTGATTTAAGGTTTACTTGTATATACTTACAAAAAACTTCTGTGTGACAAATCTAATCCATCTAATTTTTAGTCAGTTAAAGACACCATTTTGTTCATTTTTCTTCCTTCTTGTTACATACTTTTGAAGGTCTTTTAACACATAGACCATTAAATTTAATTTCTGTGTTAAATGAAAAATGTGCGATATAATTACATTATATTCGTTGTTCCAATTACCAAATCTGGATCAAGCTCTTTATCATCATATCGCTGCAGACACAATAAATATCTCGAAAAATCTCTCATCACGAGACTTATAGAAAACCACCTAGCAGTACTACCGGAGTTGTACCACCATGAAGATAAATAATTGCAATCTTCTGTGATTCATTTTTATTGTGATGCCCTATGTCGTCCATGGAAAGAACTTGGAATTCTATCACTTTCAGAATAAATGAATAACACTTGCGCTGACCTGAAAATGAAGTTAACTCAATTTCTCAAAAAAGTGGGCTTGTACCACTATTAAAATAACTCTTCTGTATAGTACTAAATATGTAAAAACATGTAAAGAAAAAATTGGATATTGTATTAGGTCGGCACTGATTCGACAAGTATCACAATTTTGAGAACGGTAAGTAGAAAGACAAAAAAAAAATGTAATTACATAAAAATCCCGTCTCTACAGAGTAGTATTTACGAATTATCCTGCGAAATCTTAGAGCAAGCGCTACTAATAAGGGTTTTCATGACTCCTCCTTAAAGTAGCAAAACAGTAGGATCCCGGAACTTCATACACTAAAAAAGTTAAAAATGTCCTTGAAATCACTCACTTAAAATTGACAATAAATGCACTTGAAATGGTGAATATATGCTCTTAAAATTAAGAATACGCGCTAAACAAAATATAGTTAGCAACAGCCTTTATTTATTGGTAATCATTTTACATTGTAGTACAAAAAGGCATACAATAAAAATATATCTTCAAACATTTTAATAAACAAAAAATTACAAATTTGAAAAGCGAAATACACGAAAATATCTGATGTCGACCCACTTCTACACAAAAACCTGTAATATATGCAAATAAATACGTCGCATATATTAAAATAAGCAGTTAAAGAAAAAAGTTCAAATTTATGCAATTACGCAAAATAAAAATGGACTAGATTTCTTTTTATTTTTGGTGTTAGGTAAATTTAAATACAGTAATTTTAAATACATTTTCTTTCGATATGCTCAATCAGTAAAATTATGCAGTTGCGTAAAGTTCCGCGATCTAATCATTACCGTAATTATCCTTCCTTACAGAACAGATTATGGCTTTTCTTTATCTCTCGTGGACAGATCCAGGCACATTCAGATCCACATACCCTGTGTAAAGTAAAGATTTGATGAAAGAGCTGGCTAGTGAATAAGAAACTAATGATGCTACGACAGAAGATACTTTTCATAGCATGTTATTGACAGTAATTCTCAGATTAAAAAACTGCAAATGTATCCTACTATTTCTTCAGGTATCCCCTGAAGACACTCTTCAGCAAATGAGGCGCGGGAGATTCTAATTTGCAATTTTTTTTAATATTTGCAGTTTTCAAGAGTTCACAGATTTAATGGCGTTAAATATATTATTCATTAAAACTCAATGATATGGAGTCAGGTTATAATCAGACTCAGATTTCATCAACTTTAAAAGCGTACTTTGCCTACTGGAGGAAAAATATTAAATGAAGTAAAAGTATGTTTTTTTAGGTATTGCGGGGGTCCGAACCGCTTATCCTCACACCATGACGGCAAGTTTTCTGAAGCAGCTTGTACTATTGTAAATGCTTTGTTCTCTCTGACATTTTAAGAGTATTTTCTTATAAATCTCGAAAATGACTCATATTACGACAAATTTGCATGAAAGGATTTGAAGATTTAATGGAGAAATAGATGCATTGATAAATAAATTTCTGTAGCTCGTCCGAGGTTAAGAATGAAATACACTGCCGTATGGGCTTTTGCGGTAAATAAACCTCCGTTTTTAAGATTTTAAAACAGTTCTTCATTAACATAATTTTTCATAACGATTATATTAGTAAAATAATACATCGAATATATTATATATTTGTCTCAAATCGTGAATATCTTTAGAATTTATTAATTTGTGTATGAAGGGATAGGTTCGGGTGTTGGATCAGCCACAGCTGCGGTGCCACGTGCTTCGGTTGCCATATCATACTGTTCTTAGGAAATTCGCGTTCCGGCTGTTTACCTGTATTTGTTCGCCTGTGTTTAGTTGTGGTTTGTTTTTGAGATTTATGTTTTTTTAATCACGTCAAAGTCAAATGTAATTTCGTTTACGTTTCTTCATTTTGGGTTTTACGTTGTTGTAAATTTATTAATTTACAAATTTTAAATTAATTTATTTTTCTTTGCAAACTTGATTAGAATGTTTGATCCACCAACCGTAAAGCGCAAAAGTGGTAAAGGGTTTCATTTTGGTGAAAACCAAATGGTTATGAATGTTTATCACTATTTAACTATAATTATATTTTCGAATTTTACTCGGTGCCTATCGGGAGATGACTGTCCGCTCTCCTACCACGAGGCAGCTTGGTTTCCCGTGAATTAAATCGGTTTTCTCGTGGGCCCGACTTACTTTATCGTCAAAGGAATTTTAAATATGTTGTTCGGTAATCAAACATAATTTCTCTACTGTTAAAAAATGATCAAGATCCTTGGCCTTTTTGCAACTGCATGTAGTTGGCTTGAATTTTGGATATTGTATTGAAATAGTTGTGCGCTTTAAAATTAATATTTCTTCCTGATTTCTCATGATATTTTGAAGCACAAAGGACGTGAGAATATTAACAGAAACGTTTCCTTTATATCGCAGTCTCATGTGAATAGTTTTAGTTTTGAGGAAAGAGAAAAAAATACCCTTTTATAAAATAGGGAAGGTTCGAGACAACTACTTTAGCGCTA
This sequence comes from Acheta domesticus, assembly GCA_031308135.1. Taxonomy (NCBI): domain Eukaryota; kingdom Metazoa; phylum Arthropoda; class Insecta; order Orthoptera; family Gryllidae; genus Acheta; species Acheta domesticus. The sequence goes on along the minus strand of JAHLJT010008446.1, from coordinate 93,490,341 downwards.
AACTAGCGCTCCAACGTATTGGGGGATTCGTCGTCACCATCGAGCGTGTAGCTTTCGAAGCATACAGTACAGAAGAAAAGCGCTACGTTTGGCATCACTGTCGTCATGTGAAACCGAAAGTCATTCTTAACCTCGGACACGCCATAGCTTCAATGTTACAAACGGAAAACAGTTTCGAAACTTGAACTCATTGAATTTTGTCAACTTATAATTCAAATTACAAAAACTGACGAATTTCTGAAAATAATGTATATTAAATGATTTAAAGATTTAATATTAAAGATGTGTATGGAGTTTCGAATTAAACGTTTATAATTATCAAAATTCCTGAGGTTTTAATCAAATTGAACTGATACCATATTATTAAAAAAACATTAATATATCTGAACAAAAAATGAAACTAACAATTTGAATCCATTTTTGAGAAAATCCTGTTTACATATATTTTTAATATTGCCTTTACTATTTTGACATAATATTTAATATTTCACTTATAATTGCTCAAAACACCACTCAAAATTTGAGGAAAAAAAATGTTACATTATTTAAAGATCTAATTTTAAAGAAAATATTTTATTCAGAAAAAGAATGTATCTTTAAAATGTAGTTAATGGGGAAGGTTAAAAATTGTTGAACTTTTGCAATTTTTAAAATGCTATGTTTTTAAAGACTTTTTTTAATAAGCGTGTATTGCTCTCGTCGAGAAAAAAAATCTAATTGGTACATTTTCATTAGCAAAAGTAAACTCAAGAAAACAAATATATAAGTTACACAGAGAACATTTTCAATGCAATATTTCAGTTATATCATGTTCTGAAGTCCGAATCTTCACATTATGTTTTGAAAATATTCAACGATTTATTAATTTTCAATGAAATTGGTAATTGATTCTATATTTGAGAACCAATGAAGACCAAGTTCTCATTTTATTGTTGGAGAGAGTGGATTTCGTTATCCAATCGAAGGCTTCAAATTCTATTGATGTCACTGCAGAGTGGCGATGCCTTTTAAGAAAATTTACATCAAGAGCGAAGTAATTGAAAATTGAATAGCGCCATTTGGCGTCGTTACTTGCTTCGTTAGGCGTTGTTAACATATTTGTCTCGGGCCGATCTATAAACTATTAATTTCCTGCCCAGCTGGGCGCTGCATTGTCTTTGCAATGTGTTATGGGGGCCAGAATGTAAATTTCGCGTGTCCCACTTAAAATAAATAAATATTTTGATTTACGCCGCCGCCCCACCCCTCCGTCACGTCTTCCCCACGCCGAGGGAGGAGGGGGTGGCCGCCGCCCGCCGCTTTGTGGCGCACAGTGGGGGAAAAAGCTGGCCAAAAGTCAAATAAGGTGCCAATTGCACATAAAACATTTTATCTAGGGGTTATTGGCGTCGCCGAATCCGAATATGAAGTCACATTTCCGTTTTTTTACTTTCTCGCCTTGCGAATACTTCGTAAGAAGAGAAAGTTATGTAATTGTGCGCCGGAAAACGGCTAATTTTCGCCAGAAAAATTCTTATAGCGGGATTCTGATGAGGAAAAAGTGGATAAAACGTGTTGCTAAATTCAGAGGGAGAAATCCTCTACTTCGTGGTGTAGTCAAAATCCATGTTTTGATGGTTCTTGATACTGAAAAATCGATTGACGGCAAAACGTCCGTCTGTCCGTCTCTGGTCAACGCTAGCGCCTAAACCGTTCAGCCGATTTTCTTCAAAATTGATATTCCCGATCACTTTTACTTGTCTCAAGGCCCCTGGAATTTGAAGCCGATATTTTAATATTTGGGGGTACTTTACATGAAGCCCGTTTTGAGATTTTCAAAGAAAATTGCTCCAAATTTTTTGATTATATTTTGTTGTTGAATAGTGCAAGGAACGTTTAAGGGAATGATGTAAGTATCATTTTTGTTAATGTCCCCATTTTTCGAAAATTGCAAAAAACTTTTTAAAACCTGCAAAATTAAAGATAGAGATTTTTACCTCAAACAAAGTCGGTTGTACAAAATTAGCGTTTTAAATAAGGTCATGTACCATTTTTTGAAAATACTAGTAGTTTTTGCTAAAATTGCGATTCAAATTTACAAAAAAATGTTTCTCAAAAACCGCTCCAAATTTTTTCTTTGAATTTTCTTCACTTAAGTAATGAAGGACGATAAAAATATTGCCTTATTCCTACTTCTGGGAAATACTTGGTTTTTTGAAAATTGCAAAAAAAATAGTTTTTAAACTACAAAATTGTAGATAGCGATTTTTACATCAAACAGTCTCTTGTACAAAATTAGAACTTAAAAAAACGTGATGTAGAATTTTCTGAAAAAACGAGTCGTTTTGGGGTAATCTTCGCTTCAAAATTACAAAAGGAAATTTCTCAAAAAACCGCTCCAAATTTTTTCTTTAAATTTTTCCCACGTGTGTAATAATGGACGGTAAATAAATACATAAACTAGTGGTGCTATAGAATGGCACAGACTTTCTTGCAGAACTTAGTATTCTCTATAGTTTGAACCAGTTTTTCCGTTATGAATGATAATCTTCAGAGATACCTTATTTGGGCGCCCAAAGGACGTTTTGTTTCACATTATCTGGATTTTTCGGTTTCCTAATGCTAGAAATGAAGCCACCATACACTATTACTATTATATAAGTGTAAGAGCCAAGCAGAGGGAAGGTAGCCATGCCCGTTAATTGGGTGCTTCGGCCCAGCGCTTTCGGGGGAAACTTCGCTGGTTCGAGTCCTGGTCGGGGAATATTATTTATCAAAATTCTCTGTTACAGGAAATAATTGAGAATTCCAGAAACATGTTAAAAACCATGTGAAGCCATTCGAATCACAAATATTGATAATTACGATAAATGAACTGGAAGTATCTGTATGTAATTTTCCAATTTTCAACTTTTTAACAATTTTTCACATCTCTTCTTGGAGTTATAAAGCGTATCAATTGTTCGTTGTTCTGTGCATCTGTATAAACCGATTTCAGTACAAAAGGAATATATCAACATTAAATGTTAACAAAATATAATAATTACGCACAAGAACCAGTTAGATATCCCTAATAGTTCCAAAATCGTTATTAATTTGCTTTTTACTTTCTCGCCGCACGAATACTTCGTAAGAAGAGAAAGTTATGTAATCGTGCACCGGAAAACTGCTAATTTTCGCCAGAAAGACTCCTGTAGTTGGAGTCTGCTGAGGAAAAAGTGGATGAAACGTGTTTCTAAATTTAGGAAACTAGTGGTGCAATAAAATGGCGCAGACTTTCTCGCAGAACTTAGTTTTCTAATCTCTATAGTTTGAACCAGTTTTTCTGTTATGAATGATAATCTTCCGAGATACCTTCTTTGGGCGCCCAAAGGACATTTTGTTTCACATTCTCTAGATTTTTCAGCTTCCTAATGCTAGAAATGAAACCACTATACGTTATTACTATTATACAAGTGTAAACGTCATACAGAGCCGTTTTGGTCGCAGTTGTTAATAAGCGAGAATTGGCACAGCTTTTCGGAGGGAAGCTGCGCCGGTTCGAGTCCTGGTCAGGGCATATTATTTGTCAAAATTCTCTATTGTCACAGGAAATACTTGAGAATACTAAAAACTTCATTGAAAACCACGTGAAGCCATTTGAATCACAAATATTGATAATTACGATGAATGAACTCGAAGTGTCTGTATATATTTTTTTCGAGTTTTTAACATTCAACAATTTTCACGTCTCTTCTTGGATTTGTAAATCCTATTTTACCATCGTATCAATTGTTTGTTTATCATGCATTTATCATTTTATAGCTCGGTTCGATTCTTTTTATGGCTCTGTTCGACCTATACGGAGCTAGTTTGGCGTAGTGGTATAAGTGCCGGTTCGTTAACTTTGAGGATCGGATTTCGGGTCTCGGAACGGAAAAATTTTTCTGGTAGAAAACACTTTTGCTGGTTTCTGAAGTAGTGAAGTAGCATTTAGGACCGTATAGAAGCAGTGCGAGAAAGTATGTGCGTTGGAAGCACCACTAGTTAGAAATTGGAATAGAGACAATAATACATTAGAAAATTAAAGTTATAAATCATTTGACGGACATATTCTACAATTTTTTTTTGTCTTACTACTAATGTCATTCGGATGATTAAAGTCGGCAATTGATAGATCAGGATGTTCTTCTGCAATATTTTGGAGTATTTGACTTACCACACATTTTTCTTCAATTTATTTGTTAATAAGAAGAAACTAATATTGGTTAAACTAGAATTGAGTAATTATTTTCTTATTTTAATTGAAATACGTTTTTACAGTTAAAATATTTATAACTTAAAGCTTACCTAAAAGATGAGTGCACTTATTCGTCCTCCGAAAAAGATTCATCGCCAGAAATGATGTCCGGGCAGAGAAAGGATATCGCGTCGGAAGAGGATTAATTTTCCTTTGAGGGGGCTTTCTTAGACCAGTGATCTGGGGATTAGATGACACAAGAAGCCAATGAAAAATATCTTCCAAGTTTATTTTTTTGTCTTGAGCATTTCCTGGAAAATCCAGTGCGATACGCTTTAAAATCTTTGTTTCTTTCCTCTTCCTCTTCCTCCGACTATTGACCAATTGGCTGGAAAACAAAATTTATTAGGGGCCATGAATTAAAAGTTTATGGAGTGTTCTTGGCATATAATACCAAGAGTATTCTTTCCACGCACGACTTTACAGTCTTAATGCAAAAGTTCTGAATTTTTAAAATATTGATGTCGCATCCACTAGAGATAAAGATGCAACGTCAATATTTGGCTGACGTCCGTATTTAGCAGGACATGTCCGTAAATTTAGCGATTGTCCTGCCGTCCCTATTTATTTTCCAAAATCAGCAAATTACCCGTATTTTCGGGTTATACAAACCAATCGTCTTTTCAAACACTATTTTCTATTGACTATGAACTATTTTCTTGAGGAATTTGACTCGTTCATGTGGATGACCCTCACTTCTGAACTAAATTGGAATGAAGTTGAACAGTTGTGATTGATGTTAAAAAATTTGATCAATTTATCACGTTTTCAGAAATATGTCTATCAACAGAAAAGGGACCCTGAATTCATGAGCACTCCACTACATAAAAAGTAGGCAGATTATCTGAATAGTGATGTGAACGGAACGAGTTGCTCCGAACTTTTGAAATTTGTAAAAGTGTATTTTGCTATACCCGCCCACAACGCAAATATAGAAAGAATATTTTCTTTAGTTAGTTCGCAATGGAATAAAGAGAGAAATAGATTAAATATTAATTCAGTGAAATGGCTGGTGTCAGTGAACTTTATAAGAATTTTCATGTAGAGAATTTTACGATTATCTGAACGCTAAGAAATGCCTGCTGAAAAAAATTAGCTCAGATAAATATGTAACAATCTAGGTATGTAGTTATGTGTTTATTTATGAATATAACATTAATGTTACAACAAACATCTTTGTTTCGAATTCCAAAAGTGTAAAATTCAATTTTTTTAATATGTCCTGCTTTTGTCCTACTTTTTAAACCCATTTGTCCTGCTTTTCACCCATTCCCATCTGGTAACCCTAACTAGAGATGACCTGAGGAAAGATGTGAATATGCTTTATTAGACACTCGTCTATACCAGTTATTGAGGCAGATACTATAGAGTTCTGAAAAAACGCCTAGCGGTGTTGCCAAACACTGGAGCTTTCAAAACCAGGTTTGGTCGATCAACAAGCAAACCAGATTTCATTTTAAATTCTTTCTTTTCTTTCAGCCACAAGTCTTTTTTCTTCTTTATTTCGAGTAGACCATTTTTTTAGATCAAGTTTACAGGAACGGTAATGTTTTAATTTGTTTATATTTCTTGTATCAGGAAACTGATGATGTTTGAAACTGTTACACTTACACTTTTGTCTCAAATATACTTGAAAAGAATAACCTTTCAAGTGTAGTAAAAAGAGCGGACGTAAAAACTTTGGTTTTATGGTAGTAAAATAATGAAATTTAGGGTTCTCTTTCAAAAATCAAAATGTTTGGAAGAATAAATTAGTAAAATTATTGTAACAAATTTGTACTTCTTAATGCTTTGCACATTTTGCAAGTTTCCATACGCTCGTTTTCTGATGAACATCTTATTTGTGATAATAAAGGTGTAGAACAACAAATAGTAGCATATATTATCAGGTAATTGTTACGGATTTTATTAAAAAATGTAACTAATATTTTAAACACAGGAAAACTGCGAAAATCTTAATTTGTATCCTATTAGAATATATAATTGTAATGTAAATAGAATGAAATTAATTTTAATACCAATTAGCACATTATTAATATAAACAAATTCATCAATAATTACTAATAATATCGTTCAGATCTTCAAGAATAATATATTATTTCCAGATATAATTATAGACTCAGAACTAAGGGACCCCCGCGTGTTGATACGCCAGTGTATCTTCCACTGAACATCTGCTTTGAAATGTTCTTTATTGCTCTGCAACTTTATTAGCAAACTTTAGCAGCTGTTTGTTATGAAGATCGCCAAAGAACATAATACTTGCTATTTTAAAATACGAAAGACGGCGGCAGTACGTAAAATTGCTAACCTTTTTTTTACCCAGTGAAATAAAAAAAATATATAAAAAAACGAAAAATCGCAATTTGAGAATATAAATTTCTCATGACTAAAGCAACCAAATGAAATGGCAATTACTCACCTCATACACCTACAAGAATAACACAGACTTTTCCCAAATGTCATTATATGATCATTGAATAAATTTATGCGTGATAGAGTGCGCGCTTGCAAACCGCCTTCGATGCTCGATACTGTCGGAATCGAATGCTTAATACGGTCGCGATCATACGACTGCTAGCAGCACGACCGAGAAAGACGCAAAATGCCGTGACATATTCCATCGTGAAGACGGTCTTTGACGCGCCACGTAATAAAAACTGAAGTATAGCACGTCTACCAAAAGATTAAAATTTGTAGTATAATACTGAGCAAAGGCAACTACATACTGGCAGGGTCTTAAGAATAATATGCTATTGGTGCAAAATATGCGTCGATTTTAATAACTAATTATGCAAAAAATAATTAAAAAGTATCTAATATGCTAGATATACATCTAAATATTCAGTATTAATTGAAAAAATGTTCAAACATATTTATGCATGAATTTATCCAAAAAACTACCAAAACTTGCAAACATGCACGGAAAAAGTATGCATTGATGAAAAATATATTTACAAAGTTGGAAAGCTCTATGATGCTTAAATGAAAACAAATTTTTGCATGGAAAGCCTGTCTCTAGTCATTACACATTGTATCCGTTATACCCTGGTAGTTTATACAAGTTAATCTCGTTCGTATTTGTCCATATTTCACTAAGTATTATATTTTTTGGTGTATTTATTATATTATTAAAACTTGGCCCCAATGAATAAATTTATTTCTTTGCTCCTTACGTTACAGTGAATTAAGGGGAGTTTTCTGAATTTTGAGAGTTCAAAAAGTTATTTCCAATAGTATGCGAAACAAGCCTGTTTGTAGATTCAGTGAAATCAGTTGGCATCGTTTAAATAAAATTAATAGTATTAAGTATCATTCATCAGTCAGCATTACCCAGATTACAATACTACTTTGATATGCAAGGGTGATTGGATAACAATATTTTATTTTAAATTTTCTAGATCACATAGGTTGTCAATCGTTTTGCATTTCTGACCTGTTTCCTTTATTACAAAACTCTTACCCTCTTTACGCCACGTGTAGGTCAGAATTTTTTATTTTTCTTTAGTAAGTCTCAGCAGGTTTTTAGTTTCTGGAATAAGATGATCATTGCTGACAGGAAACAATATATTTATTACATACGCAGTCTAATTGTTATTTCTCTTACAGGCTTCTATCCATGCACTCTTCATTTTCCTATCTCTCAATTGACTAATCAGCGGTGGCGTCGCATTGGGTCGAAAAGTTGATACTCGACATGCCACCATTCTTCAGTTCCGTGTTTAACGCCGATTGAATTTCTCACATTAGTAATGATTTTCATATTCTCATTGTTGTTGGAATGCCTTGTATTTCTATGTTAGTAATTCTTGAATATTGCTCCAGATTTCTTACTTTAGTTTGTAGATCCAAAATATTTTTACTCAGATGTAACGTTTGTTTATAAAGTTCTGCATTTTCATTTTCTTTTAGTTCATTGTAATTGTTAGTGAGCATCTCCATAATTTCATTACAATAATCAATTTTATCCGAAAACACTTATAATGAAAGCTTGAATTCTTTGAGCTGTTTGCTGTATTCTCCAAGATCAGATAATATCTCTGTTTTGAAAGCTTTCATTTGGTCAATAAAGAATTTTTTATTAATTCTGCACTAGCTGAATTGTCTTGAATGTGAGTTAGTTGACAGTTATCATAGAGTTAGTTCTTTATTTCTGTTTTCTTGCTATTGTCTTAGTAATATTTGCACAGTCGTAGTGAAATATGTTTCTGCAGACACCTAACATGTTATTTTATCCCTGTTTATGGAAATCTCCTCTTTGCACACATCTCACATGATAGATACTTCACTTTAGTTGACAAATCACACTATACGCACTTGACACACCCTGACACCACCTCGGATTCGATTTGCTCACCTCGGACCAGACTCGTATTACCAAACGTGCAGCCAAAACTCTGCAGAGATTCGCAAGTTGCAAGTATCAATCATTAATGTTTGTCATGATTTTTAAGATATTAATGATGAAAGCAAGTAATGTGCCTTAGCATTTTTTGCTAATAGAAACAACAGTCATACCATTATACGTTTTGTGATATGCGTAAAATGGTAAGTCAATTATGACTTGTCTCGATCAAGACATGATTACTTTTCTCCACTAAATATCTTCTCAAGCAAAAATTAAAAGCAAGAAAAGTTATAATCATTGTGTTTTCATTTCTTTTGCAGGTTGCCACCATCATCTGCCAACAGTAGATATCATCATCCTGAGCCAGATATTTCCAGTAAGATCGTGCTAGGGAATTCTAATAACCGCCACAATAGCAACAACAATAACAGTAATAGTGGCTCGAATAGGTTTTTAAATTTCACCCTTACTCATCGTTCTGAGATGTTAAGATTTGAATCAACAGAATCTGCTCAAGTGAGCTCTAAAGTCCGTGAATTAATGCGTGATGATGATCATTGCATTATTATAGATGAGACAAATACGAAAGTACCTCCAAATGTACTCATACACAGTGACCGTAAACAAATTGAGCGAACACATGTAATACCTAATCTACCTTTGGAAATTGAGATTTCTGATGTTCCTATTGTGCGACCTGATACATCAGGTGCTTCTTGTTCGATATCAGATAAAACAGACACTGTTTCTGTCCCTGATGTTGCCGATTCAGCAAAGTGTCCTCGTATTGAACCAGTTGTGTCTGTCATAGAAGATACAAATAACAGCACCGAAGAATCAAATTTAAACAGTGAATATGATTTTCCCAGAGCTTTTGAACGTCCAACGCATTCCGAACATGATAGTAATCGAACTAGAAATGAAGTTGTATGTTGCATGACGTGCCAGCGGTGCCTTCACTCAATATTTTGTTTTCACCATCTTAATGTTTGCACCTATAAAGGGCTCTCGGCTGAAATACAGAAAGTAGATAATAAAGATTCAAATTATTCGGAATGTTTTAATTCCGTGTGCAAGGGACCATCCCGTAACAACCCAAACCATGTGTGTTGTTCGACCCCCGTGCCAGTCAGAAATCTAATTCCTCACTATTTGAACGCTGCGGACAGATTACCTAATTCATACGTCGCAGATGGAAGACTCATTGCTTGTAATTCTGGAGACTGTGAAGATTCATCCAATGAAATTAACACAAAAATGCATTTTCTTGACGACAGTAATCCTTACAGTTGCCAAATATGTTTTAAAACCTATTCGTCGAGTTCTGCTCTTGCCAACCATATCCGCTATCACAGAGGAGAACGCCCATATCAGTGTGAAATTTGTAACAAAGCGTTTGCTACAAATTCCCATTTAGTTACTCACAGACGAGTACACACAGGTGAACGGCCTTTCCAGTGTCAAACTTGCCATCGAAGTTTTGCTGATCGATCTGCATTCATTAAACATGAACGAACACATGGACCTAATGGCATCGTAGTAAAACGTTTCAGATGTGAAGAATGTGGGAATGCGTTTGTAGATTCATGTGGACTGAAGAAGCATATGCGTATTCACACTGGAGAGAGACCATACAAATGTTCTATATGTGAAAAAAGTTTCTCAACAAGTTCAACGTATGTTGCTCATAAACGAATTCATAGTGGCGAGAGACCATACAAATGTGAACAATGTTCGAAAATGTTTATTACTAAATCTCATCTCCTGACTCATCGCCGCGTTCATACGGGTGAGAAGCCATTCACCTGTCAAATTTGCAGTAGATCGTTTGCTGATGGATCCAGTTTCCGAAGGCATGAACGGCTGCACAGTGGAGAAAATAGACATGTGTGTGAAGTGTGCGGCAAAGGATTTCCATGTAATATATCTCTAAGCAAACATAAACAGTCACATAATTCTGGCCCTACCACGTTCATGTACATGATGTAAAAGTTTACCAATTAGATGTACAATAATGTAAAATATAGTTTTGATTAATACGAATAAAATATTTCTATTTGCTACATTGAGGAGGATGTTCGTGCAGTTTATTAATTTTCATGAACGTAAACTAATCATTGCTTAATTTAATTCTGGTTACGGCATATCATTTAAACTTAATTTGTTTAATTTAAAAACAGTTTTTAGCTTGAATCCTGATGTTTCATTTGGAACTGGTGGAGTGTGAAACATTTTATCAACGCAATATCTTAGAGGTATGCTCGATCAATCATTCGAATCACATATATAATATCTTGGAAAAGGAATGGGAGATTTAAAATATTCACTTAACACAAAGCATTATTACCTTACCTAGTCCAATTTGCGTAGAATACAGCCGAATTATGGCCCTACTATTTACTGGATGAAATAGCTCAGAGGTGGCATTGTTGTTGCCTCTGCAGTGTCGCTGACCTGGTCCTAGGGCTTGAGTTCCGACAATGGCGGATTTTATAGCTGCAGACAGTGGCAGGATTATCGACACTGGTTAGCTAGGTCTAATTCAGCCACTGTCTGGAGGAGAATAGTAGCTGCCGGCTATTCTGATCGGTAGTTTTCCATGGTTTCTCCGATCAATACCAGTCGAATGGTGGAGTAGTACTCTAACAAAATGGCCACGGACCTTGCGCTACCTTTCCTTCCTCTTTGGCCTATCCTCACTCCTTACTTACTCACTCACACGCTTTACACTACCACTCATGCCGGGAGACCAATCTAGAGCTTGCCCGGCTGGAGCGGCGCCTCGCTGGGGGAGATAGCTGTAGGTGACGTTATATCAGCGTCGGATCTCGTATTCCAGCTGGGAAAGAACAACCCAGCTGTAACCTGCTCTGCGCTCACGGTACTGACGATCATGGTAATTGATGCACCCGATAACATTAAATCACTTTATCATGCCCTCGGTAACGAGCTTGCAAAATAATCCTTTCACATCCTCGGCAGTAACCTGGCCCCAAAACCATCCCTACCTGTTTGTTCTCTTTCGTCCTCCGCACTTTCTTCGAACGTTCTTACCTTATCCCCTGAACCTAAGTCCTGTACTAGCTCTCGTTATTCGTTCCTCTTCACCTGCCTCACCCGTTGCCGCTGTTGGGACACGATACATCCTTCGGTCACGCCCTCAGGGTAAAATTGAGATAAATAGCAACTACATTCAGATACAGCATAAAATATCCGTTTAGGTACAGCAAAAGAATCGCATAATGTAAAAAAATCACAACATAATGTTCAATCTCGTTCTTGTAAAATTGAATTTATCGAGGCAGTGCAATCTAAATCACAGCTTTTTTGCTTTACAGATCATTGATTATCTCATAATAAACTAAGCATTCTCCAAACCATTCTCCAAATAGTTTTTATCTTGCAGTTGTAAAGCGAGGGAATTAGAAAAGGTCCCTTATGTAAGTTATTATGTAAGTTCGTTTACGTTAGAATTGATTCTATCTTCTGGTCTAAAATCAGTCGAGTGTATTTAGTGCGAAAGAATTTCGAAATAATAGTCGTACATTTTTGCGCCCAAGATTATTTGACCCGTCGAGGTTGATTTGTCCAGGTCCTGACGGGGGGGATGCAGAGAAGGCTCTCAAGTGTTCCATTCTCCATTTTTTCATCTTCTCGCTTCTCATTTCATGTCACGTATATTCTTTTCTCCCCATTTTCTTCCTCACTGGCCTTCTCTGTATGCTGAACGCCCACCCGTGTGTTTACCGTGCATGGCGACCCGTGTCGGAGGGAATGTGAGTCCTGGCAGTTGAGGGACCTGTTTGTTTCCCAACTTTTCTTGGCGCTACTTTCTGCCTTGCACTAAGGGATACGTTGTTTACGTATTTTGGGGAACATTCCTTGGAGGTTTCAACACACTCGCTTTGGCCTCGAACTCTTCTAGACGGGCAGTCGGGAGCTAACCCACTCCCGATCAATCGGCTCGGACTAGGTCTTGTACTAAACTCCAGGGTGAGCAGGGGGGATCCACGGCGGTGCAGTGCTATAAAAAATCCCCCACTGTATCTCCGTGGCAACCCTCGCACTCCGATGGAGTGTCCCCTTGTTGGGCTCCGTGGTGGGTGGGGACCACGGGGACGAATCCGATATCCATCTATGGATACTTCACCTTTTCCCCCGCCCCCATGGACCACCTTGTCACCCTTACCACACAGATCCCCACCGCTTTCGTGCTACGTCAACACCTGGTAGCAATTTTCTTCGATATAGAGAAAGCATATCATGCTACCTGGAGGTACGGCATTCTTCACACCATCCATTCTTGGGGTCTTAGGGGCCGGCTCCCCTTTTTTTAGTAGCCTTTCTTCAAGAAACTTCCGCGTCCGCTTTGGTGACAGGGTATTCGCCTGCAACCATTTAGAAAACGGAGTCCCTCAGGGCGCAATTCTGAGTGCCACTGTTTGCCATCGCTATCAATAGTATAACGTCGATAATCCGAGAGCCGGTGATAGCATCGCTCTTCGTTGACGATTTTGGCATTTCCTGCTCCTCCAAGAGTATTCAGGAGGTAGAGAGAGACAATTACATCTTGTCCTCAACAAATTGCAGGAATGGAGTGATGCGACAGGTTTCAAATTCTCCACTTCAAAATCTAACTGTATGCACTTCTGCAGGATTCATCATCTCCATAACCACCCCGATCTTTTTCTTGGAAGCCATCTTCTTCCTTTTGTGGAATCTGCAACTTTCCTTGGGCTTACTTTCGATAACAGCCTAATTTGGCGAAATCACATCCGTAAACTGAAAAGCCGATGTGTGTCACCTCTGAACCTCCTCCGCACCCTTACAGGCAGTTCTTGGGGAGCAGACGGTGTGTGTCTCTTGCGTTTGTTTAGAACCCTCATCCGCTCTATTTTGGATTATGGGTGTATTGTATATGGGTCAGCGTCACCATCAACCCTCCGGCCATTAAATACCATTCACAACGCCGGTATAAGGATTAGTACAGGCCCCTACCGCACGAGTCGCATCGAATGCCTCTTGGCCGAAGCTGGAGAACCATCTCTGAGCCGAAGGCGAGATATTTTATTAGCCTCTTATGGTGCTAAAGTGTCGGGACTGTTTGACCATCCATGTCGTATAATCACCCACGCAAAGTATGAGTCCTCGTAAATTCTTCGAACATTGTTACCCCATCCCCCAGGTATTAGATTACGAAATCTTCTCCGGGAATTAAATGTCGAACTTCCCACCCCTGTGAAACCCACAAGTGACCGGATTCCCCCTTGGAAACTCCTTCTTCCCAATATTGACTTCAGACTCCCCAATCTATCCAAACGAGGTACTAGTCCTCTGGTTGACCAGAAGCAGTTCAGGATATGAGAGAACCCTATCCGCATCATTTATTCTTATACACGGTTCATCGCGCAGCGACGCGGTGGCATGTGGTTTTTATTGTATCAGGGCCACCAAATCTTTTCGGCTTCACTCCCAGTGCAGTATATTCACTGTCGAAATGTATGCAATTCTTGAGGCCCTAAAATACATCGAGTCAGCGACGTTGCGGCGAGTAGTTATCTGTTCTGATTCTCTCAGCTCTCTTCAAGCTGTCTCCCGTCTTTCGTCAGACTACCGGACGTTATCTGTTCAAAGCCTGATTCATCATCTTCTGTCCCGCCGCTATGACCTGGTACTTAGTTGGGTCCCAGGCCACGTGAGTATTACAGAGAATGAACTGGCCGACGAGGCGGCGAAATCAGCGACTCGTAAAACTCGTATCGACATTCCTTCTGTGCCATTGTCCGATGTTCAGGCTTTCTTGAAACGATCCGTGTGTAGAGCATGGCAAACAGTGGCACAATGTCAAACTAAATGCGATAAAGAATTCTGTTTATCCCTGGCGTTTCTCATCATGCTCCACTAGGCGTGAGGAAGGCGTTATTTTAACCCGTCTTCGTATCGGGCACTGCCACTTTTCTCACGGTTTCCTTCAAAGTGAAACTCCTCCCATCTGTGACTTGTGTAGGACTGTTCTTTCCGTGGAACACGTCTTCCTGCACTGCAGGGAATTTGTTGGCAACCGACGAAGACATGACCTGGGCAACTCGCTACAAGTGGTGCTCGGGGATGACGATTCTGCGCTCTCAAAACTTTTTTGTTTTTTGAGAGAAAGCGGAATATATAATTTTATTTGAAAGATAATAACTATGTTTTATGTTGTTTTTGGCCCCTTTACAGCCAATTTTAAGTTTCAAGATAAATTTTACGCATCCTTTTTCTTTTCTCCTTCTGCCATTTCTACATGTATACTTGATGCAGAATTCAAGCCCTCTTTTTAGCCAATGTACATGCTTTTAAACAGTGGGTAAGTTGTATCTGCAACACTGAATAAATTTTCTCTGAATACTTTGGCATGGGCTTAAATGACCACAGTAGTTGAAGCGCCCTGTAAAACCCTATTCAATTAAATGAAATCAAATCAAGATTATTTGACTTTTCATCTACAGGCCAAGGAGCGAGTTATAGGTTACTTCTCTTTCTTGGGAAATCTAGTGATAAATCTGAACATATTTAGTAATTGCTCTTTTGAATCCATTGCTGTATGTGGAGATTTCAACACTGATTTTCGGCGGATCTCATGAAAATGAGCAGTTTCTCACATTGATTCAGTATTTTACAGTTACATTTAGATGTCACAGTGAATGCGCCTGCAAACAATACGGTTAATTATAAAAAGCAATAGATCAAATTATAATTAACAAAACCGTAACCAGATATGGAAATAACATCGGTCTAGGTTACATTAATCCTTGACCCACAATTTCTTACAATTTCATGTGACTTAAACAGACACACAAATTTTACATCCATATGGTCGCTTTCTGGAACATTTGTAGATGGAAAAAGGAAAATTGGAATTTTAAGGTGAAGTAATAAAAAAAGTAACTTTTTATTTGGATTATCAGATCGTCAAGATAGAAAAAGAGTAGGTCCTCCACACCTCATTTGAGACAAAAAGTACATTTTTGTCGCTTGTCGGGAAGGCCAACCATTTTTACGTTTTATGATTTGTATGTTTCCAATAATGTACATTCATGCTTTACTCTTTATATTTCCGAGTTTTGAAGTGGTCTTCCAAATAAATTATTTTATTACTACTGATTAAATCTTGGTTTTATGTTAGAATTTGTGGAGAATTCAAAATAATTTTCGACAATTAACCTTTTTCAATACATGTAAGATAATTATCAGATATTCAGAAAATATTTTTTGAAGCTATATTAAGTGTAAAGGTGAAGAAACCTTTTTTTCTTTTCGCAAATTTAATATTTTTGCGCCTAAGAGGTTTTTGCTTATCAAACAAGGAACAAAGCCGGTTTTCCAGTAAATATTATTATTTATTACGGAAATTAAGCACATTAAAATATAGTGTGTGTTAATGTGCCCCTCCCTGACTCCTTTATAAGATAGTATATTAAGAAAAATGTGTGCGCAGCTAGCCACAATTTACCATATAAATACATAACTACTGGGATTTGGAAGAACTTTTCATCTGTTAAATAATTGCTAAATTCTCGATTCAGAATGTTGGCAACACGTCTGTAGTGGTAAGATATAGGACAATGAGTGCACAGAAGGGCGGGGGGGGCAGCTGGGGCATCTTGCTTCAGGCCCTGACTTAATTGGGGCCCCGATTTTTCTCATTCAAATAAATAATGTATTTATTCCTAATCCAAATTTAACGCTATAAGTTATTTATGATGCACGAAGAAATAATTTTCTTTATGTTTGGGGGGGGGATTTTTTTGTTTCTTTGAAATGAAGGCTCTCCATGGACCAACTACCCCAGGCCCCTGTATAGGACGCTCTGTATATCTGGGCGCCCTGCATATGACGAATCGTCAACAACTAACAATCAAGATTTCCACTATATGAAACTGTGAAATATTTAGTTGGAAAATTAATGAAATAATGTTCAAGTAATTAGATACTATTATATCGAAGTTAAATTGTTTATAGAAGTAATGAAAAACGGGTAAAATAGAGTTCGCAATTGAAAAAAGAGACTACAAAATAGGATATCTTCTAAAAGAATCATTCCACTTTTAAAAGACGTCTAGTAACCGTATTTTTTATGCATCATACCTTCAAAGTGGCTAACTTGGGACACTTTCAATGTTGGTAGTTTAACCCTGTGTACACGAGTTGGAGGAAGAGATCTTTTTTTACTGCAAAACTTGGATCTTAGTAACTACTTTAAGAATATGTGTTTAATTTTTTTGAATGTGGAATATGTTGGGTATAATAAAATCAAAACTTGGTGTCCCAAGTTACCCGCCAATGCTGGCTAACTTGGGACACACATTTGAATTGTGTTTAAAATGACATTTTGTGATTAGGCAGGCTAATTTGGGACATATATCTATACGCTATAGGTATTTTTTTTTGTTATTTAAGGTCGCATTAACTACTAGGTCATTAGCGACCACTATTGGATTTAACGTTACTGTACGAGGATGAAACGATATGGTGATGATAGGAGGTGAAAGGACGAACACATACAACCTTGCCCGAGGCGGGACCCGCGATCCCTCGGTCCGAGATCACTACGGCACTACTACTTTAGCAATCTCGGCCACGAGGTCGACACTATAGGTATTGTGAAATAAGTATAACTGATTTTCACAATTAAATGGCAAACGTCATTATAAAAAAAATACTGGTAAATGATTTATTTTATGGACGGCGTAAATTTAAAGAAAGGCATGGTTGCAAATCAAGAAATCAATCATTAAAAATAATATAAATATATTTAATTATATCTCATACAAAGACAATACATAAACAAATAAGACTAAAGAAATGTCTCGGACTGAGTAAGCGTCTGAAGGTTCATCAGATAAGATTCATCAAAGATTTCCTTTGCTTCTTGGAAGGACATTAATTTTTCTTATATTTCTGGACTACTTGGTCTTCTATCTCTTGATTCAGCTCATCTGTGGTCACACTTTTTCCTGGGCAACATTCAGTTGAGTCAGAGCTTTCTGCGTCTGCTCTCGGTCAAACTCTTGATACATTTTTTTCCTTTCCTTCGGTATCATTCCTTTTTGCATTCACATTCATTAATCTGAAACTGAATTTAATATTTTTATTTTTTATTCCTATAAAATAGCGATGTTGGGTAACTTGGGACAGTGTCCCAATTTATCCGCATGTAGTCACGCATAGGAACTTTCCATCCATAAATAATTAGGTGGGCAGCATTGATAAAACATGATACTGGAGATGCTGGACAATAGTTCAGGTTGTGGAATGCAAATACGCACAAAATAGAAAAAAAGCTTATTAAGAACAGTGCATGGAAAATTTTACAATGGTTGTTTTTCAGAATGACGCTAACGTTAAATATTTGTGTTTCTGAATAATACTTACTAGCAAATAAAACTTCAAAAAGATGATTATATATTTTCTTTAAACCATCGTGAACATTTCGGCGCCTCTTCCGAATAAAAAGAACTGAACACAATTGATACATCCAACGTTTAAAAGAAAGTCCAAAAACGTCCCAAGTTACACATTGTCCCAAGTTATCCTCTTTGACGGTAAGTCAGTATCTCTGCACCTATACCAATTGCGACTGGGTGGCGGAATCATAGTTATTTCATGAGTGAAGCTCAGCGTTTTCTTTTATGGATTAATGCTGCAACTACAAAGTCATCAACAAAACGTGGAAAAGGTAAGTCACATTTTTTCTGTAGTGTTGAATTTCTATTTTTGCTTTACATTTGTGAATAATGTTTTAAGGAACGCAGCTACATTTTGAGTTGAGTTCAGTTCCCGAAATGACTACCCTACTGCGCCTGATGAAACTAGGACAGTTTGTAGAAGTGTGTTGCAACTCAAAAGGCTCTAGTACTTTCCAAACTAACCTCAAAATTCAGAGTGTAAAAAATTATAATATAATACATTTAAAAAAGTAATTTGATGGTATAATTTGCCAGGCGGTATTATTGTTCTTCGATTAATGGGAAGCAACCGAAGAGGGAAAATTAAATTCCGCCCTCTTGAACAATATTGATTTGGGCATTATAAAGATTCTAATAATCGAGTGGCGACAAAAACTACAGAGGTCTTTTTGTAGCTCCCGTTAGAATTAGTTAACGGCCGTGGTACATACAAGATTTTAATTTATTTTAATGACCCAGATTTACTTATTTTCTAATAAACTGTGTGTTAACTTGACCCGGATTGTCATTTCGTATTTCCCTCCCAAAATTCCTTTCGTCAGAGAACATGTAGCAACATTCAACTGTTTTCATATTTCCCTCCTAACCACGATCCTCTCGATTCAGGTAAGTTATGGAGTGTATATGAGGCGTTCAGAAGCCAATCTAACTCCAATTTTTGAACACTTAAAAATAATAACATGGTTGTATTCCACAAGTAAATATTTGTCAGTGGCCAAGACAACGAACTCCACATTTAACTGGTTTGTCATTAATTAGCGCTAAGAATGTGCTAATTGCTTTGACAAATTAACATTTTATCAGTTGTTTTGGAGGCCAGTGTGATTAACTCCTTGGTTCCATGACAGCCGATCTTTAACCGAACTGTTCCGAACTGAACTGATTCGCGTTTTTCCAACTTAAGAGTATTTGTGTAAGTGGTATTTCCTGTGTTTACTTTCTTATTTCAATCAAGAAATAGCAATAATGCCAAACAAAGTCATGTACTCAGGCTCATGCGGCGGTCAAAACCGCAACATCAAAGTTGTTTTTCTTATGAAATATCTGCAAAATTAGAGTGGTAAAACTGAAACTATTGACTTAAATTTCCTTGTATCAGGACACAGTGACCTTCCAAATGAATAAGATTTTTCCTCTATTGAAAAAAAAGAAAAAACTAGTAGCCACCACTGCTATGATATCATTCTTGGCTGCAGGAAAACAAAACAAATATTTCCTCACAAAAGTGAACCATGAAGACTTCCATTCCAGAGAAAACTTAGAAAAATGTGTCGAAGTTGAGCCAGTTAACTGTAACACCCCCCGTACACACGACCACTCATCGGTGTCGGCGGTGTTAATCTCTCTCAGGGCGTGACCCGACTCACCTGTGGATTCCCGTCTGCTGCAGGTTGCCTCATGTGCTCGGCTGGAATCTATTTAGGACGCATGCGTGACTGGGCATATTCATGCACTACACAGTAAAACGCTCTTTCATGATTTCTGAGTTTAATTCACAGCAAAAAATAATCGGGTGAAGCCCCCTACAGTTCTTAATACTATCTTAACCTAACTTATAACTAGCTTAACTTAACAGTCCAACCCTTCCGGGTCATCGCACGGGCGCTCCGTTCCTCCGGGCGTCGGCATCGGCCCGGGTGTCGGGCGGCAGGGTAGCGGCGCTTCCCCCCGTTTCCTGGGCCGGTCGGGCAGCTGGTGGCCGCGGCGGCGGTGTAGCGGCACGCGGCAGGCCTTGGCTGCGGCGGCGTAGGGCTGCACGCGGGCGGCGTGCGCGACAGCGCAGCGGCGGCGGCGCGGCGCGTGGGCTGGCGCGGCGGCGACGACGGCGTGGCAGCAGCCCGGCGCGCGGCACTGTTGACTGCGGCGGCGGCGGCCAGGGATCGCCACACCAAAGCGTCTTTTAGCGGCGGCCGGCCCTCAGGCCGCGTCCGAACGCTTCTTCGTTCATTCGAGTATCGGCACTCACACGGTGTTTCGCCTCTCCCTTCGGCGGCACCTGAGCGGGCGGTGAGGTGGCGACGATGCGTTGCCGGCGGCGATCTAGCGTCTCGCGGCGGTCGTTACCATCGGACCCAACACCTCGGTCGTCGCTTACATCGGAAGGTAACACTCGCGGTCGTCGTTCGTATCGGAATGCCGAGTCTCGCGTTCGCAGCAACCTCCCTTGCTCGCGAGATCACATGTCTCACCCCCGCCTAGTGTTCGACTATTGGCGCAGCCAAACCGCGTGATGCGCGCCGTCCAATTGCCATGGGTCCATCGACGGTTGGAACCCGATTTCGAGTGGGCGTTCACGTCACCACGATTTCCGAGAAGACGCTGGGTGAGCTCTGACGCAGCGCTCGGAAATACCAGAGGTGTGGCAAACGGTATTGAACAAAGGGAGGCGCTCCCATCGGCGGCCGGCGGCGACCCTTCGCGCACTCAGGTAGCGGAGAAACGCACATTTTCAGCCAGCTAAGTTTTCCCTTACTCCCTGTTATATAAAATATTCATCTCGCACACGCCGAAATTAGTTCGTGTGCGACCGTCCCATTACATAACTGACTGTCAATGAAGTGTATCCGGATTGAGAAGGCTTAACCATTTGCTACCAAATATAAAACTACATTATTACCAGAAATGACATTCCGAAGAACCTGCCAGAGATGTTGACTGCATCACTTACACAGAATAGAGATAATGAACACATTTTTATTTGTATTTCAGGCAATTGTTATTTTATTTCAAGTATTGGTTAATTATTTACAATAATACTGGTAACTTTCTCCAACAAAATATTTTGTTCTGGGCGTATTTTTTTATAAAATAACTTGTTTAGAAACCATTCAGAATATTATGTCAATACAATTCAGAATTCGTCAATGTACCTTTCAGTCTGTGACAAACCCTATATAAAGTGGCTTTTTTATGGGATAGAGAGACATTGAATTTTTAAACATATTTATAAAGTGTTGAAAACCTACCCTTAATCGTAAAAAAATCAATGAGTTTATTCGAAATTTGCTGAAACAGCCTCTTTTATAAATAAAAACTTCAACTGTTCATACTGAAAATTTTCGTTTGATGGAGTTAGTCGGCTTGGCTTCTGAACGCCTCATATCGAACTTTGTATCAAAGGCAAGTATAAGCAATAACGTATCAGTAAAAAAATAAGACGTGTTTTCGTTTGCAACAGTATTCCGAAATAGCAACGATGAAAAGATTATTTTCTAAAGCAAAAATAGAATTTTTCTTCAGTAAATAATGGTACTTGCTGCAGGAACAATGGGATGCAGTTTATAATGCTGTTGATACAAGGAAAACTATACTCGAATGATAACGAGACATGGAAAAAAGTAAGTAAACTGTTTATGGGCCGTCCATAAATTACGTAACGCAAATTTCGAGTATTTTCAATATCCCCTCCCCTTGTAACGCACTTCCCTATCTCTATGTAACGCTGCCTCAGACCCCCCTCCCTCCCCCATGATCGTTACGTAATTATGAATGATCCCTTATTATTTCAAAAGTAATCGCCTTAAATAATTATACATTTATCCCACTGAGAGAAGACGATGAACTTCTTCATAAAAAAGTGTGGTTGCTTACCGGTAGCTATGATTGTACCCAGACTTATACATCTTCGTTCGAAGCAAATCGACGACAACGAAAGGGGTTTCCTCAGGGCTCCAAAAATGTTGAAATCGCATGGGGAGACATTTAGACTTTAAGGAGAATGAGTAAGGGCTTCCCAGCAGAACTTCTGAAGCGTCGCCAAAACGTCCTTGGCAACATGTGGACGGGTATTACCGTGCAACAGAAGGATGCCGTCCGTCAACATTCGTGGGGGCTTGGACTTATTGTCTCGCTTTAGATTTGAAAAGTTACCACGAACCGCTGTACATTAATTGTAGTGGCGTGTTCCAGAAAGTTAATGAGCGTCGGACTCTTGCAATCAAAGAAAAGGTCATCGTGAATTACCCGGAGCTGGCGTGCACGGCTTAGGATTTTTTCGGTGGGGGTGAATCCTTGTGCTTCCATTGTTTGCTCCGACGCGTGCTCTCCGGCTCAAAGTGATGGCACCATGTTTCATTTTCCGCAACAAGACTAAACTGAAAATGATATTATTCAACGTTGTAGCATTCTCTGTGCTGATGCCAGCACAGATCATGGTCGTTATTTACACCATAGTACACACACATAGATATATCTGGTACATCGATTCTCACATCCAAACAAAAGCAACTAGAATGATCCACAGACGATAGAAAATCTTTGTTTACACTTATGTTGGACATTGGGAGTACTTCAGTCTATTACATGTGTCAAAGTTTATGTCTATGCGTTATGTACATGTTTACGTTTGCAATGTGAATGAGCCTTTAGAAACAATAATTCTTACGAACGACTAAATGTTCGGTCTCCATCTCATAAACCCTCGGATGAGATAACGGAATTTCTTCTTCGGTGTCTTGTTGATTAATGTCTTGCAAATTAACCGTTTTTTAGTTGTATTTTTTTTCTTTTTACTTTCTCACCTCACGAATACTTCGTAAGAAGAGACAGTTATGCGCTAGAAAACGGTGAATTTTCGCCCCAAAAAACTCTCATTGGCAGGCTCTGGTAACGAAAAAGTGGATAAATCCTGTTGCTAAACTTAGAAAAAATCCTTTAACACGTGGTGTAGCCAGAATCCATGTTTTGATGTCCCTTGATGACGAAAAATCAATTGACGGCAAAACGTCGGCCTTTCTATCCGTCTGTGGTCAACGCTAGCGCCTAAATCGTTCAGCCGATTTTCTTCAAAACTGATATTCCCCAATCGTTTTGGCTGATGCCGAGGCTCTTATAATTTGAAACCGATATTTT
The DNA here is from genome assembly GCA_031308135.1 of Acheta domesticus. NCBI lineage: Eukaryota > Metazoa > Arthropoda > Insecta > Orthoptera > Gryllidae > Acheta > Acheta domesticus. The sequence goes on along the minus strand of JAHLJT010008446.1, from coordinate 93,467,156 downwards.
AATTTCCGGGGGTACTTTACATGAAACCCCTAGGACACTTTCAAACTTTTCGTAAAAAAAGGCTCTAAAATTTTTGAATAAATTGTTGAACAGTGCGAAGGAGTTTAAGAGAATGATGTAGGTATCATTTTCCTTGATATTACTAATTTTTCGAAAATTGCAAAAAATTTCAAAACTGCAAAATTGAAGATAGAAAGGTTGCCTCAGACAAATTGGGTTGTACAAAAGTACCACTTTAAATGAGGTCATGTACAATTTTTTGAAAAAACAAGTAGTTTTGCGTAATTTGCGCTTGAAATTAACCGATTTTTTACTCAAGAACCGCCCCAATTTTTTCTTTAAATTTTCTTTACTTTTTTAAAAAGGGGAGGTAAATATATGGTGATAGTCCTGTTTTCGGGTGTCGCTTGGTTGTACGAAAATTGCAAAAAAAATTAAAACTACAAAATTGTAGATAGGGATTTTTGTCTCAAAGTCTGTTGTACAAAATAAGCTCTTTAAAAAAAGTCATGTACAATTTTCTGAAAAAACTAGTAGATTTTGCGTAATTTGCGCTTGAAATTTACAAAAATGTTTTTCCCCAAAACCGCTCCAAATTTTCCCCACATATGTAATAAGGGAGATAAATTAGTGGTGCTATTGAATGGTACAGACCTCTCGCAATATTTAGATTTCTAATCTCCTTAGTCTGGTCTAGCATTTGGAAGTTTTTACACGCCATAGCGGACAGCACTATCGATCTTCTGCGCATGCGCAGTTCAAGTTTCGCGGCACTTTTGTGCATCTGCGCATGCGTAGAAGACCAATAGTACTGTCCACTATGTCGTGCAAAAATTGATTTGAATTGCCTTATTTTATGTGGCGAGACCCAGGCCATGAGGTCTGCTCTTCCGTCTGACCACGCAAATTTCGCTACGCTCCTTTCACCAACTAGCGGAGAAAGAAGGTATTCCATGGGCGACGAAATAGGCGATTTTGAATTTTGCTCAGAGGCATCATTTAGGCTTGAGGATCTTTTACATACGATACGCTAACCGTTGCACTATCGCCGCCACGAAAAACTCTCTATTCTCAATACTGTACACGCCCTGACCGGTGGACCGTGGGGTATTTGGAGGGGGATGTGGGAAGTCTACGCCGTCGGCCCACAAATAAATATGCGGGTGCCACATCTAGATCAGTCTAGATGGAAATAAGGAGTTTTGAAAAAGTCATTTTAATTTCGTTTTCACGCCATTTTACAAATCTATCTGAGCTTTTAATATTGATTAAACTATAATTGTCGTTTATGACTCTCAAGGCATTAAATCTTATTCCTTCTCCTAAAGAAATTATGAGAGATTAGCTACGCATGCCTGTGCACTTAAGAGTTTTTATGTTTTTCGCAGTGGAGTGCTCAATTTCTCTCAAATTTTGATGTCTGGTGCAAAAGCTCATAGAAGCGAGGTATTGTGGCGGCGCTTTATTTGCGGGAGTACTCTTATGCTCTGGAGCGTGCCGCTCAACCATTTGCTCCGAGGAGGAGCGGCCGGTTGCTCTCTCCTCTTCCGCCGCAGAAAGAGAAAATGACGTCATCAAATATCGATCGGCGGCATGTGGCACAGTGGGTCGCGTCGTATTTCTACGGGGTATTTTCCGTTGTTCGGAATGAAAAAATCTCACAGCTCTGGGAAAGGATATTACGACAAAAAAACAGTAAGATACTTTTGTAACATTAATTGGAACAGTTACTAGATATAAACGTATTAGTGTAATTTGGAAAATAAAAAAACGACAACTTGCAATGCACCATGGAAAGAAAAGTATCTTTTTGCAGATTGCGCCGGCAATGCCAATTGTTTAGTTGCAAAAAAGTGCTCAATAACATAAAGAAATTTAATAGCGGTGACATTACACAGTTTATCATGCTGCTGAATATGAAAAGTATTATAAAGGTTGCAAAAAAACGTGATTAAATAAACTAGTAATAAACATACTAAAAGTAAAGGAAATTAAAATTAAAAAAATGAAGTTGATTGCAAAATCAAATACTCTTATTACACCTTGTAAGTGCTTTTTCTCGCAATATACTTTCTATATTTGGAAGAGATGACACGGTGCTATTGAGCCGTAACATGCATTTCAGATTGTGATCTGTAATTGTACTTCTCATTCGAGATTTACAAATTTTCAAAGAAGCAAAATATTCCTCACAATTGTATATTGATCCAAACGTACCTAACAATCGAGCAGCATTCCGATGCAGTTTTGGAAAACAGTTTTGTGGGAAGTTCTTTTCCTAAATGCTCACCTTGTAGTATCGGTATGCAATAAAATTAAACTCTTTTGTATTGTGTTATTTTACTGTCAAAACAACATAAGAACATCAAAATACATCCAAAACTTACTTCTAGTGAGGCATTGGGTAGATTTTAAGAACAGGGTTCGGCTCCTATTGACGCGCACGATTCGGTTCCGAACGAGTCACTCGCGGCGCCGCTACAGTGTGCACACGGCCACGTGGCCAACGCATTTTCGTGTGGAATCGTGACGCTACGCTACCCGTGTCCAAGTTGAGGACGAGCAGTGAGCTCTAGGATACACTGGAGACAACACTCCGTGTTGAGAAATCGTGACGGTACGTTCGCGCGTCCGCCATGTTGTTGAACGTCTATCTCACAAGCCAAGAGCTCTCTTCCATGTAGCCCTCTGGTCACAAACTAGCGGGGATGAAGTGTCTCATTCCATTTTTAAATATTTATTCATGTTCACAAAACCTATAAAAATGCAAAAGTATTGTAGTATATTTATTAGTTAGAAACTGCAATTGATCTACAATTGTTAACAAAATCCACCCTCGACTTTTCTAACATTTCACGCACTGGAGTTTTCGAGTTTATTGTAGTAAAGAGGCATTTGTATTTATTTTCTTGAAGGTGAGCATTTTCTTGCTTTTAAAGCCGCTCAATGAATTAAATTCACCGCTTCCATTGTTCACATTTGCGTAACTAATGATTACTTCAGTCCAATTTATGGCAAATAAGTCGTCCCCTAATGCTTTGTAACTAGCTTAATTAGTTAATGGGATTTTGGTGACAAGGCAATGAATTTTCTTTTCACTAATTCAACTTACTATTTTATTATTTTACAAACTACACAATCATGTAACACATTAACACTTATGTATTTAAACATTAGAGAAGGTCACAAGTTTTGTTAGTTTTTGCCTAATAGTAGCATTCTTTCCCTGAGCCCTGGCAGTTACTCCCTTAGCATGTGCCCTTAATCTAAGAGATAAATATGAGGACACAAGGTCTTTCATTAATCTTGTCTCGTGCAAATCTTCTAACTCAGCAGAAGTAATAATACTATGTTCCCTGCCAAAAATATTTGGAGAAACCGTAGCAAAATGGTGACATACGGCATTAATACATTTGGCATACACTGTTGACATTTGAGCATTAGTACTCTTAACTAAAAATCTGAAGTACTTTTCTGAATACTGCAAAATTTTAAAAACAGGCTCTGATACTAGTACTAGACCACCCCTAGATACACTTTTAGTAAAAGCATCTGGAACAGACATTCTAGATCTGCAATATGTATGATCACTTGTGGTTGTTTCATTTACAGAGAGCAAATTAACACATTCTGAACATTCGGTAGACTTTAATAATTTCCTCACAATAAAACCTGCAATGTAGTACACAATATTGTTTAAATAATCACTCAGTGATATGTCATCTAAGGCATTTAAATATACCTCACAATCCTTGCTAACATTGTCAATGTCACTTCCTGTTATCTGCTTCCTGGGAGATTTAAACTGAGCAACTGAATATTTGCCTATTGAATCTAAGTCAATGACATTGCCCCTGGAACCTGCAGAGATGCTATTCTTCAATAATAAGGATTTGAGAGCTGACTGAAATTGTGCAACATTAGGGTTGTTGTTCCAACCTCCCTTAGCCCTAATACAAGAAAATAGCAATTCTATATGGTCTTGTGAAAATTTGTATGTTAAAAAATAATTAAAAGGGTCACTGTCTCGAAACAGGAATTCTGGAACCAACATACCCACACTTTTTAGACACACAAGGAAACCTAGTGCAAATGTCCTCCGTGGATGTAATAAAACTGGAATGTCTTCAATTGTCAAAGACTTGAGAAAATCTTCCATTTCATTAAAAAAATCTTGACAGAAGCTCATGTTTTCCATTCTTAATGGTTGTTTGAAACCTCTTCCAAATACATTTCTAGAATTTAGAATATCAAACAATTTATCAATTTTTCTGATAAACAAAACAGTTGCAGCTGAACCTTCAAAATCAGGGCAATGGTTTGAATCAAGAAATTCAAGGGCATCTGCCACACCTGAACTCAGAGTTTGAGCTGCCAAAGACACATTCATCTTTTTCTTATGAAAGTGTACATGTTGTGCAGAAATAGAATTAGCAAACTTTAATCCTTCACTTTCTTGTAAACAATGAAGTTTTACAATGTAATCCCATTTCACTTCTCCATCAATTGACTTTATTACCTTTTTATCGGCTAAAGTGTTCCTAGTTAACTTCAACATATGGCAAGGGTCGAGAATAGTGTACACATTGCTGTCACATGATGGATGCTTGAAGTACGAAATAAAATTTTGTAGATTGTAACTACAACCCATTTCTTTAAATGCCTGAATATTGGCTGGTGCACCATCACATGTCACAGTACGAACAGTGATACCCACTTCATACAACTTCATTAGGCAAGTTGTTAAGAACTGTGCTAATAATTGAGATGACACTTTGTTTACAAAGAAATATCCTACAGGACACTTAAATTTCTTTGTAAAAGAAACAATTTCAAAAACTAACGCTTCAGTAGCCAACTCTTCTGATTCTGTTGGGGAAATCTTGCCAAGATTAACATAACCATCGTACATTTTTTTGCTATCATTCCATAACAATTGTTTCCTGATAGACATACTATCAAACACCAAAGCACACTCCTTTAGAAACTCTTCCTTACCATTACAGTCTTTCAAGAATTTAAATACTTCAGATATAAATCCTGGTTCACAGTCCACTGCAGAAATCCAAGATATAAGTCTATTTGGATGAGGCATATGAAATAATGACCTCACATACTTGTAAGCTTTGGGTGAATAAAAATATAATGTCAAAGCAAATTGCTTCATTGGTTCACTGTATCGTTTGGCTTGCTTCCCAATATCACTGTTTTTAAGCTGATTATGAAAAAAAATCAGAAGGAAATCCACTAAAATGACACTCTAATGAACTTTCTAATTCACTATTTGAATGTCCCTTCTTCTTTAATTCGGATAACAACTCTTGAATATTCAATATCTTCACATTCCTCCGGAGAACAGTCATCTGCAGTCGCCTAATCTTTTTTCTTAGTAAATTCTTAGATGGAGATGATGGAACCTTATCAGTCTGCGTCTGCTGATCTTTCTGCCGAGGTTCAGTCTGTTCAGTGTCCACAATATTCTCTTGCTCCTATAACACAAAGTTCTTACATAACAAGAGGCATTACACATTCTATACCTTTTTTACATACACACACACTACACATTCAATACCTTTTCTACCATAATCTTAAAAAGAATCCTGAAGTTTATAGTGTTCATAAAATAATATAAGCTGTAGTTCATAATTAATAATATTACTTCTTTCTTATTAGGATAGCAAAATTAGTATTCATTAAAAATAAAACAAAAATTGAGAGAATACATGAAATCAAACATAACTGCATTAAAAGGTAATGAAGTCTGAATGTGATGAAGTCTCTACAAAATATTTAGTACTTCAAAAGTTTCTACATTTTAAAAGGAAATTACTTACCAAAGTGATTAGTGAATTGCTTTCTTTACGGCACAAACGTCTTACAGGAGTCTTCTTTTTCTGAAGATGTCTTGGGAAGTCAAATACTGAAGGAACAGCATCTTCCTTCAGAAATTTGACTCTTGCACCAGGCCTTACTTGATAATCTTCACTACAAAAATGTTTACTACAAATAGTACTGTACGCTGTGGGTGACCAATGTTCCCTGCGCATTGCATTCACCCATTTTTTCAGTAACTCCGGTCGTGAAAAAGGAAATCTAAAAAAAAATATTAAAGCAATGGCTAGCAAATGTTATGCGAGTACATTCCCATCTAGTTAACGACACAATATTTACTTACCTGTGGAATTGTATCCCATTTCCAGTTCGTTGGCGTTCTTTACAACCAAACGCTATACAATACTTCGGCATTTTCGTTGATCAGAGGATTTCAACCATAAATAAACAGCAAACAAGACACGTTTAATCACGTATAACTCCGTAAGAAAGTAACGAGGTAGACGTTCACCGCAGCCAACCTAACGAAAAACGATCGTCACGATTTTCAGCCTTCCACAGCACTGCAGTTGTGCATCCAGTTATAATGTTGAGATCACTGAGGACGAGGCTCGGGCCTTCGGCCCTCGCGTTAACATAAAACATCCTTGAGTCTGTCCAACGCATTTTATGCATTTAACATTATGCATGCAACGCATTTTATGCATTTAACCATTGTAATTCTCCATTACACATTCGCACCACACCGCACAATGCACAATGCAAGCAGTGCTCCCTGAGTGATTCGTTCTCGTGGTCCGCGCGAGTGAACCGTGCGCCGTGAGCCGAACCCTGTCCTTAAAATCAGCCAGGCATTGTTTTTCTGAACACTGAAAACTTCCTTTTATTCTTCTGAAGCGTACTTGTCATTTTCATCAGCATGATTAAATGTATAATGTCTTTGAAAATTAAACTTCTTCACGTGATTGAACCCTTTATGTAAACTAAACATTTGACATAGCTGCCATTGTCGGCGAAAAGATACTTTTCTTCCCATACTGCATTGAAAATTGTCGGTGTAGATGCTCTGGTCTGTGAAGTGCTCGCGTCGACTTCCATGTTTCCGCGACTGGAGTTACCGGGACACTGTGACAGAGGTTATCGCCAGGCGCGCAACGCTCGGGCTCCGGTGTCCCGCTCTCGGCTGACAACACGGCTCCGCGCTGCCGATTTGCTCTTCTTGAGCGGCCCTGATCTAGATGGACAAATTTACACACTGTGCGTCGGTCATTTCTGACGGCAGCATCCACCGCAGTAGCGACAAAAGTGGTAATGACACGACAAGACTGTCGTAACCGATCGTTGTCTTCCAATGACTTTCGACTATCTCGAAATCATTTTTTCCACTCACATAGCAGGTGACGTACCATGTTCACCATGCTCAACATACATTCGGGCATGAATTGGCACTCCTTCCGCTGTGACAAAACGCACCACACCACGCGATTGCTCTTTCCTGGCCTCCGTAGGGATGTCGAACGCCCAACAACTTTCTGGCCTCACTTCGAGCACGTCTAACAGACAAATGGCAGAGCAGTTAACGTTCGCGCTGCTCTTTCCTGATTCCCAATAGAGAGCCCTTCTATAACAAAGTTGGTGAGTGTGTTTAACTTCCGTGCCATTCTCGATTCAGAGTTTGTCTCGTTTTCATTTGACTGACCCTCATACTTTATTTTTTCAAAGATTTCATTTAATTTTAACGCGAGCCTTCCTATTTTTTTCATTTCAAGAAAGAGTAATACTCGAGTAACACGGAATATGAAAATCACGTAAAAACAAACGTACATTCTCTTTAAACAAACATATATTTTTTATAACATGATTGTCGTAAATATCACTAATAAGTTTACATGGGTATCCTTCTCTTGTTCAATAATCAATGTTCAATTGTTTAGAAGAATGTTTCATTTGTCATATAAAAGTACAAACCAACATTACACCTAATCCTTTTACGCTTTATCAGTTGCAAACAACAATATTTACATATAATTGTCACCATCCCGGTCGGGCAGACCAATTCTCTGAACAAATTTAATTAATAATATTTACACAGTTAAAAATGGAAACAGATACAAATTTCGGTGAGAGTGTTCAGAATCTAGGTGATTAAAACATACAGTAATCGAAAATGAAGTGTTAGGACTAAAATACTTAAGAATCAGTAAAACGTAATCTAACGTACAATCCCAACAAATTAACCCGACATAGATCTGAGGGATGTACGCAGATTTACATGCTCTTGCGAGCTTGTATTTTCTCTCAGGGCAATGGATACTTCTGCAGTGGTAAGGAAATTCAAGGGGTGAATGCATACACACACAAATCAGGTAACAAAGTCGAATGTATTCTTAATTACCTTGTTCAAGTACACTTTCTTTAGCTGTACTAAAAAGAAGTACACAAAATAGCAATGATACTCTTTAAATCAATTGTGATCACTCGATTTACCAATACTATGAATTTTCCGTGCACGGTTTTGAAACTAAATATTTAAATAACTAACGCTACTATTTACAAAAATATTCTGTTATGCAATGAAAAGAAATTGTTGAAATTTTAATAATAAATTAGCATTATGTTATCAATTTGATTACTCCTTTGGATTTCCACAAAATCAAGCAAAATCAAAGAAATTATTTACATCAAACACAGCAAAGATAATATTTAATTCTTAAGGCATTCGTTCCCTAGTAGTGAAATTAACAGTTTCTGCTTTGGAACGATACTAAAAAGACACAAACGTTTTGGTTTGCAGACATTCTAAATGCTTCGAAAAAGTATAATAATTTAGATAGTATGGAAACAAACATTAATGAATGAATAGCCGAAACACCAAAAATATGATTTTTTAATGAAAACTAATAAAATGTAAGAATAAACATCCCCAGAATAGATAAAAACTTGACAAATATCCCTTCAAAAATATTTGTACGCAATATACACAATGTACATAAAAATTTAACTCACACCTACATTGTGATAACCAAAATATGCAAAGGGGTGATATTTGCGACAGATATATGCGATAAGAATTTTCATAACGTAACATTCTACCACGTTACATTCTACAACGTAACGGCGTAAGAGACCTAATTAATACCAAAATAATGAACCGAAGCTGCCAAAGGACAACATGTACGTCCCGGTAATTGCAATATTTTGCATCTGTTACCGTCAAGCTTTTTAGAACAGTGACGTAAATGTAAATGTTTACGAAAAGTAACAGTTTCGAACATTGGTCTTCTTATTTAAGAAAGGCAAAACAACCGCAGTTACTTCAATTAATCAATTTTATCTCACTTTCACAGGGGAAACTAAAAACAAATGGAATCCCAAAATTAATAGTCTCTCACTTGTGTGCGCATCTCTAATCGTAAGAGCCTTTGAAGGCACAAAAACTCCCAGAATATGCCCATTCGCTACGACAATATTGAATTTTCTCCCTGTAGTGCTCATTTTTTACCACAAACGTTTCTCGATTTGGCGGCCATGATGTTTCATGCATGCATTGTAATAGCGATGTACCTTTTGACGCAAGTCAGTGGGCGGGTCGTCCCCTGAGATACAGATACCTGCCAAACCACTACAGAGCTAGTAGTTGTCTACCAATTAGGAACAGTTCTACTCACCTTCGAAATTTCTTCTGGAAATGATATTCAAGCATGGGTGAGAATTCAGAACTTTTATGAATTAGAAAAACTTAATGGTCTATGTGAAGTCTTTAAAAAAAGAATGACATTCGTTGGTAGAAGTAAAGACAATATGAGCAAGTCACTTTTTCAAAGAATCCCACACAAATATTATGGAAATGGGGCTTCGGTCAGATTGTCTTAAAATTTAGTATGTTGTTCCATAGATAATTCTGATCAAAAGTGCTCACTGCCGTTAAGCATATATAGTTGTTCTTTTTTATCTAATGTACATTTTAAAACAGAGATCACGTCGATTTATGGGATGACAGTAGGATACTTATATGTTCAAAGCGTTTTCAAATGAAACAATCTCACTTGTTTAGAATTGTGAATTATTTTTCATTTTCCGAGAAGTAACTGACTTTATAAGTACTGTTATTGCATTGTGAAAGTTAATACTTAAGACAAAACGAAAATAATAAGGGTTTCTCTCGTTTTCACAACAACACAAATTACCAGATATTTATATCTTACAGCAACTACACCGAAAATCTGCGAGGAGATGAATACCTGGACCGGGAATTCATTAATGTCTATCATTGCACTTGCAAATCAGGAGCCAGAACACTTGGGAGTTTTGTGCTCATGTTGCTAGTGTCTTGTGATACTTAGGATATGCTAGACATCAACAAAATATTCGATATCTAAATACTGCTCTTGTAGAAAACGTTTTAGATGCGGCACACAGACCAGCTCCAGTCGATTTGAATGACATCATAGACGTTGAAGTAGATAACTAAAATGCAAAAAACGTTCGATGAACATGAGAGGCAAAGAGACACGCGATAATCAACCATTTCGATAGTGAGAGGCAAGGGGACTTACGGTAAAGATTCATCCTACCGTGAAAGGCAAGAAGACCTACGGTGATCAAGTATCAATTTCACTTCTCTTTATTTCACTTCTCTCCATAGCTCGTCACACAGTTTTAAACTGTTTTTGACATAAATAAATAAATAAATAAATACCACATCTTGGAAAGCAAGGATGCTCACAGTAATGAAGCACAGTGACTTACGGAAAATGAAATAACATAATTCACAAGTCTAAACAAGTGAGATTGTTTCATTTGAATATGATTTGAGTACACACGTGTGCCTTTCTATCATCCGGCAAATCGACATGATCTCCGTTTTAAAATATACAGTCGATCAAAAAGAACGTTTTTTGCATAACGACCACAACATCTTTTGATCATAGACCGAGAGCCAGCAAGAAAAATCAACGTATGATAAACTCAAAGCTAATTTTTTCCAGAATTTAGCTAGTGTTATGAGGAGCAGGGAAGCGCACGTATGGCGCTGCGGCGTTGCGCTGCGCAATTTTTTTAATATGTCGAAAAAACTATGCCATTGGGGAATAAGTACACAGCTAATTCTAGTTGTATATGGTTCGTTACGTAGTCAATGTGTGAAGGAGTTGTATGTCATACCGAAGCGACGTCTGGAACTGTCCACCATACTGAATTGAACGTGTCATTTTTATGCCTTTCTGGATTATGAGCTCAAAGCTATTTTGGTGATCTAATAATAGAAAATTATTTTTCATTGCTGATTATGGCCACGCCATACCGTTGCGGTGTTTCTAAGTAGCCACCATACTGGTTCAAAGATGTCGAATTTGTCACTAATCCATGTACCATGTATCACACGCGCGAGGAAAATATTTTTCAATTTTGAGTTTAATGTCTAGAAGACGAATCTGTAAGTGCCATACCGATTGGATGTCTCGAACGTGAGAAATTAACCTCTAAAGTTGCAAAAGTTTTATAAGTGTGACGTATGCCAGGTTAATGTGCCATACTTATGTTACTGAGATATGTTTAACGTCTCAAATACGAATAAATGTGTACAATACATATATGTCTTTACGAAGTGGAATAAACATGTATATGTGTCAAATGTTTTAAAAGGTAGATGAATATCAATAAGTTGTGTTTATCCTGACTTTTTATATGTATTAATATTTGTAAAAGACGTTTTTTGTAGAAATTCTATGACATTAAGATAACACTCGGATATCCTTCTTATTTTGGTCATTCAATGTACACGTTTTAAAAACCAGTTTTATTTTTCTTTTAATACTGGAACATAGCGTTTCGCATAATATTTATACGCAACACCAGATGTGAATAAAACGTAAATTTATTTATGAATGTAAATGAAAATAAATGTTAATATTGTTTAGAATGAAAGTATTAAAATAAAGTTACACGGAAATCCCAGATCAAATTAGTTTCAAATAATAAATGAGGAAACGGGGAGGTAACATTGTCACATCTTTGTTTCTTTTAAAGTTCTACTTTGTTGCATCAATCTTCACAATAATTATTTTGACACTTTAATCCTTCACAACAGCACAACGTTTCTTCAAAATATTCAAGTCACAGCTTCCATAATTTGAAAGATTGTATTACATTTTTAAAAGCAAGCGAAGTGGCAATGTTATCCCGCATGGGTCAAACATTCTTACCTCTATTTATTTCTATGTGTCTGGCAATTTTGAAATGTATGAGAATTGGATAGGAAACAGAAACACATAAATATGCATCAGAACATTATTGGTCTTTGATTTTTGACAGTTTAAATATTCTAAACAGGAATAAATACTGCTTTGAGAACTTAGTGTAAAAATAAGTTTTATTAACTGTTTTACGTTGTGATAAAATGCAATAAGGAAAGAGTGCTTTCTTCTCTTTATATTTGGTCTGGGAATCTCAGCAACAATATCATATTTTGGCATAACACCAGTCATTTGAAGTGGACCTGCTAATTTCATACAGTTCAGTAGTCTTTTCCTACTTAATTTTCCACTATTTACTTTTCCCATTGCTTAGTACATTTTAACTTCATCATAGCCTTGCAAACCTTAGGTATAGGATTTTTTATTTGTCTACGTGGCAAAGTTACAGTACAAGTATGGTGAGGGTAATTTTGTATCAAATGTTATTAATCAATGATTACAATTTATAAGTCCTATGCTTTAGAAATGATATATAAACTCATACAATTACAATTAATTCAATGTAAGAATTTCTTCTCAAAGTATATAAATGTAGGAGCAAGATGTCCAGTATAGCAATGTCACCGTGAAAGTAGTAAGGTAACAACGGGTAACATTGCCACAACTTCAAACAATTTAAGTAGCACAGTCTGTATCGTAAATTTATTTGCGGACCGAGTTCCCATAGTTAGCTAACTCTTTCAGAAATATTATATACAGTCATTTGTTGCATTAGGTTACAGTTGCAACCCAAAACGTCCGTGAATATGCATGGTGTATTATGATGCAGCCACATCTCGTAATCGAAACTTCGTTAATTTTGGATTAATTGAGTTGAAATAAAGGTCATAGATAGATCCATGTCATGTCCTAGGCATGCTTTGTCAGACTTAATAATTATTCATTATAAACAAGATAAAATGTATTAATAGCATATACAACTTTCAGGCTAACATTACCACACTGACCATCTTGCCCCTACATTTATATCCTTTGAGAAGAAATTCTTACTTTGAAACAATTGACATTTATGAGTTTATGTTTATCATTTCTGAAGCATATGACTTATAAATTATGAACATTGGTTAATTATATTTCACACAAAATTACTTTTTGGTTGCCGCAATACTTGCACTGTAACTTTCACACGTAGACAAATAAAAAATCCAATATCTAAGGTTTACAAACCTATGATGAAGTTAAAATGCTCTAAGCAATGGAAAAAGTAAACAGTGGGAAATTAAGTAGGAAAAGGCTACTGAACTATATGGAATTAGCACGTCTGCTTTAAATGACGTGAGTTATGCCAAAATACGATATATTTGCTGAGCTTTCCAGACTAAATATAAAAAGGTGAAAGCACTTTTTCCCTGTCGCATTTTATCACAATGTCAAACAGTTAATAAAACTTATTTTAGTCTAAGTTCTAAAGCAGTATTTATCCCTGTTTAGAGTATTTAAACTGTCAAAAATCAAAGACTAATAATGTTCTGATGCATATTTATGTGTTTCTGTTTCCTATTCAATTCTCACACTTTAAACTTTCCCAGAGACTTGGAAACAAATAGAGATGGCAATGTTTGACCCCATGTGGGGTAACATTGCCACTTTGCTTGTTTTAATTCACTTCTCTCCATAGCTCGTCATACGCAGTTTTTAACTGCTTTTTGACGTAAATAAATAAATAAATTAATTAATTAAAAAAGTAATAAAATCATTCAATTTATGGAAGCTGTGACTTTAATATTTTGAAGAAACATTGTACTTTTCTGAAGGATTGAATGGTCAAAATAATTATTGTGAAGATTGATCCAACAAAGTCGAACTTTAAAAGAAACAAAGATGTGGCAATGTTACCCCCTTTTACTTTATTATTGGTTTGGCATAAAAAGTACAAAATATGTTGCGGTAAATGTTCCTTTTTCCTCATTCTTTTAGATTTGTTAAAAATACTATTTCTTAAGGAATGAACCAGACTCTTTCTTAAGGAATGCGATCCTTTTCAGCTCAGTGATGTAGACATTAAAAAAATGGTCCTCTCAATCAGTGGCGGCTCCGGAAATAGACAACAGGGGGGACACACAAGGTTACAGGATCAAATAAAGATAGCATTTGAAAAATTGTTTTATTTAGATTAAATCACATAAGTAATATTTACAATTGAATTATCTCCGAGGAAGACAGTCTAAACATAGGTTCTATAAATTAAAATTAGTCTTCTATTTTTAGATTTTGCAAATTTATCTATTACTAATTCATTAAAATTAACTGAGTCTCGTATCAAAACTCTTTCTATTGATAACATACATAATGCATTCAATCTCTCTTCCGACATGGTATTTCTTAAAAATGTCCTTACTCTTTTCAAAGTGGAGAAAGCTCTCTCGGATTCTACTGTTGTCAATGGAGTTGAACAAATTGCTTTTAATAATTTAACTGATTCAGAAAACACATCCATCAAGTTCCAATTGTTGAGAGCCATCCATCAAGTTCCAATTCCAAGAGCCTTTCCATTTGGAGTAATTCTGTTATTCATTAACACTTACAAAAGTGGTAAAATTCCTTCCGCACAGCTTAAGTCACTCCTTTTATATAGCACATTCAGCTCACTTATCAGTTTGCTAGCTTCCACGAACGGATAGTACTGTAAAACGTGATCAACCTTTTGTTGGGGGAAATTTTTCTGATATTTCTGGAACATTTTACAATTAAAGAGAGAACACAAAGTTAAATATCCCGTAAAATTAAGACGGTCATTTACTGTTGTAATAATTGCATCACATACTTCAAGACATGCCATTCTACAGTCCTCAACCTTCCTTTTTTACCTTCACAATTGTTTTCTACATATATATTTCCATGGCAGGGTGGATTCTCTCGTATCTTTTGAATATTATTCTTGAACTCATTTACATAATCATTAATTTGCAAAGAATCAACATCTCTCTTTTGGATCTGGTTACATAAAATTTCAACATGAGGCATTACTTTGCTAAAAAACTCAAGCAAAAATAAAAACATGTCTTTCAACAAATTTAGCAATCCTAGAGCCTTTCTAATTGTGTTACTGTCAGATTCTCCATCAATTATCTCCTCAAAACATTGAATCAGGTCATCTTTGTGAGCATAAACAAGAACTGTCCTTTGAAAAGACCAACGAGTATTTGGTCCATGGGGGAGGCGTCTTTTCACTACATTGTTTGACACAGTCATTCGTTTGGATGAACGTGAAAAGAAAGTAGCAAAACCTTCAAGACTAGAAAACAATTCTGGCCATTTTGTTTTGTGAAGCACATTTTGCAACTATTAAATTCAACTGGTGAGCGTAGCAGTGAACGAAGTGTGCAAAACGATCAGTTTTCTTGCAAAATAGCCTGCACACTATTAGCCTTCCCCGACATCACTTATGATCCATCACAACTCTGACCAATTACTTTGTGAGGATTTTCATGCAATTTCAAAAGCTGAAGCTGCTCTAAAACACATTGACTGATACTCTCAGATGTGTGAGCCTTTGGAACTATAAATCCCCAAAAGCGTTCGTATATTTTATTGTCGAGTATATATCTGATTATCAGTACCAATTGGCTCTGTATAGAGACGTCAGTAATTTCATCATCCTGAATTGCAACAAAATCTGAATTTTGTACTTCCCGTAATATTAATGATCTTGCACTCAATATTGCATCAAGCAATTCATTTTGCACAATCTTTGATATGCCTAAGAAACCACTTTTATTTTCAGTCAAATGTTTCTTGAAAATACTGTCAACGTCACTCATCAAATTTATCAGTCCACGAAACACACCTGGATTGGAGGAATCGGCCGATTCATCATGCCCTCTTAAAGCAAGCTCGAAAGAACCACAAAAGAGAACGCAGTCAATGATTCTACTTAAAATGTGTCTATTTTCTTTCACATTTTTGTTGTGTTCCGTAACAGAACTTCTGTAAGCTAAATCGAGTTGTGATTGAATGTTTACCGAAACCAACATTTGAAATTCAATTTCATAATGCATGTGTTTTTCACTCATGGCGTGCTTCCTCACTTTCTCTTTCAAGTGTTTTATGTTTCACGCCTTTCACTGTCCAGGATTCATCACTCTGAGGCGAGAATATTAAACATACGAAGCAAAAAAATGCGTGAACTTCATCACAACCACAAAGCCACTTTGCCAGTAAATACAACTTTGAGTTAATTTTTCGTTCAAAAGAACGATTACCATTTCTATCAGGTTGTGTAATTTTCATACCAGCCCGAGGTAGTCCAATTTTCTTTATGCACAACCTTGCATCCTAATCAAGACTGACTGTTTTAGGCATTTTACAGAATTGGAAACTATTTTCAATCTTAACGCACAACACGAATGAACGACGCAAACTAAATGCAAAGATCTGAACACAGAGCACTCACACATTTTGTTAGAATTGGAAAGCTGGAGGCGACCATGCCACTGATTGCACTGAATACTTGTGCTGGGGGATGTCAGTTAAACAGAACACCAGCAGATAGCACTGGCCTTGACGTCAAGCGAAACGAATACTGTAAGTTTAAAAATCGGTCAATAGGTAGCGCCGCGCAATGTATCCAGGGACTCTAAGGTTGCTACCTCCCCTGGCAGGCTGCTGGGCGGTGGCCGTTATACAACGCCATTTGTCGAACGTATGTTGCCATTTGAGCACTCATTGGCGGCGATTTCTTTGTCAGGAAGTTCTGTAACAACACCACATTTAGGACACAGCGGCGAGTATGCAGCCAATGAAAACCATTCTATGAAACAAGCGGGAGTATGAAAGCTAAAGATGCGTTCGATTTGAAAACAACGCTACAGATTGATACCCTCAGAGATTACTTTAAATTGGGCAGGAGTAGATATACTGATCTCAGTAGGAGGGGGCAATGTCCCTAGCGCCTCCCTGCCGCAGTCGCCACTGCTCTCAATTCAGTTTACCATTTTTGTGGAATCTATAACTTTTTCATATTTTTCATATCTAAAAGTAATACTGTATTTTATTTATTTCAGTTGTTGTTCGGGTTGTATAAAAGAACACAATTATTTTTGTTATTATTCATTAACACACAAAAAACTGAAATGTTACATTAGCACAGAAAATAACTTAAACACGCTTCCACTTCGTACGAGGTACGACTCGCGACAGACTAACCTGCACGAAGTCTACAAGGAGGAGACTCAACTCCGGTGGTGGGGGTATGTACGAAAAACGTCGGCAGCTACTTGAAAAATAATACAAAAAAAAACCGGGCCCCTTCGCCTTCAGCGACCTCACGTGGCAATTGAAAGAACTACAAAGGCTTTCAAAACAGCCAATGGCAGCAAAGCATCGTATACAAAATTTAATTCAAACATTTTTTCTACAAAATTATTTACTACTTACTACTTCCTTTTCAACTTATTGTCTTCGGTTAAGCACATCCGCACACCGCCTGGTAATCGGCGCCAACTGACCCACTTGGACCAAACGAATTTTGACGATTAGTGGCCGAGAAAAGCCGAGATAAGTTCCTTCTTTCGCCGCGTGATGTCGCTGAAGGCGAAGGGGCCCGGTTTTTTTTGTATTATTTTTCAAATAGCTGCCGACGTTTTTCGTACATACCCCCACCATGCCTCCAACACTGGAGTTGAGTCTCCTCCTTGTAGACTTCGTGCTAACCTGCTTCATTGAGCGCCCGTCCCTGTGCAAAGAGAAAAAACAAAGCAGAGAGCGCGCAACCAGCGTCGTCACTCGACCAATCGATACAACTCAATCGATTGCACACAAGTACAATACACGGTCTCAAATTGTTACTTCAACACTTCCCCTACAATTTAAAATCACTGATCTCTCTTATTATCAAAATAAAGCTGAATGGCTATTAAAAAAACAAAAAATCTTTAATACATTCCAAGGAGATATCTCAAGTAACAAAAGTGAACCCGTGGAATCGGTTTCGTACAAATATCAGCCGCTTGCTCTTTGCTGCACACATGCATCACACCCAAGCGACCATTTACAACTTTATCTCGCAAGTAATAACAGTGCACATCAATGTGCTTGGTTTTCTTATGAAACTCTGTTTTTAGATAGTTTCATAACACTGGCACTGTCAACAAGCAACGTTGGCACTGATTTTAAAAACACAATGCCTTTAAACAGTCTGCTCAGCCAAACTGCTTCTTTTGCAGCTTCGCACTCAGCCACATATTCGGCCTCTGTTGTCGAGAGACTGACGCACTGGTGCCTATTACTCGACCACGTAATAGATCCGCCACAGAACACACTGAACGCTTACTGATTTACGCGTTTGCCGATCACTCGCGTAATCAACAACACTATACACGTGCAGGACTTGCGGCTTCTCTGCTGCTGCACTCGCTGGATAGCGAATTCCCATTGCAGATGTCCCTCTGATGTATCGCATGATCCTCTTGACCAAGGCCCAGTGCCTCGTATCCGGCTTCTCCCAAAACTGTGATGCGTAGCTCACCGGAAAAGCAATGTCCGATCTCGTGGCCACTGCCAGGAACATCAGGCAACCAATCGCTTCGCGGCAAGGCGCAGATGTCAGTGTCTTATCTCCGGAATCTTGAAGATACGGATCAATAGACGTTGACACAGGATTAGCTTCACTCATGTTGAAACGTTGGAATACCGACTCAGCGTAACCCTGTTGATGTATCACGATAGACCCGTCTTCTTGAGAAATCTGCAGGTTCAGGAAGCAACTAAACTTCTCAATGGTGATTTTAAAAAGTGACTGCAACTGATTCAAGAACTCCTCTGCGTCACTCTGCCTTGTCGCTGCCACCAACCCGTCGTTAACATTCATACAAACTTTCATACAAAACTATGAAAGTTTATACCTATTGACGTTCCTTGCAAATGAGCAGGGATTAGCAGTTCTCCCAGATTAACCAAGAGCTGTCACAACTTTTTTGACACGCTGATTCCAGTAGCGAGGCGACTGCTTGACTCCGTCAAGTTCCGTTTTAGCTTCCACACTCGATCAGTGCCATTTGAGAATCCCTCGGGTTGAGTCATGTAGAGACGTCCTCTGACAGATGACCCTTCAGGAATGCTGTCTTCACATCAAACTGAGCGAGCTGTAACTTCTCGCTAGCTGCGACACTTAACACAGACCTAAGCGTGTCAAAGCGCACCACTGGGCTAAAAGTTTCTTCAAAATTCACTCCAGGCTTCTGATTGAAAGCGCGCACAACCAGCCCGGCTTTGTATCTGCTAACTTCGCCACTAGAATTTCTTTTTCTTGAACACCCAACAGTGTTCGTGAATGTGTGATTCGTGATGGCTCTACGATTAGGAGGTAGCAGTGTGTAAGTAGAGTTCTCCAGCAAAGATTGAACCTCTTCCTTCATTGCACTTTCCAGAGCTCCTTGTCGCCAGATGCCATCGCCTCTATGTGCAACTTATAACTTCTCGGTTGACAGCTACATTCATCTCGATATAGCGTGCCGGTAGTCGTAAAGTTGACCTGTCTGGGAATTTGCCCAAGGCAAAGTTTGGTGTATCTTTTCAGAGAAGTCTAGCAATAGCGTCTTGGGTAACAACATCAATAAGGAAAGCGGAATTTGTGGTAAGAGTCAATTGATTAAATATCAACCAGCATTGTTTTTATTCCCTAATCCATGAATAGCATTGAACAGTGACATGTTGGGACAAAGTTTAAATATACACCAGTAATTTCGTGCGATGTGGAACACTTGGTCAGTGGAAGGGCCTCGAACAGATAATAGGAAAAGTTTCATTTCTAAGAATTTGAAACCAATATATCTTTCTCATTTTTACAGAGATCATTGTAAATAACAGAATAATGAGTATTAGGTTTTAATTTTGGTCTTTACGAGTATATTAAGTCTACAGATCAATATTTGAGCAAAAGTATTTTCATTAAAACGAACTGATATAATAATTAAAGTGTTACATATTTCCTACTTTTTACTATATATTTCTATACATTATACTACATTTATATGTACATATTTTCCTCCTTTTTAGTACATAATTATCCGGGCCCTAGTCATGAGAATAACCAACGAAGACTCCCGACTTTCCATTCGCATCCCACTTGAGACGCTTCTGCTGCGGAATTTGCACAAAGCAATTGGTCTCAAACACGTACAAGGTCTGCAAATTCAGGATTTCCTTGTGAAACCTCGTAATGTGACTTCCCATCTTCTCCAACAGTGCCCGATCGATTGAGAAGATAGACAGCAGTGTCCACTGCTTCAGCCGACGACTTTGGCAACTTCTTAGCCAACAGCGTTGTACGTGCAGCCTCCACCAGTGTACGGTTTGTCCGCTCCTCGCACCCATTCTGCTCAGGCGAATAAGGATTTGTGATTACCAGTTGAACTCCGTTGACCCTGAGAAGACTCTCAACTGTCTCAATTTTGAACTTCAGTTCGCCATCATAATGGAAAACCTTCAGTGGACGTCAGCATTGAGTCTCAACACACTTCAGCAACTCTTCAACAGCACCAGCAACCTCCGACGTCTCTTTCAAAAACTTAACAATGCGAAACTTTGAGGAATCACAGGTGAAACAGAGCATCCTGAAGCATTCAAGTGTCTTCTCCTCCATCGGTCCACACAGATCAGCATGCATGACCTCACCAGCACTCGTCGCTCGTTGCGTTCTTGAAAGAAACCCTCTGCTGCTTCCCCTCAAGCTTCACAAAAGAAGTCACCTCCCTTGACACTTATGCCGCGCTCTCGCAGAAACCTTTCCACGTGACGTTTGTTTTGATGGCCCAAACGCTTATACCACACTTGGAGAGACTCGGTCGATGACAGGTTGACTTCACTATTGGAATTACTCAATGCACGAACAGGCAACTTGTATAACATTCCATACCTTTCACCACATAAACGCGCAGCTCTATCCTTAGCGACGAACTCGCACCTTTTGTCATCAGCTCGCATGGACACCTCTTTGTCCATAATAACAGCGAGAGACATCACATTGCGACGACCATTAGGAACATGCAGCTCGTTGTCAATGTGGCCTGTCAACCATTCAGCATTGATCAAAACTTCACAGTTAATCCTCCCTTTACCGACAGCACTCACTGTTATCTTGTCCTTCCCAATAAGAACTATCAGAGGATTCACAAATGCTTCATAGTCACAAACCATTCTTGACGAAGACAGCAATGATTTGTAGCCTCTGAGTCTATTAACCAATGTCATTCTCACATTGCCTTGCACCTCCGTCACCAATGACAAAGCACTTCCATTACCACTACCACCACCACCACCACCACCACCACGCGAGGTACTATCTTTGGCCTGTGGTCTCTTGTCCTTGTCTTCCTTGCAAACTTTTTTAACGTGCCCCTTTACACCGCACGCAAAACACTTTACCACTTTCCTTTTTTTTTGTATCACGTTT
The DNA here is from genome assembly GCA_031308135.1 of Acheta domesticus. Taxonomy (NCBI): domain Eukaryota; kingdom Metazoa; phylum Arthropoda; class Insecta; order Orthoptera; family Gryllidae; genus Acheta; species Acheta domesticus. Next base: position 93,445,679 of record JAHLJT010008446.1, on the reverse strand, counting down.
TCTCGGAAACACGAGTTGAATTAGCACCACTTTTAATATCACAAGCTACCGCACACAACGCCTCCACTTCCTCTTTCTTTCCTTTGTGCGCATTGCGACACGCATCGTCGACAGTGAGAACAGAAACCAGCTCCGATTGCGTCTGTTTATCTTCCGGGCGTGCCCAGCAAGACTGTCTGAAAGTTTCGTAACTTTCCGGCAGAGTGTCCAGCAATCGCACCACAAGCGCTGAGTCATCTGGTTTCACGTTCAACTGTTGCAACCGCAAGACGAGGCCTTCGAATCTCGCAGTATGACGGATTATGTCGTCACCCCGCAACATGCTAAACCGAGAAACTCAGACTGAACTGAACGGCGTGTGCAGCCTGCATCGTTTTTTGCTAAAAAACGGAGTGAAGTTTCACCCACATTTCCCTCGCGGTCTCGCAAGCCACCAGCAATGCAAAGGACAAACGCAAAGGAATGACAGTTTGTGGCAGTTTATTAAATAACAATTCGGTTACTTTCGAAGGATAAATGGCGGACATGTGGGGAAATAGGTTGGACCCGGATTTACAATAACTGTTTTACTGTATCTTAGAACACCGACACAGACACGAAAATAATTTTAAAACTTCATCTCAAATCACTTGTGATTTTTTTTCATATTTTTAGCTGGGCCATAGCTTAAAAAACTAAGCCATTTGTAGTCAAGTACTTAGCTGTACGGTTCAGCTGTAATAGCCACGTCGAAAAGCATCGAGCTTCTCCAGAAGTATTTGGATAAGCATTTATTACAGAGCCAAGAGTGGCTGAAGCTGTGGCGGGTCAAAGCCAATGTAAGGGTACGAACACGTAGAACGCTTGCACGCCGACGCCGGCATCCGCTGCTGATAAGCAGCGCCGTTCGTCCAGCAAGGGTGGACACAGAACACGCCGATTTGAGAATGTTGAGATTTAGCGGTTCTTTCTAGTTCTTCAATTCCATGCGTATGCGAGGTAGAGAGCGGGCTGCGGACGATGCATTTATTGAAATTATTTCCAGTGACAGACAAGATGAAAATGCACTGTTTTTATGAATAACAGTAAATCAAAATTGTAACCAGAGAATAGCAGTGCTACTGAATGCGCTGTTCGACAATTATATTCAATATAGAGATTTATTTGATATAGACTGATGTGTATTTACAAGAATTATGAAGTGCATGTGTGTTTTACAAAACGCTATTTTTGATAAATAAGGATTTGATAAATCTCTCAATAACGCTATTCAATTGTATTCACGTAACGTTACAAGGCAATGTACAGAAAGAGCGCCCAATTCATCAATTATGGGAGATATATTTCTTAAATTCGTTTATAATCATCCAATTGTGCACACTCACATAAACTGATAAATGCTTCTGAAATCGCATTTCCGATAAGTTTTCGTTTGATTTGATTGATTAATGTTTCACTCAATGTAACGGATAACATTACATAAACTAATACATTTGAGGCTATGTAGATGTTTACTTGTTCGTTTAAGCAGATATTTCTTTCTAGCACTTTTCTACATTTGTTCGCGTGTCTTTTGTCCCTCTATCCCACCCAGCGGGCCTCACAAACACCATTGAAATAAAAAAAAAGTACTCTATCCATTTTGAATCTTGTGAACACACGCTCCAAAGCCACGACTCGACTGAAAACCAGCGAGTGCAGCCAGCGCGCTGAAACTCCCAGGAGTTCCAGCAGCTGGCTGGTGTTGATGACTGAGGCCGATAACTTTCCGCGAACGTTCGTTGTGTACGACACCATTTGATGACATAGCGCAATCCAGCTGCTGAGTGACGTCATTCGGCGCTAGGCCGTGCCGCTCGGGAAACCAGCGTTCTACATGTGTGTACCCTAAGAGTGTAGCTGTACTTTTCACATGGCGACAGCGATTCACACCTCAAGCCGCTCCCGCTATGCAGTGACGCAATTAACTGAGGCGAAAAATGTAAAATAGTATTTATAAGTCACATTAAATAACTCACTTTTAAACTGCACCTAGAAATCGTGCAGGAAAAAGTGCGGCAGACCAGAGACAGATTGCGAAGCTTGTTTCACGACGGAGCAAACTGTCAATGGCAAACTGCCTCACGCTTTCCAAAGCAATTATTAGGCCCCAGATGGACCACGCATGCCCCAGTTGGGCAATTGAAGCAAATTGGCACTTGAAAAAACTGCAAGTGGTTCAAAATGAATGCCTTAGGGCCACCCTCTGTGCTCCCAGTTCATTCCTATAGTGGATTTATATCAGTGCAGTTTATTTATATCAGTAGCGTGACTCGCACGTTTGGAGATGCTCAACAATAACACAAAAAATGCCACTATCAACTACTTCATCTAACAAGCGAACGCAAATCTAGGCAGATACATTGGAACTACTTCCACGATCTCGATTGCTTATGACGGTGGAGGCGCTTCCCACAAAATCCTCACAGCAGTCAGGACTGCCGATGTCTTGAAAGCAAATTATACAATGGCTCAGTTTTAATTCTTATACGCGAATGGCAATGAGCCCACTTGTTAATTGCAGACTAAAATAATATGTAATCTATTTAAGGGATAATTCAATTTCTTGGATATTAAGAAATAGTAGACGGACACTATTTCTACAGTTTGTGCCCATGACCAAGCGGGGACTCCCGAGTGAGTGAGTGAGTGAGTGAGAGAGAGGGAGAGAGAGGAGAGAGAGAGAGAGAGAGAGAGAGAGAGAGAGAGAGAGAATTTACTGACCGCCTGAAGTGTGCTGCGCTCTCGTGCACAAACGAGCTTCTGTCCGCAGTGGATGCTAGCGTAAAGCAGTCGGGTTTCTCTAGGCCAGGAGTGAAAAGGAGAGAGGGGAACCTCGCCATCTGCGCATGCGTCATTACTCGTCGCAATCTCGCGGCAAACGCTAGAAGCATTTTAGTTTCCAAGCAATCACAGGCCAGCTTCAACAAGCCGCCGAATTCAATCATAGGAAATCAATTTAAAATTAATACAAAACGTGTTTCTCTCAACGGACCACTTGTAAGATTATCAATACAGTATTTAGGGTTCTTTATTAATATTATGTACGGGGATGCTCAGCGTCCCCTGACGCTACGCCACTGATTTATATAATGATTTATCAATGCTACTGCTGATGGAACATATTAAAAACATTACTTCTAAATTTTTTGAAAAAGCAACTGACTTGAAAAACATTCTCATTTCTGAGATCGCTTCATACTAATCCGATCCATGAGCGAAGTAAAAGCGACCCAAAGCACTTGCTGAAATAAGAAACCTGAAACAGCGCAATGAGAATTGAAACATAAACTTTGTATTTCTGCACATGCAATGTGCGCGCAAGTTGGCTAAAGTCATTATGACCCTCCGTTTTTCTGTTTTTGGCATAGAATTGGCCATAGATGCCCATAAGGGTATGAATGATCGCATCGCAGTGGCGTAAATTTGCATTGCACTTTTCGTGCGGAGCTCGTGGCACTGACACTATTTTACCATCTTATCAACAATTGTTTCTTAAGACAAACCCCGTGGGAGGTCTTAATTCCCCGTGGGAATTATTAGCCTACAATGTGTAACTCATTCCATTTCTTTCATCTTTATTCTTCTTATAATCCCGTATATTCTTCTTATAATCCCATACAGCATTTGTACTCTTCAAAAAAATTTGACTATCGTCGAAGGTGATGTTGGTTCTACTGCAGAACAGCTCATTTCCGTAGCAGTTGTGTTGGTAGCAATGGGTACTACAAGTTATCTCTGCCACTTGTCAGTTGCGTTTCGGTGTATTTTCTTGATATGTTGAGGTTATGATATTTGTTGTGTCGGCAACTGTGGCTTACTTCATGACTTCTGCAATAGACGGCATTGTTTTGTCGCATTTTGAGAATCTTCTAAAGGTGTTTTCGATTCGAAGTGAAAAATGTGAAACCTGCAATCTTGCACCCATATGTTCTGACCATGTTATATGTCGTCTTAAGAAATAGAATGTGATAGTGTTTCTGAGAAACACCGGCCCGTATGCCATTTGTGTGTGCTGCCTTATTACTTTATGTAATAATTATTTTGTAGCAATGGAATGCGTAACCACTGGGGGGTGAAGATGTTGATAGTTCAGAGATACAGGATAAACCCACGGGTGAAAGATGGGCCCCTCTGGGAGCTAATGATACGGATGAAGCCTCGTTTTATGATCGTGAATTATGCAATCGGTTAGTATTATTGACTTTTTGTTTTGCATTGAGAGAGTTTTCCAATATTTGGTATGTCTACTGCCACTGTGTGACTAAATTATAAATTTATTGTTCTATAGTAATTGTTTAGTGTACTTTTTAAGTATTAATTGATCCTACTCTTCAATTTATGTTAGTAGTTTAGTGTTAATAATGTTCATAGGTATTGTAGCCCTGAAGCAGAACGGCTTCAGGATTTGGAGGAGCAGCAGGAGTTACTTAATTCATCTCTTATTGCTTTGACAACTCACTTTGCCCAGGTAAAACATAAATGAATAAAAGCAATATTTTTGTTTGAAACCAAGAAAGTGACTGCTCTCATCATGAAATAAAGTTCTGTTGTTTGATGTAGACAGCATTTTATTTCCTGTCATTGTTTTTATTCATCAGAAATGCAAATTTGTTCCAAAAAGAATTTGATTTGTTCCTGGGAGTAATTTTAACATTACAGCCCTCAAAAGACAAAAAGAAATGGTTGTTTAAATTAGGTAATATATACTCCATTCTTACAAAACAAAATTAAACTCTGTAACTAATAAAATAACCTCCTTTTATTGCAATCTTTGCCAAAGGGATGAATAATTATTGTATTATTACCTCATATATATTTTTTTTGTACGACAGAAGCAATTAAATGCAGATTTGGTGAGCGACTACTTTATCTTGCATTGTGTTGAATAGATAAAAATATGTGGCAAATATTTTGAGATCACAAATCATATTGGTTTGCCATGTGATGTCATAATTATTACTAAAATTAATAAATCTAATTGAAAGGAATGTGCATGTTTATTGTTTCTAGGTTCAGTTTCGTTTGAGACAAATTGTCGAAGCACCTCCTAGTGAAAAAGAGCATTTGTTGAAAGATTTGGAAGCATTTGCATTCAGGGGAATTCCAGAAGTACAAAGTGTTAAAACAAGTCATTCCTTATTAACATGCAGTTCTACAGTAAGTCAGTCTTACTCATCTCAAGTCTGACTTTCAAAATATAGTTAATGATGTTTCTGTTCATCTTTTGCATATTTATAGACTGGAGATGATTTGGAAGAGAAGATGTTGGCTCAAAGAGCTAAACAAAAGGAACTTATATCGCAACTAAAGACACAGCTGGAAGACTTGGAAAAATATGCCTATGAAACCTGGAGAAGCAGGTTTACCTCAGAGTGTTATAATGGAACGACAGCGTGTTATTATAGGTATGAATAGTGGTATTTTTATTGGTTGTTGTAGAAATGTAATGTTTATCTCGCACTTTTAAAAAGAAGCTTTTTATTCAGTCTATTTGGTTTACAGATCAGTTGAAAGGAAAATTGAATCTCGATGTTGATGATATGTCACAAATGAGTGTTGAAGATCTGAGGCATCAAGTCGATTGTGCTATTAGTCAGGTAACCTGCGTAGAAATCTTTTTCAATGTATAATTTTGTGCCCTCAGCAAGTTCAATGTCAAGCTTGTGTAGCAATTCCATAGACATGTGAAGGAAGTTAATAATGTCCAACACAAACAAAAATAATAATAATAATAATAATAATAATAATAATAATTATTATTATTATTATTATTATTATAATGAGTAAACAGAACTCTAGCAGATTTCTATAAATAAATTATTTTCATTCATAACCAGTTAGTTTTGTATAAATCATAGATTTATAAATACAGATTTTATAATTGCTTAAATCTGAATGTGAAACTTATAAAAAGCTACTTCTGATTTCATATTCTTCAAAGCATGGTGTTGAAAATTAATTTTCTGATATTTTGATGTGATCTATTGAACTTCTCACATGTGTTAATAGATGGAAGCCATTGGTGGAGTCTTGATTGAAAATTATTTCTTTAAAATTAACCTTATCTTCAATAGAGGGACTACTTGATTGCTTGATGATGAATATCACTATGTCATTAGTATATATACTATAAAATATATTTTGTGAGGATAGAGAATTGCTGATGGTGCATGTAAGCATTTCTACAGTAACTGTAGAAATGTCTATGGTCTAATATTTTTAAAGTTAAATGATCATAGAGTGTTATTGAATTAAATTACTATTTTATTTCTTAATTGCAATAAGACTGTTTTAAATTGGAAACAACAGGAGGATAATTTTTTTTTATGGCAATGTCATGTCATGTAATGTTTGGCATTGTATGTAAATGTAACAAGAGCAGCTTCAGATGGCTGTAGCCTGCTTTTCAAAATGTAGAGATTTAAAAAATATTTTAAACAATTAAAAATATGGAGTTAAGTTGTTTACATTCAAATTGAAAGTAATGTGTTAATTCTATAAGGATACCATTAACAAATTCAATTGAAAGAATATTTTCCTTTAATGTTTTTGAAAGAGCTGCTCTCCTTTATTTTTGAAAACTGTTATTCTCTAAAAATCATCGCAGAATGAACCAGAATTTCTGTTATTGAAATGTAAATTTTGTCCACCATGACAATTTAATTAAGTTAAGCTATTAACTCAATCTATTAGAATGTCACTAAAGGTTTTTGATAATTTTTGGAGGGGTGGGTTTTCAGTGAACTATATTGAAATAAAATCTCTTGATGTGTGTTGTGTGCCATTTGCCTAGAAAAAGTTAATGTTTTGTTAATTAATTAGGTTAAATAAATCAATGTTTTTTCTTCATCTATTGCTTCTATTTACTTTCTTGTACAATCATAGTAATGATTGTGTGTAATAGTAACAATAATTATAGAATCATTGGGGAAGATAATAATTTGCTTGTTGAAATGATATTAAATACTAACGACAAATTGTTTCTACTTCTAATTTAATATACTCTTTTCCTTTTATAATTGAATTGCATGCTTTATGTAAGTAAAATATGGACAGAATAACAAGGTTTATATAATGTTAATAAAAATTGTGGCAGTAACTATCTTGTAGTTAATATATCTTAGTAACTATCTTATAGCTTAATATTTATTTGATTAGACAGTACATACTTCTTAATAAATTTCTGACATGCTTAGTAGATACAGTTCTTCACTAACGGTTGATCTCACACATAATTTTATTGATATCTAATCCTTTCTTAAATCTATTTGGGAGTAATTTTTACATACTAATTTCTAACTCTGCCTTTTCTTTGTAGTTGATAAACCCTCTGAGGATGAAGGAACACTTAGTAACACAACTAAAAACACAGATATCTGATCTGGAACGTTTCATAGAGTTCCTTCAAGGTATCTATATTTTTTATTGGTATCTAGTGTTGGAGATTGTCTTACTGCTTTTGGTCTGCTTATATATTCTTTACTAACTAGAAAAGCTTACTTTTTTCCTCATCAATAGTTGAAGTCAAAGATTTGACAGTGCGCAAGAAAAGCAACTCTTAAAAATTTTATTTTGCTGGAGAGTGGCTTTATCCTGGGCAGAGGTATTTAATCCCTAAGGACAGTGTTTAACTCCATAAACTGACTAATTTTAATTAGTGAAAATTTACTATATTCTAAGCATGTTTCCAGTATGTGATGTAGAATGCCATATTTCCATCTGAAAGATATATATTCATTTACAAATGGTGGTCCCATTCAGTGCCAATGACTGTTAACATAGTTTTTTAGTATCTAGCTGAGATAAAAAAATTTGTTATTATGTTCTGAAGGTTTCCAAATCAGAGAATTGAAACCTCAGAAAATTAAATGTAACTGTTTTTGTTATTCCTTGTTTAAATTTTGTCTGAAAATTTTGGTCATAGATTGAATTACTTATTCAGACAACAATATTATGTTCTTAACTAAAAAGATAAAAATTTTTGAGATCTCACTTTTCTTGTGCACTGACATATTGTGAATGATATTTCAGAGCAGGGACTAACAACCTTTTTTTGTCATTGACCTTTTATGAAAGAATGATTTGCATCATTAATACCCTTACATTTTTTTCTCTTCAATATAATATATTCATATCTCAAATAATGGTTCATAAATGACTTGAAGATTATTACTCAAGGAATATGAACAAAAGTTTGGGAAAAAAAATTATTTTATTTAAAAAATTGTACTATTATCATTATTAATTTTACAAATATAAAGTAGTTTTCAGAAAGCAAAATCACAAATTCCAATTGCCCAAAAGTTTGATTTTAATTTATATGAATGGTGTTACATACCAAAAGTGGAGGAAATCAGTAATTTATTCTTAGATGAAAACATAGGAAAAATTATAAATGTCAGAAAACAAATAATTATCAACTTGTTATTTTCTGCAATTAATGGGATCTTGATCTAAATTATATTGATCAGTCGCGAGGGCAAATTCGGCGTTCAACCTCATGATCATAATCACCTCTTTAAAATGTCGATCCTATAGGGGATTGATACCAATCTCATTGGGATCACCTGTTCTTGAGGATAATATTAAATATAAGAACTCTAATGGTTAAGTTATGGAACAATGAATGCAAATATAATGAGTGTGAAAAAAAGTAAATATCTACGAAATGTTTGTAAATGAAAATAGACCGTATTCATTATCGTGCCCCTGCATTAAGGAATCGACTCTACCACCAGAACATTGAGAACTACCCCACCAAACTGTAAATGAAATGGTTTACAACCTTCTGATCTCTAATGCCCAATTGTCACTTTGCATATTGAGGATTAATATAAAACAACCTTAAGTCTGCATGAAGCATAATTTATAAGCATTTTGTTCCAAAATTCTTTATTGTTAGACAGTTTGTTAGGAAAAAAGAAAGAAACCACAGAAAACGAATTCACAGAATTTATTACGTGAAATTTGTTACTATGTATGAAACAAACCATTTAGGAAATTATTGTTTCATTTGTGATGGTAAGCATGTCAGGAAATTTGAAAACAAGGTGTAGGAATTGACATATAAAGAATCCGAGTAACGAAGCTTTAAAAAAAAATTAAAAAAGCGTTAAGGAAAGATGATTTTGTTCCAATTGTAAGAAACCATCATCTCAAAACCCCTTAAATATGCTACAACCGGAGAAGGAATTACCCCCACACACACCCGCACACACACACTCACTCTCACACACTCACTCACACACACTCACTCTCACATACTCACTCTCACACACTCACTCTCACACACTCACTCTCACACACTCACTCTCACACACTCACTCTCACACACTCACTCTCACACTCATTCTCACACTCTCCTCTCTCTCTCCCCCGTCCGCCCGTCAGTCAGTCCGCCCGTCAGTCAGTCCGCCCGTCAGTCAGTCCGCCCGTCAGTCAGTCCGCCCGTCAGTCAGTCCGCCCGTCAGTCAGTCCGCCCGTCAGTCAGTCCGCCCGTCAGTCAGTCCGCCCGTCAGTCAGTCCGCCCGTCAGTCAGTCCGCCCGTCAGTCAGTCCGCCCGTCAGTCAGTCCGCCCGTCAGTCAGTCCGCCCGTCAGTCAGTCCGCCCGTCAGTCAGTCCGTCAGTCAGTCCGCCCGTCAGTCAGTCCGCCGTCAGTCAGTCCGCCCGTCAGTCAGTCCGCCCGTCAGTCAGTCCGCCCGTCAGTCAGTCCGCCCGTCAGTCAGTCCGCCCGTCAGTCAGTCCGCCCGTCAGTCAGTCCGCCCGTCAGTCAGTCCGCCCGTCAGTCAGTCCGCCCGTCAGTCAGTCCGCCCGTCAGTCAGTCCGCCCGTCAGTCAGTCCGCCCGTCTGTCAGTACGTCTGTCCGTCAGTACGTCTGTCCGTCAGTACGTCTGTCGGTCAGTACGTCTGTCGGTCAGTACGTCCTGTCGGTCAGTACGTCTGTCGGTCAGTACGTCTGTCGGTCAGTACGTCTGTCGGTCAGTCCGTCGTCAGTACGGTCAGCTCCGTCGTCAGTCGGTCAGTCCGTCGTCAGTCAGTCATTCCGTCGTCAGTCAGTCCCGTCGTCAGTCAGTCAGTCCGTCGTCAGTCAGTCAGTCCGTCGTCAGTCAGTCAGTCCGTCGTCAGTCAGTCAGTCCGTCGTCAGTCAGGTCAGTCCGTCGTCAGTCAGTCAGTCGTTCAGTCGTCATCCGTCGTCAGTCAGTCAGTCCGTCGTCAGTCAGTCAGTCCGTCGTCAGTCATCAGTCCGTCGTCAGTCAGTCAGTCCGTCGTCAGTCAGTCAGTCCGTCGTCAGTCAGTCAGTCCGTCGTCAGTCAGTCAGTCCGTCGTCAGTCAGTCATCCGTCGTCAGTCAGTCCGTCCGTCAGTCAGTCAGTCCGTCGTCAGTCAGTCAGTCCGTCGTCAGTCATCAGTCCGTCGTCAGTCCGCCAGTCCGTCGTCAGTCAGTCAGTCCGTCGTCAGTCAGTCAGTCCGTCGTCAGTCAGTCAGTCCGTCGTCAGTCAGTCAGTCCGTCGTCAGTCAGTCAGTCCGTCGTCAGTCAGTCAGTCCGTCGTCAGTCAGTCAGTCCGTCGTCAGTCAGTCAGTCCGTCGTCAGTCAGTCAGTCCGTCGTCAGTCCGTCGTCAGTCAGTCAGTCCGTCGTCAGTCAGTCAGTCCGTCGTCAGTCAGTCAGTCCGTCGTCAGTCAGTCAGTCCGTCGTCAGTCAGTCAGTCCGTCGTCAGTCAGTCAGTCCGTCGTCAGTCAGTCAGTCCGTCGTCAGTCAGTCAGTCCGTCGTCAGTCAGTCAGTCCGTCGTCAGTCAGTCAGTCCGTCGTCAGTCAGTCAGTCCGTCGTCAGTCAGTCAGTCCGTCGTCAGTCAGTCAGTCCGTCGTCAGTCAGTCAGTCCGTCGTCAGTCAGTCAGTCCGTCGTCAGTCAGTCAGTCAGTCCGTCGTCAGTCAGTCAGTCAGTCCGTCGTCAGTCAGTCAGTCAGTCCGTCGTCAGTCAGGTCCGTCGTCAGTCAGTCAGTCAGTCCGTCGTCAGTCCGTCGTCAGTCCGTCGTCAGTCAGTCAGTCCGTCGTCAGTCCGTCGTCAGTCAGTCAGTCCGTCGTCAGTCAGTCAGTCCGTCGTCAGTCAGTCAGTCCGTCGTCAGTCAGTCAGTCCGTCGTCAGTCAGTCAGTCAGTCCGTCGTCAGTCAGTCCGTCGTCAGTCAGTCCGTCAGTCAGTCAGTCCGTCGTCAGTCAGTCAGTCCGTCGTCAGTCAGTCAGTCCCGTCGTCAGTCAGTCAGTCCGTCGTCAGTCAGTCAGTCCGTCGTCAGTCAGTCAGTCCGTCGTCAGTCAGTCAGTCCGTCGTCAGTCAGTCCGTCGTCAGTCAGTCCGTCGTCAGTCAGTCCGTCCGTCGTCTGTCAGTCGTCCGTCGTCTGTCAGTCGGTCCGTCGTCTGCCAGTCGGTCCGTCGTCTGTCGGTCGGTCCGTCGTCGGTCCGTCGTCTGTCGGTCGGTCCGTCGTCTGTCAGTCAGTCGGTCGGTCCGTCGTCTGTCAGTCAGTCGGTCGGTCCGTCGTCTGTCAGTCAGTCGGTCGGTCCGTCGTCTGTCAGTCAGTCGGTCGGTCCGTCGTCTGTCAGTCAGTCGGTCGGTCCGTCGTCTGTCAGTCAGTCGGTCGGTCCGTCGTCTGTCAGTCGGTCGGTCCGTCGTCTGTCAGTCGGTCGGTCCGTCGTCTGTCCGTGCGTCGTCTGTCCGTGCGTCGTCTGTCCGTGCGTCGTCTGTCCGTGCGTCGTCTGTCCGTGCGTCGTCTGTCCGTGCGTCGTCTGTCCGTGCGTCGTCTGTCCGTTCGTCGTCCGTCCGCCTGCCTATCTGCCCGTCCGTCTGTCCACAACCGTAGCGCCGAAACCATAACTACGATTTGTTCCAAAATGTATATACCCCGGCCGATTTGGTTCTACCCGAGGCGCCGCGATGTTGAAAAACATTCAAAATTTGTGGGTACTTTACATGAAGCCCCCCCCCCGGGCATTTCAAAATGTTCTAAAAAGACGGCATGATATTTTTTCTTTAAATTTCTTGTAAGAATGGAGAAAAATACACTTATTAATGTGACATATGTCCGATTTTCACGGTCAACTCCGAATTTTCGAAAATTGCAAAAGTTTGATTTTTTCGGTCTCTTCTTACAACTACAAAATTAAAGATAGATATTTTTTCTTAAATTAAAATTTGTTGTCTATAGTGGGTTCTTTCATGAAGGTCATGTATATTGTTTTGAAAATTATAGTAGTTTTTGCATAATATTGCTTGCAATATGTGCAATTTTAAGAAATTACATAAGCAAGATTGTCTCAAAATCGGCTCCAAATTTTTTTCTTTAAGCTATTGGTAAGGATAGTGACTGTATGAGATGACATAAACACTAAATTGCTGTAACTTTTTTATTTCTTTCAAAAATTACAAAAATTTTATTATTTTTTTGACTTGTCTGTAACGTTGTTAATATTTACATTAGCAGCGATTTGTTCACGTTATTACATTTACGAGTACTTGTGCTTTAAATAATGTCATATAAAGTTTCTCAAAAACAACCATTGTCCATTGAAAACTAGCTCAAAATTCTGCATTTTCAGAAATATTCAAACACCATTTTCTAATAAATGGCTCCAAAATTTTTCTTCAAACTTTTCAAACAGATTGTGCAAATTGCACACTTTAATATGACGTGAAGTTCTTTTCTTCTTTTTTCTTCTTCTTTTTTTTTTTTTGTTCTCTCTCTCTTGCAAAAATTATGCAAATGTAATTTGTGTGAAAGATCTTGCACACCTTAATATGCACATTACCAGCAACTTGTAAACACTATTGTATTTTTGAGTTAATATGCTTCAAATGAAGTTTTTTGGAAATTCAATAATTTTCTGCAGAAAAGAGCTTGAAATCTCACATTTTCAGTGGCGCTTAAACGCCATTTCCTTAAAAACGGCTCCAAATGTTTCAAAGAAAATTGCCATTGAGGATGAGGTTTTTACTGTTCTTTAATATTAAAAAATTAATATTTCCATTCTACAATTAGGAAAATTAAGAAAATGTCAAAAAAATTTACTTGGTCTGCGATAGATGGCAGCTGGCACAAGTAAGTGGCAATTCCGAATAGCTAGCCCAGACCCAAGGAAATAGAAAATTAATATGGGAAAGTCTTTTATATGCCTTTCTGTAGCACCACTAGTTTTGAGATTTATTAGTACAAATGTAATTTTTGACAGGCTGACTGACGTATTTTTTGACTTGCCGAGTGATTCATAGGCCTTAAATTTTTTAAAGAAAAGTTTATTTTATTTCATTTTTTGTGAGAAGTTTAATTCCATATTATTCCATCATATTCCAAAATTTGAATAATAATTAACTTATAACTTTTTTTCTTGTCAATGTCGAAAAATAAATAGCGCCACCTGTGAGTGGCGCCCATGGCACTTGCCATGCTTGCCATAGATACGCCTCTGTTTGATGATTAAGCACTTATGTAGGTTTACAAAAATAGATACTTCAATTTATTTACCCAAGTGTGGTTTCGAGCATTTACTAAATTTCTTTGAGTTTAAATGTAGTGTCTAGTGTTGCTGAATTTTCTAGTGGTCATGTAGCATGTAGTACGTGCAGTGTTCATTTAGCATGTAGTATTTCATATGTAGTACTTCGTTTCTTAAAAAATTCTGGCATTTATTTCTATTGTTCTTGTGTGACACCGTTAGTACAGTGGAAATTAACCTCTGTGCTTATCTATGTATATAGCAAAATGCTTCACAATGTTTTATGTAATGTTTGCAATTTGTCTGTGTATTGAATAAAAACGGTTCATTCATGTCATGGCAAAATAGGTAGTTTCATGTTATTGCTGTACCACTGTGCTTTCCATAGTTAAAAAAAATATAGAGAGAGTTTTTGTTTTCTTTTTCATGTCAGGTGAGGGGACTCCAGATGTTCCTTCCAAACGGAAGGATTGTGTTTGCAAGTGTGCCATTCATGGTAATCATTCTTCTACAGTTTCATCTGCAAAAAGGAAATCTACATTGAAACATGATGAAGAGGTGTGGAAATATGCCATGTGTGTATTTTCTAGGATTATTTATATCCTGTAGTGTATCTAAATTTAATGTATTTCTGTTATTTTAGATTCGAGCAGAAACAATAAATATTATGAAAAAAGCAGCCACTCTTTTGCAAATGTTTGCAGCTATGCAGTTTGGTTGTGGCTCAGATCATTTCAGGAAGAATTCTCTGAAGAAAACCATGAAAGCAAATCATTGGGGGCAAGTATTTTAATATTGTTTTAAGTTTAAATAAGAAAATTATTACAACATTAATCCTAATAATTATTTTTAAATAATTCCATTCACATTGCAAGTTCATAGAAAGAGGATCGAGAAACCTTCTCTTACTGTACTATTTGTTTAAACTTTTGTATGCCAGAGTTATCAACCTCACAGTCATCTAATTTGTTATTGTTATTTCTGCCAACTTGAGATGTTGACATTTGAGAAAGAAGGTATCCACTCTTCGTTGCTTTGTGTCATGTTGCCCTTGTGGCTCAAACTTCTAACTTGTTATGGCAGTGACACAAACATTGAACTTTTAGTAAGTTAATTGCTACACTGACCAGTACAGTGGCATGTTTCAGTGTTACTGATGTGACAGAAGTTGGGTATAGTATATGAATTCCAGGTACTATACATGAGAAATGGAGGTATTGTGAGTACATCAGGCAAATGCAAAAAAGTGACAAATTGGAATGGTAGACGCACATATTTTAAATTCAATTATGTCTCAATAGAATATTACGTTAATTCTGTATTAAATCCTTCATTTTTCTTACACTATACACACCTTGGGGATTGATAGTCTTACTTGAATGGCAATAGTAGTCTCCCAAACATCAGGTATTGTACCTCATTTGTATAATAAAACATGGAATTTCAACAATAGACAACTAGTATTGTGTTCTGTATACTAAAATATTTCCAAGTCTCCTAAACAGATGATAATGCGAATGTGACAATTACTTCAAACTGTGCTGCCCTCTCCCCCTCTCCCTTTTTCTCTCCCCTCTCCCTTTTTCTCTCCCCTCTCCCTTTTCTCTCCTCTCCCTTTTTCTCTCCCCTCTCCCTTTTCTCTCCCCTCTCCCTTTTCTCTCCCCTCTCCCTTTTCTCTCCCTCTCCCTTTTCTCTCCCCTCTCCCTTTTCTCTCCCCTCTCCCTTTTCTCTCCCCTCTCCCTTTTCTCTCCCCTCTCCCTTTTCTCTCCCCCTCTCCCTTTTCTCTCCCCCTCTTCCTTTCTCTCCCGTCTCCCTTTTCTCTCCCTCTCCCCTTTTCTCTCCCTCTCCCTTTTCTCTCTCTCCCTTTCTCTCTCCCTCTCCCTTCTATTTCTCTTTCTCTCTCCCTCTCTATTTCTCTCTCCCTTTCTATTTCTCTTTCTCCATTTCTCTCTCCCTCTCTTTCTCTCCCTCTTTCTCTCTCCCTCTTTCTCTCCCCCTCTCCCCTCACTCTTTCTTGCGTTCTTTCTCTTCTCCTCTCTGGATTTGAATTGTTTTGGTTTCATCTTGTAAATCAGTCTCCAATGCATTTCAAAGCCATTCTTTGGCTATTGATGGATTCTTTTCACTGCTTTTGAGCACCATAATGCTCTACAATTGTATCACCAAAAAGGAATGGTACTCCTCCTTCTTAGTCTATGGTATCACATTTGTTAATTATTGAGTTGACTTTCATAATTATTAATTATTTGTTAATTATGAAAGTCAACTTATTGTATGCTTAAGTTATTTATCATAATGTTAGAATCAGTTTCTTTAATTACAGGGATCTACGTGCTCGTTTAGAGATAGCTGTTGATAGAGTGCTTGAACTTGTTGCAAATCCTATCAAACCTTTAGATAGTGACTATGCATCAGATTCGGATGATGGACAAGTGTTAATGTGCAATGCCCAATTGACACATGCTGTGAGAAAGCAATTGACCTCGAGCATCAGAGATCTCATGCAACATGGGTTGATGGCAGTAAGTAAAAGAGTTGAAACTTCAAATTTATTTTTTCATGCCCCAATGATACAATACCTCTTTTTATATCTTGTCATAATTGTTTTAGGTTGGCCAGAGTGTGAGTGTGGTTCCTTTTATGGGTTGTTTTCCCCACATTGGTCATGCAGGAAACAAGCCTATGCATGCTTGGGAACTTATATTGAAATATTATGAAATGAAAAATGGAGAAAAGTACAATTCAACTCCTGCAAGGAAATTATCTCAGAGTTTCAATTTGGATATAGTAGGTGGAACAGCAATCTCCAACAAACAGGCAAGGAATCTTTATAATATGCTCATTCATTATTCGTCAATTATTACAAGCTAAGAAATTGATTTGTGGGTGGGCATGCAGAATGTGCGGTTTTGGTAGAGAATGAATACTTTAATTTTCAGGGAAATTAGAGGATGTTTTAATTATTGAATGTTGAATGAAAATCGGTAATTCACATGCCTTCCTTCAGACCGGAAATAAACGTCTGTCCCATGTTGTATGTTAACTGTACATGCCTATGTGCCTATGTAATTTTCTTAGGAATGAAAATCAATGATATGAAATGATTATTCAGTCTTGCTATTCTCGACATCAAAGTTATTCGTTCAAAACTTGCAATTATGATGATATAATCAATTACTTTTCCAATATAAAATAAAGAAAAAGACCATTTATGTAAAATATTACATATGTTGTTTTTAATAACAAAAAATGTGTGTTAACATCCTTCAAATAATAAATTGCAAAATGTATAAAAATGAATATTGATGTGTGTTTTCTACCCTGTATTGTTAGAGACACAGCTCTCATTTTATTTAAGGGCTTCAAAATGTGTAAATCCCACCACTGCCAGATGGCATTGTGGTAACAGACCTTCCGTCACCCTACATCTATTACTTTGAAATTAATTAATGGCCAACATAGGTATTGTTGGGTCTCTTTACACCAAGCTTACACCTTGATATATTAATGAAGAAGGTGATGCTGAAGATGACGATGTGAAAATTTTGTATTTTTATTTTCAGAACATGCTGAGTGTAATTGGCAATATCATTAATATGCACACACAGTATAAAAGAAGTTATGATTCCCATTTAAAAGCATTTATATGTGCAGCATTGAAGTAAGTCTTTAGAATAATTTTTAGAGTGTGTTCTAGAAATAATAATGAGTATGCTGTTGTGTTTACTTGTGATTGAATCGTTCTTTATTAGAAACAGGATTTGTAGTAAGAGTGTGATTATTTTCAGTGGCGTGTTATTGTGCTTCTTCAAATACTAATTTATAATAAATGCATGTCCATTGTGTTTAGAAAGATATTTAATGCTGTTCAAAATCTATTTGGAAATTTTGATGGAAAACCACATTTTTGTGTTTCCCTGATACTGAAAACGTGTTAATTTTTTAATACTGTCAGTCCGCGAACAAGTGCATCTAAACTTTACACAAAACTTTCCCCGTAGGTATTACCTGATCGATCTGGCCGAACTCCAGGTGCTATGGATTTTGAAATGAAGTTTAATTTTTTTTTTAGGAACTTTGAATGATCCCTTAGGACATTTTCATCTTCTTGCGAGTATTTTACTGCTTTTGTGGCCATCTCTCACTTCCCAATCTCCATGTCCCTCCATCATTCCAGTCATTCTCTTCTAGACCTCTTTTGCATATCTTTAAAAATGTGATGCTGGCTTTGGGTCTGCCTCTTTATTTTTTATCTAATGGAAAACACTCGCAAACCTTTCTGGTCCATCTCTTGTAATGAAACTTTTTCATGTGACCAAACCATTTCAAGCCTTCGTGCTTCCATTTCATCTATAATTGATTTTTGTACCTGTATTTGCTTCATAATTTCTTTTGTGTTTCCATTTTAGATACTCCACAATTTATTTTCAGAAAACCCATTAATTTATCTCTTTCTTTTTTCTGAAGTCTCATGTTTCTGAGCCATAGAGAGCTATACTTAGTGTGATTATGTCAAAATGTCTTTTCTTGTTATACCCAGTTATTTCTTTTTCCCAGAGCAGTGATTTTGCCTTTTTAATGGCTTGTCATAGTTATGTAATCTTTGAAAACAATATCTTTTCGGGAATCTTCTTTGCCATTCCACCCAAATATTTAACTCATGACATGCTTTTATCAGATCGAGAAAATGTTCTTAATTTTCCCCAAAACGGCACATTTTTACTTTACTCTTCACCACTTTGTAGTAAGAGAAAGTTATGTAATGCTGCAGGAAAAAGTGTCAACGGAAGTGGGCAGATATACCGTATTTACCCGATTACAAGACGAGGTTTTTTCGTAAAGGTCTCATTCAAAAAATAGGGGGCATATAATATTCGCAGATGTAGCCCCGTTGGTTAGGACTTCGTGACATAGAAAGGCAATGTTAAACGTAACTCGTAAATGTTTGACGTACGGTAAACTGCGAAGGCGATAAAATATCACGCCTATCTAATACCCACGTAATATATTCGCGATCGTATTCATCGCGAATCATCAACGCGGCAAATTTGCCGGACGCTCAGACCGATATTTGTGAATGGGTCGGGAAAGAGATCTCAAGCAAATGACATTATATGGAGTGAAACCCGACGTGAAAATGAAATACTAATCGTTGTCGAGATTTTTGTTACACATACGCGTTACAGGATCGCAAGGTCTCAGCAGAGGCGTATCTAGGTATTCAGGCGCCTATGGCAAGCATAGAATTTGCGCCCCCTGTCGGGATACTTCAAATTAGGGTGGTTGTTACTTGGTTTAGCGTGTATACTCTAAATCGCGCCCCTTGTGAGGGGCGCCCGTGGCACGTGCCATGTCTGCCGTACCGTAGATATGCCTCTGGTTTCTGGCCGGTTTGACGCCGGTGAGTGCAAATCTGCGTTTTTGCTCGAGACGAAAATGAAAAATATGAAAATCTTTTGCGCATGCGCAGATGCACCAAAGTGATGCGAAACTTGCACTGCGAATTAGCAGAAGATCGATATCCGAACGTTCGAGGGTGCAAAAACTCCCTACTATTACATTTACGAGTACATGTGCTTTACATTATGTCTTAAAAGTTCATCGACAACTCAGATGTTTTCTGTGAAAATGAACTGAAACTTCCGAATTTGCACAAATGCTCAAACGCCATTTTTCTCAAATTGCTTCTTCAAACTTTTCGTACGAATGCTATTTGCATTCTTTAAGTTAACATAAAATTAATTTGGCTGTATTTTTTTTATTTTTCAAAAATAATAAATGTATTTTTAAGTGTCTCTCACGCCATTAATATTCACATTTCCAGAAATTTTATACATTATTACATTTGTGAGTAGAAGTGCTTTAAATGTCACCAAAATGAAAGTTGTTCGAAAACTCGAAAGATTCTTGTGAAAATTTTCGAAGCTTCCATTTTCGCATTTACAGTAACGCTTAAACGCCATCTTAAGAGCGGCCTCCAAATTTATCAATGAAAATTCCTATATAGGACGATCTTTTACTCTTCTTTAATATCCTAAAAGTCATATTTCATATCTACCATTAAGAAGCTCAAAAGTTCAAAAAATGTATTTTGGGCGGCGATAGATGTCAGCAAGATGTCAGAAGATGGGGAAAGATGGTAAAACTGGCCCAGACCAAAGAAATTAGAATACTTTACTATGAGAAAGTATGTGCATTTTGTCCTAAAGTACGAAAACGTTTTAAAAATTCGATTCGGCTGTTTTACTTGGAAGAGGGGATTAACCAGGTAAATTCTATCAAGGTGACAAACGCCGTTTTGAAATGATAAATCGAGTCATAGGATAAAAGAGCTCTTGCGTTATCTCTGCTTGTTCTTTCCGGTAGTGAAATGGTAATGGAAGATCTTAGAAGTAAAATATATCTAAAATACGATGTGAGGAAATGGAATATGGGTGATATTTACGCAATTAGTTCTCTCTCTCTCTCTTTTTTTTAAATCAGCACCAAAGCGGGATCGGTGTTTTGAGTGATACCTCAGACATTCTTATGATGGTATTCGAAGGAAGATGGAATATGTGAATAAGATAATAGTTTTATACTACTATTAAAGATGATACGAGACCGTTTGCCCCTATTACAGCATCACTAGTTTCATATGTGGGGGAAAAATATCTTCAGATGCGAAGTGACGGAAGCATCAACGAAGTGACGGGGTGTCTGGCTTGCTGCCCCCGAAAGTTCAGCCTTCTGGCCCGTCGCTGCGCCCGCTCGCCCGTGCCGGCTTGGCCGCGCCGCCCGGCCCACAACGGGTGGATGTCCCGGTGGCGTGGAAGGGGAAGGGGGAGTGGGGTGAGGTGTTTTTCGAAAGTTCACTTACCGTCGCTCCTATTTATCCGATTTGCATGTTTGACACGGCGTTGGATTCTGGAAGCGTCGCGCTATAAGCCCACATTTTTGAAATTGTTCCCGGAAGTACGAGAAAAATTTTAAAAAATCGAGTTTCTGCTAGTTTTTTTTGGAAAAAGGGCTTCGTAGCGTAAATTCTATTATAAACAGGAGTCAAATGCCGTTTACAGATCGAAAATCGGACCATTTGTTCAGACGTTATCGGTAAATTCCTGCTGATGGTGCTGCGATCTATTGAATTTTCCTACAATTTTTTTCGGTACATTTAGCCTTAAACATTTAAAACATTCTCAGGAGGCCTCTTCAAGTTTAAGGGATCATCTTATATTCAGTCAACATATATTCGGGTAAATACGGTACCTATTTTTTGGTCCATGTTATTGTAAAATTTAATTTTTCTTGCTGTGGTGGCTCAGAGCATCAATTGATTTCACTGAAGTGCCTCTGACCGGGAGATCCTAGGGTTTGAGCCCCAATGATGGTAGACCCTAACTAGGTATTAGGTCGAATTCAGCCAGTCTGGAGGAGAAATCTAGTGGCTGGCTGCTCTGGTTGTTAATTTTTCATGGTTTCTCTTATCAACACTATGTGAATGCCAGAGCACTACCCTAACAAGCGGGCCGTGGACCAAGCATGATCTTTCCTTCCTCTTCCTTGTCCTAGCCTCACCTCTTAGCCTGCACGCACTACACTTACATGCAAGACACTACCACACTTTTTTTTCTTAATGAAATCTGTTTTTCAAAATTAGTTATGTAAATAATGTTGTGTATAATTTTTTGACAAACACAAGCAGTTTGTGTGTTATTTTGGGTGAAATTGTGACAATTTAACAAAAATTGTAAAGAAGATATTCTCAAAAAACTATATCCTTTTTAAATTTTTCCCTCAAATAGAGTAATGTAAACTATTAGAGGCCCTGAAACAATTGAGAAAATGTTTATGTTCTTTGATAAAATATATTTACAATACAAATATTACAAGAAAGAAAACTAAATAAACGTGGTAATTGAGATCTTTCAATATTATATTGCTCAGAATATTTTGTAAGCGTAGTTAATTTTGAGAAGCTATATTATTAAATGTATGTGATGATGGATATTTTTAAATCTAAAAGAACTTTTTAGTATTGTTGCTGTGGTAGCGAATGCTTTTGAATGTCAATAACTCTTATCTGCCTGATTTTTAATTTTCATTACACCATTGTATAATTGAAAAAAAAGAACTAAATTTTTTTCCCATAGCTTTGAAATGCACATAGTGACACCTTTTGACATGTTATGGGATAAAATGAAGTTACATGAATAACCTGAAGTTCTAATTGCATTACTGCAACATTTTAAGGTGAAAGTTTGAACAGCACGCCCATATGCCAGGCAAATGAGGGTTAAGGTAAATTGTGTTGCTAAGCCTGTGAAGGAATTTATGACAACTTGCTTTTTTGGTTTAATGATCATCAATATCAAAATTAATTCCTTTTGCATTGTCGCCCCCCCCCCCCTCCCGTCATTGGCGGTTGAAGGCATTCTTGGCTGATGGCCATTCTGTGGTCATGATAGACAGATGGCTAGCAGCAGCAAAAATTATTACGCAAGCAAAGTTTAGTGTGTTTTGTATATATTTGTATATGATGTAAATAATTTAGATTTAGCAGTAGTGATTTCAACCATTTTATTGAAAAGGTAAGCTTCTGACAGCTTACATAAGTATCTAATTTATTGAGTTCATAATAGATGTTTTGTTAAAACTGTATATAATGTAAATAATTTAGAATTAACAATATTTATTCCAACCATTTTTTTGAAAAGATATCTGAAGATGGCTATTAAGATATAGCTGAAACGTTACAGTTAAAAGAATAATAAAAAATGGAATGTCTAAAATTTAAATGGAACTGTTTGTCTCTAAATATATAAGTAAGACCTTCATTAAAAGAAGAGATAATAAAGTTTATAAAACCAATATTGATGTTATATTGATTTTTGTTTTGCAAAACTTAACATTTTGCCTCTTCAGGTTCAGTACAGAATAGTTACAAAGAAATTTTTTCTAAACATCCATTATTGCACAATAATTTCTAATTTATTAAACATCAAAATTTCATTTTAAAAGTCATTATCCCAAGTGAATTGCCCAATAGGCCTTCTAGTTATTTAGAATATAATTATCATCATTTTGCATATGTTACAAATAATATAAGGACAGTGTCATGTAACACTGCTAGTTTTAGCTCTGCCATCAGATAATAAAAGTAAAAAAAATCAATCAATCTAATGCATGACTCTGTTGACTATTACTGTAAAGAGGTTTTCCACGTGTCTGTGAACTTTGTAATAGAATCATCAAAATATTTTAATGAAGGGATAACATTCTTATTAGCCAATGTCCTTATTTGAAGAAAACTTTTATTAATCCTAATTTCTTATGCAGTTAATTTCTGAAAATGTAATTTTAAATACTTTCAAACCGTTGTGGAAAATAATAATAAAATAGTATGTAATGTCTATTCTTGAAATATACCATCACATTTTAAATTTAAATGGCAACACTGCAAAATGTTCATAACCTGTTATATTTATTGTTCATCACATTTAATAGTTTTTCAGATATTAAAAAACCAAATAAAAAAAACACAAAAGAAACCCGTTTATGTATGTTTCTAAAAGTACTTCTGTATGAATGAAAACTAAATATATTACTTCTTAAAATATTCATAAACTCATATATTCGTAAATTCATTTAATGTTGAATATCCTTGTTTTTCAGTTCAAAGAAGTTGGTGACATGGTTGCGTCTGATAATACGATGTCAGAAACTTATTCAAATGTATTATCAATCATGGAGTTACATTGTCAGAACAGGTATATCTATTCCTATCACTGAATATTAGGTTTTACAAATGCTAAATGCTTTTCAGAAGTACAGTTTTAGAAAGGTAATAAAACAAATACTCTTTCCAGGAGCGGAAGATAGTTTTGAGAGTCTGGATAAATTGACTCCTTATAAATTTGATCTGCCTGTGGACCTAGCTGTTCGTCAATTTCAGAACATAAAAGATGCCTTTTAATGTAATTATAGTTGGAACATCCAGATTGTAGAGAAAGTTGAATGAGTACATTAATATATGGTCGAAGACTTCAAATATTGGGCATTGTTTGTGAAGTTATTTTTTCAATGTCGATTCCTGTACTGTAATGGCACTTCATTGTGCATCCAGAAAGTACTTTTACATTGTAACAAATATAAGCATGCCTTTTCAGTTCATTTATTTATATTCTTATATTAGTTGTCTTTTCTTCACGTCAGTTGAATTGACACATAATTTGTTGACTACAAGAATTCTAGTCACATTCTTTTATTTTATTATGACATTTTTAACTTCTTTGATGCTTGTCAATTGATTTTTAACATTCCATACAAAATATGATGATTACAGTGGACTCTATTTAATTCAAACTTGGAAAAAAATTCTAAATTGACAAACAAATCTATTTAAAAAAAATAAATCCGTTAAACTAAATAGATTTAAAACCGATAAAGCCATCAGGCACTGAGTAGCTCATAACCAGCAACTTTTAACTTTATAACTAATATGTTTTACTATTATCCAAAATATCAACACTTTATTGATTAAAAATTAGATGCATGTGACAGATTAATGACTTCTATCCCTGAAGTCTAACTGCAGCTAATGTTTGACCAGTAAACAAAAAAGTGACATTTTCTCAACATTGACAATGCCATTTCTACTCTTGGATATTATGGTGTTGGAACCATTTGCTCAGCAAGAAATTTGAGATTTTCTTACAAATAGAATTAATCAAAGTCCACTGTTCAAGGTAAGATCATTAAAATGATGCTTTTGATGTTTGCAATACGATTGCTACAGTAGAGGATATAATTAAGACGATGATGTGCAGAAAGAGCATACACAGCCATGTTTTGTCTTCATAACGAATGGAATGATTGAAGGTTCTTTTTTGAAAAGAAAGATGTATTTTGATATCCTTGTTCGACCTGGTATATGCATATATGTGGAGATTTTCTGAACCCCATATTTTGTTCATATTTGAAGTTTAGTATTATGTCTTTAGGAAATTGTTCCTCTTGTTTTTTCTCTCATCACAAGAATCTCAATTTTATTTGTGAAACCTGCTCAAACAACAACCTTGATTAAGCAGTAACAGTGGTCATTCGGTTTTCTTTTATAACTGGGGGATTTTTTTATAAGACAGTTACAAATTCTCTCTTTTGAGCAACCACCTGATCCCACAACCAGTAGCCAGGTATGTTTTGTAGATTGACCCCTATTAAATGGTCCATCTACAGAGTTTGAACTGTAATAGAATAAGATGAGGAAGAGTGATGGATATACTGTTGATTTAATATCATCTTGTGATGTGATGCATTGGCAGATCACTTGAAACAGTGACATCTACATTCACTTTTTCGGCAGGTAGATTATTTTGTGTTTAAGGTAAAAACCGGTGATTTTAATACATGTGCCTATCAAAGTATAATGCATGTAATTCAGTAAATCTGAAGCTTCCTTTCAAAGTTTACTAATGCCTTTTCTCTCTCTGTGGGAACTAGTCAAGGCTGATGGAGCATGACATGTATGTGAAATTGTTCTCATGGTCCTTTGGGAACTATTTCATGGGTCAGTCCAGCTCACAGAGTATGAATTGCATTTTGAAGTGTTAGTTTGCCTGAGAGTTTGGTTAATGGGGATGGAAACCATATTTTGGGAGTGATCCCAAGAGTGATCCCATGAAGAGACTGATCAAGGATGTTTGGCACTAGCCCAATCCTAAAAAACGAGAAAAGTTTCAGTGACTTAATATGCTGACATTTTTAATTGCGGCTGGACACAAATAAGTGAAATTAAAATACAACAACAAAGGACATAATTTTGTTTTAAAAACTATGCCCTGAAAAGGAAGGTAACTTCCCTCGTGATACATTTCTCATGAAAAAGTGGGTAAATGCATTATGCAAGAGATTTGCTTGTATTTTATAATTCAAGTGTAGTTTATTATTTAAGTTGTAGTTTGTAGTTCTAGGTAATTAAAATGACTTTACAGAAAACCTACTTTACTTGACAGCATTTGGAACAATTACAGCAAATGGAACAAATTTCCATTGGTTTTCCAAGTCCCCTGTAACCTCAATTAAAAGCCACCTCTAATAATGGCCAATATTTGGTGAAACCATTGGTTATAACTTACAACAGATTTTACTGTATTAAAGTGTGATAAAATGGTCAGATGAGCAACGAGAAACTTGCATCTTCTTTTCTTGAATACATTTTGAAATTATTTTCAATTGACTCTTGCCATAGTTATCACAAACCTGCAAATAATATTGTTATAAATGAAAATCCATAATACATGCAACATTTGAAGACTCAATTATTGTGCAAAAGGAATTTGTCCTCAAGGACTTACTTACAGACTGAACTTTAACTTCTGAGAAGTTTCATTTACCCTCTTCCTTCATACTAAATAATATTTTGTTACATTGAAGATATCATACTTTGCTACACAGTGATGAATTCTGTGGTCGCTGGTAAAAATGCTAAAGTAGATTGATTGAGTTAAGGGCTTAAGAACTTATATCCAATGTCCGCATAATTTTTTGTTGTGTTTCACTCTTTAGAATCAAATGGTGGATTTGTTAAATATAATTACAATCCTTTGATTGTTCTGGTCTCAGGTCTGACAAGGATATAAAAAGAACTGATGTATGACATTAAAATCTCATTTAGTTAATAGAATTTATTTAAAGAACATCTTTTAATGATTAATTATAATGGTAAATGTATTCCTTTGTTCATTTGTAAAATCTGTGAACTAAGGGAGGAATTGTAATATTTTTGTGTGTAGTATTTTGTTGATAGTACTTTATCATATACTTCATTATGATTGCTATTATTGTTATCATTTCTGTTATTATTATTATTATTATTTTTATTATTATTATTATTATTATTATTATTATTGTCATAATCATTAATGCTATTTATGAGAAAAACTAGAAAAATGGCTGTTCATGATTATGCACCAAAACGTAGAAAATTATATGTTCTGTAATCATATTTTTAATATTCTTGTCTAATATCCAAGGAATGGTCTGTGAAATGAAACTTTTATTATTCATGGAGTTTCTTTGATTTCAATAACACACACGTCCTGTAAATGAGTTTTGGAAAATTTACTGTGGTTCTTTGGGAAAAGTAAGAAGAACTGTTTTGTTCAATAAATTTCCCTAGAAGAGAATATTAAAAGAGTGAGCTGTTTACAGCTTTCCATAATCCCCTAAATACACATTTTACTAGGACAAGTTTTTGAAGCCAAACACTATACAAATCATTGTTATTCTGCTTCTAATCTCCGTGACCTTGAGATTGCTAGTCGGTCTTGAGATATGTCATCTTGATCAAATTTTAAGGTCTTCGGGGTCATGTTTACAGAAGCAAATAATCTCAAGAAGCCAAAGAAAAGTCAGTGATTTAGGTTTCATTAAAATAAAAGATGTCATTTATTTTGAGATTGATGACAAATGATTCTTTTCTTTCTTTCTTTTCTAATATTGCTGAATATGGAAACTGCTGTATATCTTTTGATAGAGATTCTAATTCTGTAACATATCAGCCAAAGAAACAAAATTTTTAAGTGATATAAATACTAATTCAAGGAAATATCATTAATATTGTTATGGTAGTATGTTGGATTGTACTTTTATGTGCTGGTGCATTATTAATGAACAGTCATCTGATGTAACACATTTCATTTTTTTGCCTCTGTTGGTAATTCATGGTACAGGTAAATTGTAATTGTCTATAATTACTGATCTGTTTGGAAAATGGATGTATTGGTACTATCAGAAGTATCTTCATATTTAAAACCTGAAAACACTGTAACCAATTTAAAATGTAGGAAACCAAACAGTCTTGTGATAGGATAGTTATATTTTGCATCTTTGCAGAATACATTGCAGGAAAATAAATTGAAATTCAGGAAGTAATAATAAAGCAGTAGAATTCTTCAAGGAGTTGTAAACATGTAGTATGTTTTCCAGATCTGTGCTTCACAGCTTAGGGAAAAACTAGTATCCATTATATGCAAGGCTTTTTTTAAATACGTTGTCTGCCTCTTGCATTTTGAGTTTGTGAAATTGTGGCATTATGCCATTATTAAATCTTGTTAATGGGCGTTGTTGTTTTGAAGTTAACGTTAGTAAAATTAATGCTTGGTACCGAACATTTGGAAGGATTCAGTGGACCTGATGTTGATATTAAACCAAAAACTATTTACAAAAAAAGTTATCACAGTTTGACTGAGGAGAAGTTTGTATGGTATTTAAATTTGTCAAGTACAATTGTTGTTTGTAAGTTTTCTTATACATCATACCTTTATGTTAATGAATATTATGTTATTGCATTCAACAACGAATAATTAATTTCATTTATTTGTGTAATACTTACAAAGACCTTGTGTTGCTGAAGAACTTTGCTGCTTACAACCTGTGGCCAGGAGGCTCACTCCCTCCCAAAATGGGGAAAAAAAGAGAAAAAAAGAAGAAGAAAAAAAATTAATCCCATTGTGTGATCAAGTGATCAAGTCATGCTGGAAATGTTAAATAGTCATCAAGTCAAGATGGAAATGTTAAATATACCAATTTTACATTTGCAGAATAAAAATTACATAATTATTGTAAAGATCATTCATGGCTCTGTGTGGTAGAATCATTCTAAAATTTTGTGAACAGGTTATTGAAAATGTTACATTAAGAGGCCATCAGCTTTGATTGTTATTGCATCAAACATTAACTTATTGACCTCTCCTCAAAAGAAAATTCTGACAATGGCACTAGCACAAAAACAACAACAATAATATCTCTTTGCATGAGCTTTGCTGTCTATAAACACTGTTTTCTCAGTTTCCTTTTAATTTGCACTGCTACTTAAGACATTGTCTTGTGCATTCTAAAGCATTGTTGAGCAGCAAAAGTTTTCGAAACAATCTCAAAGGAAAATAGCATTTAAATAATAATCACATAAAATAACATTGCACATAATATCCAATGCTCTTAATTTAATTTTTCCATTAACATATGGTCTCCTTGCATTGAAGGATTGGCAAATCCTACAGGATTTGATATATTGTAAACACACATTAGGGTAATAGGGAAAGTTAATAACGGCCACTAAAAGAAATGTTAAACTGAAACTACTGGAATTAAGCTCCCTCATTTAATAGGTGCATGGCCAGTTACTTCATACATAAGTTACCAATATAATTGTCAATAGAAATGTGGATCTTCAAATTACCATCAATTACCTGGGTAATTTCATAAACATTTGTGGATTTTTCAATGACATATTAATGTATTTTGGATACCATCAATTCCAAGTCGCATTTCCTCTTTTATCTCAATAAACGAGGTGTTGCAAAGGCAAGGGAGCTAAGTGCCAAAACTTTTTCTGGGAAATTGAATTATTATAAACTTTTAAGTATATAAAATAAACTCATAAAAAAAGTTATAGGCATAGCTAGGCTGATGGAACTGAGGCACCACTCGTAAAAGTCTGTAACAAATTATATGGCAACCAAATATTTAATTTAAGGTGTTCCTTGTTGCTGCAAGTTGATGTTAGAATTATTTCATACACAAAATATAATAGCATGCCAATGTTTGAATGAGGGGGATTCACAGTATCTCTGCTATGTCAATATTTTTACGCATTTGGCAGTTGTCTGAACATCTTGTCTGACACCGTCCAACCCAAAAGAAAGGTTTCTTGCATCACAGTCCAACTTTAAGTGCAGGCTCTCAATAAAATATTTACTGCTGTTTGAAAGCTTGATCTCGTCTTATTACTTGTATCATCCTGCTGGAACTAATCTTAAAGACTTGCATTTTTAGCAAATAGCAAAAATTTGAAGGAATGAATTGAAGACACTGGCCTGAAAATTTTTCAGATTGTTTTTAAATGTTGGTAATTCAAAAGTATGCAATTATCTGTAATTTTTTACTTTCCTAACAACATAACAAATAATATTTAATAGACCTAGATTAAAAACGTGACTTAATGTCTTTCAGGTTGCTAATCTATTGTTGATTAAACATAGTTGTTTGTCTTCTGCGTATTCTGACATATGTATTACTTACTGGATGTACTCAACTTACACATAACACTATCATCTATGTGATCCTAGCAGACATTTTCTGGTTATCTTCTTGAAAATTTTGCTACTCTCTGGCTTCCTGCTCCATTCAAATTAGTAATTTAGATGTTCTATTGAGCCTTTGTTGCAGTTTCATTGTGCTAACTCGATTAGTGACTAAATATAGTAAATAAATGTGTCCATGCATGCGATAGAGATGTGCAATTAGCCCCAAGAGTAAAAGACAGAAAGAAAGATGGGGAAAGAAGATGTCATGGATGTGGAATGTATGTTGAACACAATACATCACTGTACATTTTGTGACAAAAACAATTCAATCAAATACTACACATTTCAAATTTCCTCTTTCTGTACCAAACACTATGGTTTCACATTCAAAGGTATACAAAATTATGAAAGATTATTTCATGAATTACCTTTAGAGTGATATTGCTAAAATCTGTTCAAAACAAGTAAGTGTAACAATTTTGAATGGAGCTAAGGAGCTGTTTAATTTTACAAATCTTAACTAAATTTCTCAAAATTGAAATATAGTATGTCTCAGATTCCATAGACTTCAGTGTGTAAGATGTCCAACAAAAAAGAAGTGCATAGCTATATTTTAAAAGTCCCTTAAAAAAAAAAAAAAAAATTGCTTTCTTATTGAAATACATTCTTTGAATATAGGCGCACTGATTTCTATTAAAAGAACTTATGTGCACACCCTGCACATGGCAACAAAACAGACTTCAATTTTGCTTTATTTGTTAAAAGGGCTGAAGTCCAGGACATCAGCCCTTTATTAATTTTAAGTTCTTGGAGAGTCTGAAGATTGGGCACTGATTTTGCAGCTGATATTCATAATGTAAGTTAGTTATTGTTGAAGGTGTCTTGTTGGAAATAGTGTAATGCTGTAACATGTATAGTTTCCAATGGATTCAGTAAGTGAAGTGGATGCTGCAGATGTTAGGAAAAGAGGCAAAAGACATGCAAATCGGGGAAATTACAAACAAAATTTAATTAATAAAGTTAAGCTGCTGGGAGTGGAGCATGAAAATCAATTTGGGGAAATGGTGAGATCTAAATGCTTAGGTGCTGACTGCAAATATTGGAAGAGTCGGCCCTGTGGCCGAGATTGCTAAGGCAGTAGTGCTGTAGTGATCTTGGACCGTGGGGCCGCAGGTTCGAGTCCCGCCTCAGGCATGGTTGTATGTGTTCATCCTTTCACCCCTTATCGTCACCATATCGTTTCATCCTCATACCATAACGTTACATCTAATAGTGGTCACTAATGACCTAGTAGTTGATGCAACCAAAAAAAAAGGAAGAACCATTTCCCAAGAATATCAAAAGATAATAGATTGACAGTCTTCATGCAGTTTAACAATAGCTGCTCAAGTAAAAATGAACAAGATAATTTATTTGCCAATTCTGATTGGAATTGAAAGTGTGAAGAGGAGGCCAAGAAATGCAGAGTAGAAGAATAGAAGGGAGCTTACATTCAGATACCACTTAATGGTTGGAGCTCAACAATTTGAATTAGGTCTGTCTGCAGTTCTTGCAATAATGTCAGGTGTGAAGAGAATTTGAAATTTAAAGTTTAAAAACATTAAAGGAAGTTGGAAAAAGCCTGAGAGGAATGCATGGCAAACATACAGCTTATCTCTTCCATTTGACAGTTATTAAAGTTTGTTCATAAGGAGTCCTTTCCAGTAAAAGATAGGCATTATGGTGGGAAGCAATTTCAGTATCTTTATTCAGATTTGTTAGCTAAAATTTCTATTATAAACATTTAAAAGGTAATTTCAGTGTTTAGTTTGGCCAACTGCAAATAGATTGTTGTTGTGCCTGTGAAGAATTAAAGTTAAAATTAAAATCATCTTGTCAAAATGACTATTCAAAATGGGCAGAACCAGCAAAACTAGATATTCACATGCAAAGCAAAATTTTAATGCTCTACAGATTGACCAGTCTTATGCAAATATTGAAGGAAAAAAAAAAGTATTATCTATTGCCATTGATTGTAAGTAGAACCTATCCTTGCTAAAATTACTTCTTCAAGAACTTTTTTATCTGAGACAGTTAACAGTCAACATATGTTGTATTCATAATACAGAGATCAACTAATCTGAGATTTATGTCTACCATGAGGGCCAGGCAAGAAAAGTTCCTGATGAGATATGTTCTTTCCTTATACCCTTCTTGCTCACTGTTTTGACACAATTTGATGAACTTCACTTATTTTCTGATAACTCCACTGGACTGAACAAGATTTATTCCATATCAAAATTAATATTAAGTCTTGTGTAAAAATAATAGTTATGAAATGATTCAAGATAATATAACATTTGTTTCCCCGTCAGAGGTCACACCTTTCTGCCATGAGATAGAGATTTTTTTATTATCAAAAAAGTTATTCACAAGCATTACAGAATTCACACCATATGACAGTTGATTGAAATATATAAATTCACAGTTCTTAACTTAAATTTACTGTTGTCAAAGTGAATCTAGAATTTGTACCAATTAAATACCTTTTAAACCTGGTGGCTGAGATACTGCAGGAAAAATCCAGTGTGTGAAGAAACTGCCAATCAAAGAAGTAAAACGGTATCTTTTGCTATCAGAACTTTCATGTCACTTTATTTGTGACCAGAGGACTCTAGGAGTCTTTACAGCTTTGTCATTTATCAGTGGAGTGGCATCACACACCTTTGTCTTTCGTCATAATACACTTGCATCAGTTTAGATGACGTTACCTATCCAGGATCAAGTGATAGTCCAAAGAAGCCGGAAGTTTGTGATATAATGAAAGTAATTCTGTACATTGACAATGCTTATAAAGATTTCTACCAGAAGTTTCAATTGTGAACCATGAGATTGATAAGGTCCAAATGTAATTCCATCCATGTTGCAAGCATGAATCTTGTTTTAATAAAATCAGTTTTTGTTTAAAAATACAAATTCATCGCTTCAAAGAAAAAACAGTATTTATTTGATATAAGAGCATATGTCCACTTCTTTTAATTACATCTATGACAGTCATTTTTTATTAGATTTTTAAGTATGATGTACGGAAATAGAGTAAGGTAAAGAGTTTGCTTTTGAATGTAGCAGTTTCAAAACTTGATAGAATAAAATAAGTTTTTGTTTCTCCTCTAAAATTTAATTTTTTGATTTTGGCTCTTTTTAACAAACTTCTATTTATTGGGTATGTGCAAGGTTAACTTTCTGTTATAGTGTCCGAAGTCAAAAGTTTATTTTCGAAATTTGCTCAAAAACTTCCTTAGAAGTTGAATGTCTGAAGAACACTTCAGTGGTCTGCTTTCTTTACGAATAGAAAGTGAAAGGCCACTACAGATTTAAGTTGATAAAGTCACTTGATATCTTTGCTGAGTGAAATAAAGAAAGAAAATCCTTAAATCTCAAGTACATCAAAGTAATTTTTACTGTTGAATAAATTAGTTATTTTCTTTTTAGAATGAAAATTTTGACATTAAGATTTGTTGAATATTAGTGCTATTTTTTTTACTTTATATTTTATGTTTAAAATTGTTTCATGTTCAGTATATAATACATAGTAGTGATGTAATTAAAAAACAATTAGCTATTTTAATTTTATTACAAGTTGAATTGATTCTTTGTGTAAGACCAAAATATTTTAATTTTTTCATATTATAGTTTTAGTTTGGTAAAACTATTAAGTTCTAAAAAACACTTGTTCTGATCCAGTTGGTCATATTAAAAGGGATATTAAGTAAATGCTTAACTCGAAGACAAATGAAAAGCTTCTAAATTGTACAATTAAGTTCCTTATTTAATATAATTTTCTACAGATTTGTAAAACCGCATGCAAGATTGTGTACATATATTTAAATCTAATTCATAATGTAATGAATACACACATAAATTAGATTTAATTCTGATGTCATGTTTGGCAATTACAGTTAAGGACCCGATTTGCACCTTAAGCACTGGGCTCTCAGGGAACCAACATCACTACTTCTACAGCACATATTCCGTAGCAGTTAGAACATGGTCTCTTTCTTTTAAAAAAAAAAAACTCTCACACCTTACAGTAATATCCAGGAACTCAATTCAAAATTCACATGAACATGAATCTTTGTCAATCAGTTGCAATAGCTCTGAATAATATTTTAGACAAGTTAATGACTCATTGACTTTCTTGAAATATTGTAAAGGTAAAAGGATGGCAAATTGGGAATTTTACATGGGTGCCTACATTTTTCTCTTGTTCACTGCAGTGATGTTTCATTCATTGTTATTGGCTCTTATGAATTGCTCTATTGTGTTAAAACATACTAGTGTTGCTCATGTGGGTGGCCAACTTGGTGCACCCTGGCACAGCCCTTCCTTGGAGTCAGCCTGACAGCAGGGGAGAGGAGGTGTGGTCGACTCTAGGCTAGAGAAATGCAAGCCATTGCTATGGACCACTGCATGCAGTCTGGCCTCATTTCTTGCATTTCTGCAGCTCTAATTTATGTAACTGAACAATTTTTTCATATTTTCTTTGAACTGTTGTGTAGTTGTGACATGGTTTTGCCTTCCAAATATTCCAAGTAATTTTAACACCATTTTCACTTATGATTTTTGATTATTTTTCAAATTTTCATATTTGTATTGATTCCAATTTTTCTGTAGCATGCAATGGCAGCAGATAATGTTTAGAAAAAAAACGTATTTTGAGTTCCTTACTGCATCTATAAAAATGCTAACAAATTCAGTAGTAACAGCCTACATACATATTGGAAATAACAAAGAATGGCCATTATTATCTTTTGTACTTTGCACAAATCAAATGTTAAATAATTAATTAGTATTAATTGTAATATTGGTGCTCATCACCTTGAATGTGGATTTAACTTCTGGTAATTTTCAAGTATATCATATACAAGATTTTTGACTAATTCTTATATCTAATCAGTGTAGTTATAATCAACAAAGAATATTTTAAAATATTTCTATGACTTTTTATTTCTTTGCAATAATGTTGGATTCCTCTTCAAAATGAAATTCAGTCACAAAAAATGATATACCTTAGTATAATAACTCAGATGATAATTTTTAGTTTCTTGCCTTATGAAGTACTTTTTTGTTTACTTAATTGCATACTTCCCAGTACATTTTCCAAATTTTTGGTGAAGTAAATGCATAATAATTTCATAATTACAATTCTCTTATCTTCAGTTCATTGCCTCAAATATTGTGTGTACCTTCTGATTTTCTTACAATTTAAATGAAATTTTGGGCTTAATTCAACATCATACACACATCTTTCTCTCCCTCTCTTTTTTCTTTCTCTTTCTTTCTTTTCTCCCTCTTTCTCCCTTTTATCTTTCTTTCTCTTTCTCTCTTTTCTCCCTCTTTCTCTTTCTCTCTTTTCTCCCTCTTTCTCTTTCTCTCTTTTTCTCTTTCTCTCTTTTCTCCATTTTTCTCTCTCACTCTTTCTCTTTTCTCTCTCACTCTTTCTCTTTTCTCTCTCACTCTTTCTCTTTTCTCTCTCACTCTTTCTCTTTTCTCTCTCACTCTTTCTCTCTCTCTCTCTTTCTCTCTCTCTCTTTCTCTCACTCACTCTTTCTCACTCTCACTCTTCTCTCTCTCACTTTCTCTCACTCACTCTTTCTCTCTCACTCTCACTCTTTCTCTCTCACTCTCACTCTTTCTCTCTCACTCTCACTCTTTCTCTCTCTCTCTCACTCTTTCTCTCTCGTTCTCATCTTTCTCACTCCCACATTCTCCCCCATTCTCTCTTCCCCTTTCTCGTTTTCTCTTCCCCCTTTCTCTTTTTCTCTTCCCCCTTCTCTTTTTCTCTTCCCCCTTTCTCTTTTTCTCTTCCCCTTTCTCTTTTTCTCTTCCCCCTTTCTCTTTTTCTCTTCCCCCTTTCTCTTTTTCTCTTCCCCCTTTCTCTTTTTCTCTTCCCCCTTTCTCTTTTTCTCTTCCCCCTTTCTCTTTTTCTCTTCCCCCTTTCTCTTTCTCCTCCTCTATTTCTCCCCCTCTCTCCTTGCCCACTTTCTCCCCCCTTCCTCCCTCTCTCATTACATACATCATATTTGCCATTAATCCTTACTGTTTTCTCTTGTGTGTAGTCAATTCTATCACACTTGTATTCTTTGCTGACAGCCATTGTATTTTTCATTCTCATGTTACCCTGCTAGCAATGTTTATAAAGCATGAATATTCTAATTGTATTTTCTCTGTTCTATATAAAGTGCATTTACATTTGTCTCAATATAACTCCACGATATGTAATATTAGTGCAACTGAATTTTCTACAAATTTTAATCATGCATGTTTTTTTCCTATTTCCTTAATAGCTTATATAATTGAATGATTTCTGGGGTAAATGTAAATGTTTTATATTTATTATTGAATAATTATGAGGAAGTTGACCTTTATAATTTGGATTTAGAAATCTTCGTTATAAAGCTGCAATGTAATGATCTTGTATCTTTTTTCTTATGTTCATTTCAGAATGTTACCACATACACCTTTTTTACAATTGCAGTCTTTCCCTTTTTTAACATATAATGAGATGATGATAATTATTTTACAATAGGTAAAATAGTTTCTGTTTTTAAGGGAACTGTCATCCTCTTTTTTGTGTCCTATTTTTCTATTGTTTTCTCTTACAAAATGTTTTAATTTTCCCTAATTTCTTGATATGACATTCTGCTACTTTCACTACAACAGTAGAAGAGTGTTTGTAGTGGTCTTGAATTCTTTGGCCTTGTGTGTATGTGAATTTTCTCTTCAGAATTTCATGACGACTTGGTATATTGCTTTTTGTATGGAATTTTATGTACAAGTGTTTGTGTGTTTGTTTCCAATTACTCTTTTTAAATAGTGATGAGCCAAAAAATGGTTCCAAGTACTAGGTCTGAGTGCCATTGCCAGTATAGGATAATAAATTATTTTAGGACATTATTGAAAGTATTGTGCTGTAGTAATTTCATTTTCAGTGTGGCAAAATATGACTTCGAAGTTGTGACTAAATTTGTCAGTAGCACAAGTAGCCCTCCTCCTAAGGTCTTTCATTATTATATATAACTTACCACTTAATCCCAACATTATCCTTTTATAAAATGGTTTACAGACTGAATATTAAATAAAATGGAGAATATTAATTGACTAGATTTAGGAATATTCTCTTAAAATGTATTATAATTTATTATATTGTTATGAAGATATTTTCTCCCACTTCTAATTTATCGTTCATTAGTTCAATTTTTAGATTGTGTACTTTAGATTAGTGTTTGTTAAGCACAACAAGGTACTGACTTGTGCTAGAATGGCTTATTGTAACAGGAAACCGATGGAGGAAATGTGACAAAAATTAATGAAGAAATTGCATTATTCGATACTTACCTCATATAAATGTGTGCCTACCATAAGATTCAATGTACAAGACTTAATTTAATGATTTGTAGATGAAAGGTCATACTCTCTTAACAAAATTATTGCTTATTGTGAGGCAGAGGTACACATTTATTGGCGTATATGGTTGCAATTGTGAATCATTTCAAGTTTTGTAGAATGTGCCTGCAAGAAAACAAAAGTGTTAGTTCCCTTTTGTAGTTTCTTGTCACCTAAGTTTCCCTCACATTGAGATGCTCTTTTGGATTTGTACAGATGAATATTAGAAAGTGTAAAGAATATTTGTGCTAAGTACCCCATAATATACAATTGTTATGTTTTCATAGGTGTAAAGTAGTAAATACTTTTGTTGTAATTATCAATATACATAATATATCATTAAAGTGTTGGTTTTTTAGTCCCTCTTATTTCCTTGCTCCTCTCACATCATGAAGATTTTATGATCTTGACATGCTAAGATTTTATGACCAGTGTGCATTATACTTGTACTTGCATTTTTGCTGCTGCAGCACACTAGTTCATTTAGATTCAGATTCTTGAATACGTGAAAAGATGAACAGAAAAATTAGATTTGTAAATAAAGATTTGTTTATAATGTGTTGAGGCTGCTTTTCACTGTCAGTCACCTTTGGTTTTTATTTGTTTTAGTTTTGGGTTGTAGGTCATTTTTTCTCGTAAGTAGTATGCACATCTGTAGATCCCAGTTCAGAAAATTTTCGAAGAAACCAGTGTTAGGGTACCGTGAACTGGGGTGAATAGGGACGCAGGGGTGAAGAGGGAAAGCAGTGCAGAAAAAAATTCTATCTCTCACTGACCTGTCATTAAATAATGTGTTTTTGATGCCATTGGGTGAATAAAATTTGTACAAAAATTGTAGTTCCCGACAGTTGTGTGCGTTATTTTTGGAATCATTTCAGTGATTGGCAATATTCCTGAAGTTGATCAGGTTTTGTTGTCACTATTGTAGTGTTTGCGGCAAAACTTACTCTGTACAAGCAAGATACATTGGTGAAATTTTTTAAAAATATTTCAGGGTAAATAGTGGTTCTATTTCTAAGTTATATGCATTAATTTTTATGTTGTAAGATTAATTTTGAAATGAACTGTTGAATATGAATGTCAGCTACCATTGTTTTCACCTGAACTCCTCAATTGTAATTATTGTGAATGTAAATATTTTAGTGGTTAGGCAGAAGAGCAGGCCTTATGGCCTGAGCCTCGCCAGAAATAAAGACATTATTTTCTCTCAAGCTGTCATTTTTTTTTTGACATTTAGGGGTGAATAGGAACACCATGGTAAGAAAGAATGAGGGTAATTCCAGAGATTGTTGCCATAAGCACATTGCCCAAGAGGACCTAGAAAATGCACTGCAAGCTATTAGGAGAGGGAAGTCACTTTGAGCTGCTGCAGAAAAGTTTCAGATACCTAAATCTGCATTGCAGTGCAGTAAGTGCAGCAGTAAAATGCCTCCTGCCCAAATTGTAAACAGAAAAATGAAAGGAAGCCAAATAGCCCTTGGGGAATCTTGTGAGAACAAGATTGTGGATAGTGTCGTAAGTTGTAGAAGATGGGGGTAACCAATGAGTACTTTTGATTTGTGTAGTTTTGTTAAATATCATTTGGACAGAGAGGGGAAAGTAGTGAAGCAGTTCAAGTACAACCCTCTGGGGTCACATTGGGCTCATTTTTTCATAAATGCATAAGGATAAAGTTACTCTTGTATTTATCAAAATGTGACACAGGGAAAAGCTAAAGTCACTCTGGGACATTGAACATTATTTTGAAACATTGAAAACAAGTTGTTGATTGTGTTCCAACACTAAGACAAGGAAGATACATGTTTAAGTGAGGGTAAAGCATTAGATAATTTTGTTTTTTATGTATTTATGTATTATATATTTTTAAAAAGTTATCTTATGTTCCTATTGATCCCAGTGTCTGGTAGAATAGGCGTTCAAACTTTTATTAACAACTGTCCCTATTGACCCCATCCTTGGGGTGAATAGAGACACTTTTTAAACAACAATTATGGGTCATGTAATGCTATCTTAATGATATTAGTTTCCAAAGATAAGTGATAAAACTTTCTCTCACTTTCATGAATAAAATATTTATGACATTTTGAATTACTAGTTTTATTATTAAAAAACTGTAATCTGTCCCCATTCACCCCCGTTTTCGGTAAACCATTTGTGTTGCCTTGTAGGCCTAATTCATTCTTAAAGTGAAAACTATATTTTCAGCGACTACGTGTCATTATTTTGGTGAAGAATGTGGATCTCTGAAGTAGTGTCGTTGAAGTTATTCATAAAAGCAAGGTGTAGAGGAACAGAAAGAATTAATTGAAAAGAAAATGAAAAGAGTTTTGAAATGATGTTGGCAGTGTCCACGAGGAGGATCGCATGCTCCCTTCCCCTTTCGTTAACTTGACGTCTGGTCACCTTGAGTCAGGTGCAGGAAAATCCCGATGATGCATACTACTGTGATTTTGGCTGAATCATGCAAAATGCCTTCGCCGACCGGAACGCTAAGGATATTCTCTAATCCGTCGTGGAAACATTTACCACAATATCAAGCGTATAGCAATGGATGTATATGCGGAACGATACGTAAGCTGTCTTATCAATGTTCACTTGCGAACTGTAACCGATTATATTCTTTCTTATTTTATCTTTTATTATACCTTTATTTCGTCTTATTCGGCGATTGCCAGGCGACCTACGTCCTCGGTTGGCAAATTTTTTGTCGTTAGAATTTAACACTGGATAAAAAGAAAGTCCAAATATCGACTACCACTTTCATTTTCACTTAGCAGATAGTTCTTTCCCTCCTCAGTACCCATGGGGAGGCGTTATTTCGTGGTTTGGGTTGCATTATGGTGCTGCCTTGCGGCTTAAGCAACTAAGAGGGGGACTTTTCTTACTAACTAAAAGTAACTTAATTTTAGCTTAATCTAATTGTACAATTCATATGTCAGTACTTTGGCCTACCTAACGTGAACAAAACATTTTTTACCCTTGATACTAGGTAATGTTCATGTTTCTTTCTTGGTATATTATTATTATTATTATTATTATTATTATTATTATTATTCAAAATTTTACGCTCGTCCGGAGTTTTTAGATATAACTCAAGGACCGAACGTCAACACATATAGCGAGACAGATGGTGAGAAGTTCTTGCTCCAGTGCACTCAGGTTCTGCTTCAATGGCTAAGAGAGAGAACCTTACGCACAATATTGGTGGTTGCCAGCAGCACGGCCTTCTGCATGGTTCTGAAGTGTCACTCATTTAGATGGAGTTTCTCTTTCACAATCCTCCAATCATCAGCAACAAGCCCATTAGATGAAATAACTACGGGCACAATATCTACCTCTTTTAGTTTGTAGAGGTTTTTCAGTTCTTCTGAGAGTGGCTGGTATTTTCTTTTCTTTTCTGCAATTGTTG
Source organism: Acheta domesticus (assembly GCA_031308135.1). Lineage (NCBI taxonomy): Eukaryota > Metazoa > Arthropoda > Insecta > Orthoptera > Gryllidae > Acheta > Acheta domesticus. The sequence continues at coordinate 93,405,279 of JAHLJT010008446.1, read as the reverse complement.
GCAGCAGATTATGATCTAATGGGACTGCAATATCAATTATTATTGCCCTGCAAGTAGTTTTGTCGAACACAACAATATCAGGCTTATTTGCATCCATTGTTTTATCTGTAACAATGGCAGTATCCCATAAGATTTTTGTTCTCTCATGAGACAAAACTTGCTCCGGTAGATATTTGTAATAAGGTAAGCTTTCCTTTAACAGGTCCAATCTTTTGGCAAGAGCTTGGTGAATGATTTTGGCTACATTATTGTGGCGTTGTAAATAATCTGTTTGTGCCAACTGAGAGCAGCCACTACAGATGTGTTGAATAGATTCGGTGGCCTTCTTGCACAGGCGACACATGTCACTGATGTTCTCTTTCATGATATATCGCCTGTAGTTATTAGTGGTTACTACCTGATCTTGAATGGCCAACACAAATCCTTCCGTCTCGCCAAAAAGCCCAGCGGTTCTCAACCATTCAGTCGATTTTTTCATATCAATGGCGTTACTTCGAAGCGCTGTAGCAAACCTGCCATGGAGTTCCTTTGATTTCCACTGCTCAATTCGATCCTCACATTTAGGAAAACTTGGATTGTGGTTTTCTTGGAGCAGCTTCAGAGGTGTATAGCCGTGATCTTGTGCACAGATGGCCGTCATGGATTTGTTTATTGATGAAATAATGTCTGAGCTGTTTTTCTTGCTGGCGGCACATAACTTCAAGACTTAACAGTCCACGGCCTCCATGATGTCTTGAAAGATATAGCCTTTCGGTGGAACTTCGAGGATGATGCATCCGATATTTTGATAGAAGTGTTCTGACTTTTCTATCGAAAGCTTGTAAAGATGTCTCAGACCATTTAACAACTCCAAATATATGCGATGCTGCAGAAAGGGCCCATGTGTTCATTCCTGTAAATTTGTTTCTCGAATTAATAGAGAACTTGCAGATTTTTGCAACACGAGAGAGAACCTTCCTTTCCACTTGTTTTCTAATTTTTTCATCTGCAGTTCCTAAGAGCTGCTGGAGGCCGAGATACTTATATTCATCTCCATTGATGAGTTCTTGAATTCTCAAATCTTCCATCAAATGAGGTTCATTTTCTCTATTCTGGACGCGACCTCTCTTCACGTGAACAACAGCACACTTCTCCAAACCAAGATCCATACAAACAGAGGTGCTGAAACTTTCAACAAGTGTCAGCATGCTGCGAAGTTGATCTGGTCCTTTAGCATAGAGCTTGAGATCATCCATGTATAATTGGTGGGAAATTATCTTCTTGGGGTTCTTTAAAGCATATCCGTAGCCGGAGGCATTCAGCATTCTACTCAAAGGGTTCAGTGATAAGCAAAACCAGAGCGGGCTTAAGCTGTCTCCCTGAAAAATGCCTCTACAAATTCGCAAAGGATTAGTCTGGTAACTCAGTTTCCCTCTCCTAACATGCAGTGTTGTTCGCCAGCTGTTCATACACGTTGTAAGTAATTTAATGATAGAGGGGTGAACCTTGTAAAGTTGAAGAGTTCGCAGAAGCCAAGAATGAGGAATGGAATCAAATGCCTTTCGGAAATCAATCCAGCCCACAGACAAATTATGCATTTTCTTTTTTTACAAGCTTGGATATAATATTATCTATTATCAATAACTCTTTGCATCCTCGAGATCCTTTCCTACAACCAACCTGTTCTTGCAAAAGCAGATCATTTTCTTTCAAATGCTCGTCGAGTTTGGTGGCAATAATGGAGGTGAGAACTTTAAAAATTGTAGGTAGACATGTAATGGGTCTATATTCTCGGGACATGTCGCATTTCCACCTTTCGGTAACATAAATGTCACGCCCCAAGGTACAAAATTCTGGCAGCACAGATGTTCCATTCAAAATGTTTTGAAATTGACTCGCCAATATACCATGAGTGCAAGTCAGATATTTCCACCAAAAGTTTATTATTATTATTATTATTATTATTATTATTATTATTATTATTATTATTATTATTATTATTATTACTATTATTATTATTATCCGAATTTTTCACTCTCTGCACTATGTGCAGGAACATTCACCTGACCATTGCTGGTCTAGGCTCGGTCGGTCTCGCTGAGACAAAACACGAACGAATGTTAGGCCCGCAACAGACTACACCGAGGAATGCGTTGCGAGAAATGTGCGACGAGAAATGTGGAAATAGGCCGGCGAGGCTGCGTCCACATACTACAAAGAGGTTATTCGATGTCTCGAAATGCCTTTTATGTGCCACAAGCCGAGAGTGATGGCAGCAGTTTTAGCTATGAGATCATCTGAGAGTCCCTTTTCTTGTTTTATTAAATGCTCTTATGTAATGTTTACTCGTGATATCCTTGTTTTGTTACAATAATCGTAAACCATTTGTTTAACGAGTTCGAATTACCTAAGAGAAACACACTACTACATTGCATACAAATCATTATTTAATGTTAAAAACCAAGAAGTTAAGTGACGTATAAGGGAGAAGTACATCAGCAAATTTTCTTGAACTAATCTCTACCACGCTCTGGTTTACTATATTTGTTGGTTGAATAATGAATAGATAATGATAAAATAATTCATAATAAAATTCACAATTAATAAATTCATTCATAAATACCAATTAAGAAAAGTAATAAATTAATTCAATTCTTTCAAAATACCCTTTCAAGTTTCTTGCTTCAAATTTTTATTTTTATATTACTCATTATGAGCGGATTTCACACAAATAAGAATATCTTCCGTACAAGTTTTTACGTGTTCATTTCCGTTTGAAGAGAACATTCAAGAAAACAATTAAAAAACTGGTAGTTTATCGCATCTTTTACTGCCAAACGTTATAACCTCATTCAGTTCTATGCACTGTTTGGTGTTTTCCTGCGGCAGCGAACACCCAAATGTCGTATAACAAGTGAAGGAGTAGAAATGTGTCCGAGAAAACTCGCTCGCCGACCGACTCGAGCGAGGAACTCTTTCGCCTCCGCGGAGGCGAACGAGGAAACTCTTTCAGGTGTGTGGGGGTCCATAAGAGTCCCTTGTTTCGATTTTCCACATTTCTCGTCGCACATTTCTGGCAACACATTCCTCGGCGTAGTCTGTTGCGGGCCTTACTCTTGACATTTCAATCAATCGTGTCCCAATCAGTCGTACATCCCAGGAATTCTCTTACTATTCTGCAGCTATCCAGTATTACTGCTTTTTGCATTTGTTCCACGCATGAGAATGGTAATTCCAACACTTGAATTGCATGCATTGTGTGTTTTGATACTAATCCTGTGGTGGACATTATTATCGGTAGTATGCCGATATTCTCAAGTTTCCATTGGTGGCGAAGCTCTTGAGTCAACGGTAAATATTTCTGAATTTCAAGCTATGAACAGATTCTAGATTGTTATTGTTGACGACTGCAAAATCGATGATCATTGGCTGTTTTCTTGAGCTTGTTCAGAACTATTATATCTGGCCTATTGTTCGAAATTGTGGTATCTGTAACAATGCTTCTGTCCCAGTACAGCTTCCATTCTTCATTTTCCAAGACTGTAGAAGGATGATATTTGTAATATGGGACATCACAGGACTCAAGTCCGTATTTTCTTACTAGTCGTCCGTGAATTATTTTCCCATATTATCGTGTCTAACTTTATAGACAGTGGGAGCCAACACACTACAACCAGCAAGGATGTGCTGGATGTTTTCATGCTGTGCACCGCATCTTCTACATTCATCACTTACTATGGCGGAGTCTCTTATTACATATCGTAAGTAATTTCTTGTTGCGATAACCTGGTCTTGGATGGCTATCATAAAGCCTTCTGTCTCTGGGTACAGTAAACCACGTGTCAACCACCTGTTGGAAACTCTAAAATCAATGTTCTGGCCTGATAGTTCATTGGGATGTCTACCATGTAGCTCTTTTCGACATCACTTTTGCATCAGGCTTTCATGACTAGTGTGCTCTGGTTGAAACTGAGTATTTACAAGATTTAAGGGGGTGATACTGAAATCAGCCTCTACGATAGCCTTATGCAGTGACGATGTTTCTGCCCTCTCAAGAAAGTACTTTCTCATAAGAGAGATTTGATTGGCATTACTGTTGGTTATATTTGTAATGCCTCGACCTCCTTTTTCACGAGGTAAATTGATCCTCTCGACAGCAGATTTAGAATGATGATATCGATATTGAGTCATTTGGGTTCTTACATATCTATCCATTGCTTCAAGATCTGACTCCATTTTATTAAGCCCATTGAGTAGACGATCACAGGAATAGCGTATATATTTATTGCAGTGGAAAGATTTCGCGAATTCAAAGATGTTTTGAGAACCTTTGTGAGTCGGTCCTTGAATTCTGCGGTTATACGTTTCTTCACTTCCGAGTGGGCTATTGTTCGAGACTGCTCTAGACCAAGATACACTTCATCATGGTCTAACGATTTAATAAGATCGCTTCTTTGCGTCTCGTATCCCAGACCCCTCGTCAATTTGCCACGTACCACGTTAACCGTTCTACACTTATCTACACCCAGTGGCGTCTCCTGGCTGGTAGATGTGGGGGTGCGATCATGATATTACAGATTGAATGCATAATTCCAAATATTTAAAGTCTGCGTCATTCTACTTTACTCTGAAGTATTTTAGAAGTGTATGTTGCAAGTTAGACACATTCTGAATCTTCCTTGAAAATCATCATTTTCTCATTGCATGCACTAACTTACAGCTAAATTTTTCTAGGGTGGCCGCTGAGATTCGCGAGTAGCGGGGGAAACTGAAAGTGATGGGGAGAGAGCCAGAAGGTGGCGCTCGCTCGCGCCTGGTTCGTCTGTCAAAACCAAAAACATTAGCCTACCTTTGCTATAGCACAAGCTAGCGAACAGCCTTCGAAATCAATTTGCTGTAGTGTCTTTGCTCGGTTAATGGAGAAACACCAAATTCACGAGATGGCCTGGCTCTGTTTTCATCCATATGTTTTCCACTGTCACTGACACCCGTTTCCTCACAATCATAAGTAGTATCATTTTCACCGTCTTTACTATCGCGTCGTTTCCTGTAAAAATAACGATTTCTTGATATGGTGCATTAAATCATAGTGCGGTGAAACACACTCTCAATGAAACTGTCGAGAGCAGATTCCACGTCCTTTCTCTTTTCTTAATTAGGAGTAGAAAATGAACACGATTCTCCTGATTGAATAAATTAATTTCTTTATTAATTCTGCGAATAGATCTTTTCGAAACACCTGAACCAGGAATTACTGCCTTAAGAACTGTTTTGATATTTTCAATGCCTTCTTTTGCTTCTCTTCATAAATTGATATACTTTTGCAACGACTTCACGCGTCTGACTGTGAAGGATGTCTACATGAAAGTTGCTTTGAACAGGACGCATTGCAATGATCACAACAAAATAATAATCACTTGTACAGAACTTCATACAAATAGCTGTACTCAGTTAGAGAAATGCAACTGAAAACTGTCACCTTGCGGAGACGAATAGTCAGGGTCAATGTTTACTGAACTGGAGTAGGGCTGTCAATACGTTCTGGGAAGGGACGCGCTCCCCCTAAAGCGATAGTTTTAAGGAATGGAATCTTCCGGTAGCTCTGAGGTCTGATCTTGAGCGGCCGTGCTAAAATAATTTCATTGTACATAAACAAAACAATAAAACTAAAAAAATAACCACAAACAAGTACACACCTAATTTTTGAACTCGACATCTATTCGCGTTGTCTTGGTTGTCCATCACTATCTACCTTAAGTGTTTCGTAGTAGGAGAAAGAACTGCACGGAATTTCACGAATCCTGTCTATAACACAATGAAACGTTTCACTATTGTTCCCTCCCACAAATAACTCACCCACTACCACAAATGATGAGCTCGCCATGTCGCACACGCACACACACGCGCAAGTTTTATTCTTTCGCGTTACAATTTCGAATTCACGATTCTCTTTAACATATCACCAACTAGGCAAAGTAGTCTGTTTAACGCACATTCAGTAGTAAACAGCATTTACGACAGAATGCAGGACTCACATGACGGACGAAATAACATCGCGCGCACCTTTTCGAGTTCACGCATTGTCTGTCATACCATTTCCTTACATGATGATCTTGTTTTGTCAGGCCTGCTAACACACATCGAGTTACCCAGTTGTACTGAATCAGGTTGAAATGTGCTTAAGCATTGTTGGCAGACTTGCTTGACTTGTGAAGAAAGACAGTCGTGCCGTCAGCCCCCCGCTCCCCGCTCCCGGGTCACAATTGTGGCACGTGACTTCTGGGATTCCCAGGCGTGCTGCCGAATTATTAGAGAGAGAAGGGCATCAGAGGAGGGGGTATGGAAGGTTATTGGGAGGGGATACACGAACGCCAATGAGAAGCCTTTGATGTGAGAAGCTATGTCACATCACCGGCAGCCGAAACCACGCAGCTTGCACACAGCGCATGGCCGTGAGTTCAATGACCTTGCCAACGAAGTGAGGTCGTTGAAGGGATGTTTTTCGGTCTGTCACATCCAGCGAGGGGACTAACGCCTATTGGACCGCGCACATAAATGGCGGGAGGGAATAGAGAAATAGAGGGAGATACTTAACAGAAGAAAATAAAATACTTTACTGAGAATATTTTTAAGTGATGGAAAACTAGGGGATGTAACATATCACTCGCATACATTGAGCCTACGCCACTGTCTACACCAAAACACATTCCGATGTCTTTTGAGAAAGTTTCTGTGATATTTAGGAGCTGCTTCAACGAACTGGCTGTTGATGCATACAGCTTTATATCATCCATATATGCCAGATGGGAAAGTCTGTACGAGGAGTGCCGACTCTTTATCTCATAGCCATACTTACTGCTGTTGAGGATAGTGGATAGCGGGTTCAAAGCCAAGCAAAACTAAAGTGGGCTCAAAGAATCTCCTTGGAAGATTCCTCGGTTGATGTCAATTTTATTTGTAATAATATTCATTTCCTTGGTTTTTAATACTATTTCTGTCTTCCACATAGTTGTTAGGGTTGCACAGAAATCTATCAACTTGGGATGGATTTTATATATTTTTAGCGCGTCTATAAGCCAGTCATGTGGGACCTTATCATAAGCTTTCTGATAATCTATATACGCTGCAAATAGATTTCTTTGTTTATTACTTGCTTGTTTCAAGACTACTGAGTCAATAATAAGTTGTTCTTTACATCCTAGCGAGCCTTTCTTACATCCTTTTCGTTGTTCTGCTAGGATACTGTTGTCATTACAGTGATCTTCCAGGATCTTAGACACACATGATGTTAAGAGTTTGTAAAACGTGTTCAAACTGGTTATAGGCCTATATCTTGCCGGATTACTACTCCTGGAGCCCTTCGGTATGAGATACGTCACACCTGTCGTCAAATGATGAGGAATGCTTTGAGGTTCTTCAATAAAAGCATTTATACATTCAACGAATTTTATTATTATTATTATATTATTATTATTATTATTATTATTATTAGTAGTAGTAGTAGTAGTAGTAGTAGTAGTAGTAGTAGTAGTAGTATTTTCATTCACGCATCATTCATACTTGCTTCATTATATACATAACCAGCGGATAGTTGAAGTCAGTGGCGGATCCAGGGGGGCATGGTGGGGTGAAACATGCCCCTCCCCCAAAAGGTCTAGGGTTTTCATTTGTTACCTTCTTTTATTTGGCAAAATTGATTTGAATATTTATGTTAGAATTAGGTAATTGTTTAAAAACTAAAATTGTATAGAATCATATATACACTACAAAAATAATTAAAATTTAATAACAAATGGTTATTATTTGACAAAAATCTATGATGGCTCCCTCCAAAATGATCGGCTGGATCCGTTCCTGGTTGTAGCTGGGAGCTTTAAATATCGAACCTGCGTTCTTAAATGTGATAAAAATTTATCATCTTTTTTTTTCGAAAAGATATCAAAATTCATGATTTTGAAACTGGTCAAAATTTTGACCTGTCCTCTTTCAAATTGACAGGAAATTAAACGAACAGAAGAAAATAATGACATTTTAATTTATTATTACACAATAATAAAAACGATTTTTGTATATTGTTAATATTAATTTGTTTTGTGTAAAGGTTATTTATTACTAATCTTAAATATACCAGTAACAGAATTCACAAACGTCTGCATCAAAACAAGTCCGATCACGCACTGGCATTGCATTGCCTCTAGAGACGACTCGCCCTCCTCTCAGTTCAAAGAGTTCACTGAAACATACAGAGATGGCGTTGCTGTCTGCATTTTTCTTTTCATACTAACACTTCTTCCAAAGAAAAGATCAAATGAACACAAACTACACAAAATAAACTATATTTAACAGTGGACGCAATCTTCTGTATCCCAATCCTCTCACGTAGCATCTCAAATCTAACCCTCTCCAGAGGTTTAGTCAGTAGATCAGCAAGCTGATTGGTTCCGTCTATGTGCTCCAATTCCAGATCTCCATCCAAGAATCTCTCCCTTACATAGAAATGGCGAACTTCGATGTGCTTTGATCTGCGATGATATTCTGAATGTTTAGCTAATTTTAGAGCACCAACATTATCGATGTAGAGCGTAGGAGATTTTTCCACAGTTTCCAGCAATTCAAATAGTAATCTTTTCAGCCAGATTAAATCCTTAGCTCCTTCACTTGCTGCTATTATTTCAGCTTCTGTAGTCGACGTTGCCACTGACTTCTGCAACTGACAGGTCCACGAAACTGCTCCATCATTGAAGATTGCAGTGACACCTGTGGTTGAACGTCTTTTCTTGTCACGGGCGTAGTCAGCATCACTGTACACCTTCAAACCTTGACCGTTCCTGAAGACGATTCCATAGTTTGCTCTTCAAATATCGAAATATTCTTTTTACTTGATTCCAATCATGATTTGTAGGATTTTCCATGGCCCTTTATTAACTGCGAAAGCAACATCAGGACGTGTAGTTGTAGTCAGGTACATTAAAGAACCTACTGCCTCACGATAAGGTACCTTGGCTGTGACCTTTTCTCCTTCATCGTTGTCCTCGCGTCCAATTGGAGTAGACACTCCGTTCAACTCGGTCATTACAAATCTTTCCAAAACCTTTCGTGTGTAGTCTTCTTGATCAATTGTTATTGATCCTTCTTCATTTTGCTGTATTCTCATGCCCAAGAAGTTTCTGAGAGATCCTCTTGTTGACTGAAATTCTTGTTGTAACATTTCCATGAATTCCTCAAGTTCTTCTATATCAGTTGCAACAACCACACCGTCATCAACGAAAATTGCAACATACGCATGTTTCCCATCTCTCTTGCGGTAGAACAGACATGGATCAGCATTACTGTTTTTAAATCCAACATTCATCATAAACTTCTCAAATCGTTTGTTCCAGCAGCGCGGCGCTTGTTTTAAGCAGCCATACAAACTTTTCTTCACGTAACACACTCGTTCAGTATTGTCCTCAAAACCTTCCGGTTGTTCCATATACACGTCTTCTTCAAACACGCCGTTCAAAAAAGCGGTTTTGACATCAAATTGAGCAAGCTTCATTCCAAATGCAGCAGCCACCGCCAACAAGATCCAAATAGTTTCATATCATACAACAGGGCTGAATGTCTCTTCATAATCAATTCCCTGTCTTTGTACGAAACTTTTTGTGATCAGTCGAGCCTTGAAGCGGATTTTTCCGCTGTCCAATACTTTCTGGCAGAAGACCCAGCGCCTTTCCGAGAGATTCAGTCGACATGGGTCCGTTTACGTCGGCGTGGATTTGTTCACCAGTTACCATTGGTCGATTCATTCGTTTCTTGAATGGCAACCTATGCATTTTTCCCAGTGCACATCCATCGCAGAATTCTTCCTTGCTTTCGTCCACGTTAATGTTCATCTGCTTCAGAACGCTCTTTACATATTGTTTTTGCTGATGGCCAAACCTATCATGGTAAACTTGCAATGTCTCCGATGATGGCATCATATTCACTTGAACTTCTTGTGTCGGCTTCACAACGCGCATGTTCAATACATACAGACCATGACTAACATATCCAGTCATCATCTTTTTTCCAGTGACACTATCTTCAATGCTGACACTTCGATCATCAAGTCTCGTAGAAAAACCTTTTCTCGCAGCTGCTTTCACGGAAAATAAATGGGCACTTGCTTCAGGAACATACAAAACGTTTTTCAGTACGGCATTCGACCAAGCATTATTCAGACGTACTTGAATGTTCACACTTCCTTGTCCACGAGCCAGCATATTTACACCTCGTTTTCCCGAGCGAAATCTTTTCAGGAACGGCAAACTTCTCATACGATGTAAAATACTGTTTATTCGAGGCATAGCCCGCTAGTATGCCTAACAGCCGCGGCACTTCGCCGATCCTTATGGACGCTAGCGAACGGACGAAATTTCACATTGTGGCCGCTGGAGCGCTGGTCGCCGACCATTCGCGAGACCTTAATGCATAGGGAAATGCCCGCATTTCGGACGATTTTGGTCACTTACTGTAATATGAGGCATTGCAAACTCGTGTTGGTGGTAATATTAAACAATACTGAAATTATATTTCACTGTGCAGTTTGCTTAAAAGAAATTGTGGAGTGAATGCTTCAAATTAACCCTCAAATACATAGCATGCGTGAAATCTACTTGGTTAGTAAGCCAGTAGTGATTCTTCTTGACATATAAAATACAATATTTATTCTTAATTGTTTCTGATATTTACTTGCATATTTAGGTATTTAAAGAAAACTATAATGCACATAATGTCTTTAAGGTTTTTAAAGACAATGGATGAAAACGAAAAAAATAGAAAACTATTGTTTTATCAGTTTTATACTATCTTTTTTTATATTTTCAAACTGTATTTATTCTTTAATCTATATTACACGCTCAAAAAAGTAAAAATTCAAAACAAAAGTATTCGGGAAAAAATAACCGCTAAATAACTGGAAGAAACTAGTTCTAAAACGGACGACGGGCGCTGTTATAAGTAAATGCTGACACTGTTGTAAATAATACTCAGGAAAGTTCACTAAAAAAAGTACTCCAAATCACTATTGACCTGGGTAAAAAACGTTCTCACCTAGAGATAGAGTCATAAAATTACTTTCGCCTAGCGAAATTCATATTGGCGCTTTAATGGAGGTACAAGAAAAAACTAGAGATTTTCAATAAGAGCAACTAAAGTACAATGTAGACATTATTTCTAATTCTTTGCGTAGTCCGCTTCCAAATTCCACAACAACGATAGAACAATAAATCAAGCATCAGAGATAAAAATCAACAAATAGACATCTCGTGATATCCAATGACGTTTGTGAGAAAATGTGTCACTTTTTGATTGACAAGTGTTACAATACGAGAAATATCCAAAACTGTCTCAAACGATCATTCCCAGTACATGGAGCCAGTATGTTTTTATTGAACGTAAACAAAAATTGTTTGTGCTATTTGTGAGTGTTTTTTCAAGATTTGTATCGAATTTTGAGAATAAACTGAATTGTTAGGTTGCCGGAGTAAGGGTTAACATATATTTTTATTAACGTTCAGAAACATCAAGAATGTATGTGAAAATTTATTTACAATGTGAATAATTAACATGGGTGGTTATTAAATAAATAAACAAATCATTCTCATCTTTAAATAATCCTGAAGGTTATATGTGGTAGAGCAATTTATTGTGAAAGCTGTACCACAACTTTCAAGGTTTGTTGTGAAAAGAAACCTTCAAAAATATATTAAACAAGTTTCCTTGCATGTGACGAGAGCGCAGATTTAATAACGATCATTGACATAATTTGTGAACTTTTTTTATCAGAGGTCGTGAAGAACATTGCTGCTGTTACTAAAGAAGTAATGGAGATGCCTAAATACTTGAATTCAAAGCCTGTAAATCGAAAAATTCTGTGTTTGTAATGCGTATCTCCGTATATTTGAGTGCAGCAGCAGATCGAGGAATGGTCGGCGAGCAGCGCGCCAGCGGTCAGTAGCAGAACTTTTAGCTATAACAAGGAGGTGGGCAAAGCGCGGAGGCTTTTAAAGCATACTAGCGGGCTATGTTCGAGGTGATGTGATTTGTGGCGCCACTGTCGCAGTACCACTTGTCGGCTTCAATAAAGTTATCGACTGAGGCATCCATGACATGCGTCATAAACGCTCCACTTGCATCAGACTCACTTCTATTTCCACCAGCGCCATCTGTCTTCTTCTCCGGACACTGCTGCCCAATGACCCAACTGCTTACATTTGTGACATGGAAACTTCTGTTTTGCTCGTTGAACATTCTTTTTTGATTTTTCCCCGGTGTCATTTTTATGATAAGGCTTCTTGTTAGGACCACCGCGTGCAACAAACGCAGTCGATTCGACATTCCCTTGATCACGCAATTCAATCGCGCACAATTTTTCAATCAACAAATTCACAGTTTAATTTCCGATGTAATCGTGTCCTACAAGTCGTTAAAATTGTCATATTCTTTTCCCAGCGTAGATAAGATACGGCATTCAAAATTCTCTCGGACAAAGTATTTTCTTTATTCTTCGTCAATTCATCATTCAAATCCACGAACAACTTCTGCAGTTTCGCGACATGCGTACTGATATCTTCTTTGTCGTCATGCGAAAAAATGACTCGATCAGCATATTCAGCCGTTGCGTACTGCTGCGTTCAACCGCGCACTCCGTTTTGTCCAAATCTCTGCAGCACTGGTGCAAGTCAACACAAGCCGTAAATAGTTTTCCAAGCGCACTTGCTAACAAATTGCCGCTTTTGCGTCGTCCTTTTTCCATTGCTGATAAGTTGCGTTTTGTGCCGCAGTTGCATAAACTCCCAAATCAGGACACGCTCGCGAACCGTTAACAATGTCAAGTTCATACGCACGCAACACCATCGAAATATCCACTTGTATCCTTACAAGCGTATCCACTTGTATTTTGTAGTCACTCCCGGTAGCCATGTTTGCTGTTTACACACAAAGTTCCAGTTCAAACGTAAATAAAAAATCCAGCACGTTTTCTTCGGACGTTCAATTTCGGCTCCACTCACTAGAGAATATGATTCACACGTGGCCTGGGCCCATAACCTATTAATTTGTTTTGTATAAACGTTATTTATTACTAATCTTAAATATACAAGTAACAGAATTCACAAACGTCTGCATCAAAACAAGTCCGATCACGCACTGGCATTGCATTGCCTCTACAGACGACTCGCCCTCCTCTCAGTTCAAAGAGTTCACTGAAACATACACAGATGACGTTGCTGTCTACATTTTTCTTTTCATACTAACAGTTAATATTATTGCAATAAAAGATTATGTGGTGTTTATTGTTTTGAAAAATGCACAAGTCAATATCTTTTGCGGCCGTAATCATAAGCATTTGTGCCCAAAGGTGACACGTGAAACACGTTACCCACAGCTCTCTTTTGTGATCCTCGGAAAACTGTCCTTGTCAGAATATAGAGGCCGCGTCTTCATATGCCCCTCACCCCCCGCCCACACACACACGCGCACGCCGCGTGCGCTCACACACAAAACTCCAAATCACTCATGCTGCCTGCCATCGACCGCACCAATAGAATCCGCACCAATAGAATCATCCGAAGAACTGCCTTCATCGAGTGTCTCGTTGGTTTTCCTTTATACAGTAGACTCTCATTTTAGTGAATCTCTAGGGACAACCGCGCTTGGTTCACCATATCAGATAATGCGAAAATTAGCTAGTCTCACCTGGGTAATGTGTTTAGTTAATTCCTTAAGTTTTTTATTCCTGTTTGCTTTGTTTTTATTAATACCTTTTTGCAGGCCCTCTCCCAACGTCCGCGCTTCCCCCATACTTGATTCTAGTGTTCACACACTCCAGGTATTTTAGCACAATCTTGATATCCTTGAAGGACTCTTGCTCGCAAACCCTTAGTGTTGGATTTCGCGGACCTAAGCGAAATATTTTTTCGTGAAGGTTTTATGTTCTATGTTCACTACAACAGAATTATCTAGAGTTTATTCGTAAAGTACGCGGATCGGTACCAGCGACTCTAGTTACCTACAGTCAAGTGCACTGTAACCAGTATCGACTGTATTTCTTTTTCCTTGCTTGTTTGGATTACTGAACTCTTCCTCTTTTTACTTTCCCGTATACATACGTAATATACACAGTATAGGAGAAGTTATGTTAATGCTGGCGGAAAAATCGATTTCGAGATTTCAACGGAAATACACGCTTTGGGTCCCTGATACCGAAAAAGTGGTTTTGTTTTTTCTTTTCAAAACGACCGTCCGCCCGTCTGTCCGTCTATCTGACTCTCCATCTCTGAACGCGACTACCGTCTAAACCATAGATAAGAAGTTTTCCAAAATGGATTTTTTCCAGTCGATCTGCTCTACTCCAGGCGCTGCGATTTTGAAAAACTTTCTTCAAAATTTGGGGGTACTTTACATGAGGCCCCCGGACATTTTCAAAATTTTCTCAAAAACTGCTCCAAATTTTTCTTTAAACTTTTGGTACGGATAGTGCTAAATGTATTCTAAGAGATGACATAAACACCAGTTTGCTCTATCCTTTTGTTCTTTTCAAAATTGCAAAAATGTAATTGTTTTATTGGTCTCTCAGGTCATTACTTACATTACCGGCGATTTGTTCACATTATATTTATGAGTAAATGTGCTTTAAATAATGTCATATAAAGTTCTTCTATACTGTAACTCCACACTGAGTGTTTGTACAATTAGGATCACACTGCACTTCACTTCACTAAGACCTGAAAACATGTCCTTCTTTATTTCTCTGCTATACACTGCACGACACCCCACTTCACAGTAGAACACTTGTGCATCGCTATATAACTCTCCCTCATTTACTCAATATATAATTCTCCCTCATTTACTTAATAATACCCTAAATTAATTTCCTAACGTTTGATGATCATAAAATTGTTGCAAGGCAACGTGGGCCTCCTCAGCCCAAAATCCGTTAATAAAGTAATATTAATATTTATTAGTTATTTTCTAAAAAGTAGTGAAAAAAGCCGAAAATGTGTTTATGAGGTTTGTGGCACTACTAAACCCATTTTAAAAACGATTTTATTGGTGGTTTAAGATTATATTTAAGATTATATTTATATTAATGTCTTTGGGGTAGTGTGGGTTAATTGTAAGTTTTACCTAGACGGTAAGTTGTAGAAGCTAATGATTCTGGGAGTACATCGTAGAAATATTTTGAATTCTTGAGAATATAGTCTGAGTGGGTTCTATTTTTAATTCTCTGTGAAGTTGTTTATTGCTTCTGAACCACGAAGTTTCGATAATTTTCTTGACGCATTTGTTTCTTATTGGTTATTTGGAGTCTGATTACAGATTTGTAGAACATTTTACCACATTCAATGCTAAGTGTAGAATTATGATATAGTTTGGGATAGGGTTTTGTAATTTTTATGTAGATATGTTTGTTTACTGCGTCTGTAAAGGGTGCTTTCCAGGTTAATTTTGTGTCTAGTGCTAGTCGTAGGTACTTGGTAGGTGTTGGTTTTGGTAGATATGGTATGTGTGTGTTTTTGGATGAGTAAAGGAGGTAATTTTACAAAATTAAAGATAGAGATTTTTGTCTCAAACAAAACCTGTTCTAAACAATCATCTCTTTAAAACAAAAAACAAGTGTACAATTTTTGAAAAAAGAAGAGTAGTATTTGTATATTTTTTGCTTGAAATTTATGCAATTAAAAAACATTTCTCAAAAAGGCTCCAAATTTTTCCTTCAATTTTTTTGTGTGGATAGAACAAGGTCTTAAAATAATGGCGTAGATCTCATTTTCTTTGAACACACTGAATTTTCGAAAATTGCAAATTTAGAAATAATGCATGAAAGTATATGTTTTTCTTGCTCCACTACTTTATTTTTAAATTTGGTCATGGATTTACTTGATCTTATTAGACTTGTCACTTCGATTGCCTTGTATCATATCTGCAGACTGATTGTGACGTTTCGTTGAGAACTTCCTCATGACGTTGTACAGCCTGAGTGTGGCAAGGAAACCTTAATTGGTGTTACTTTCACGCTTTACTATATACATATGTAGTAAAGAAAAAAATTGCACGAATATTGTTCCGGCAGAAATATGCGATTTTTCGACAGAAAAATTCGTTTTGTGGGTACTTATTAGCATAAAAGTCGTTAAATCTTGTGGATATGTAGTAAATTACTCTAACACATTATCTAGTCAGAACTCGCGTTTTGTAAGTCGTTGATATCAAAATCGATTGACGGCGAAATGTTTGCCTGTTGTCTGTCTCTTCCGTCCGCCGTTGTCAACGTTAGCGCCTTAACCATTGAAGCGATTTTCTCCAAAATTGATGTTCCCCAATCAATCTGGACGAGTTCAAGGCTCTGTAAGTTTGAAGCGGATATTTGATTTTTGGGTGTACTTTACAAGAAGCCTTAACATTTTCAAAGTTTTCTTAAAAACGACTCCATATTTTTTGATTAAACTTTTTGTCGGAAAACGCAATGTACCATGATGCAGATCTTATTTTCGATAACATCTCTAAATTTCCGAAAATTGCAGAAGTTTAAATTTTCCGGGACCGTCCTACAATTACAATATTAAAGGTAGAGATTTGTTACTAATGAACATCGTTAATGAAAGACATCTTTAAACAGGTTCATGTACAGTTTTTCGAAAATAGGAGCACTTTTCATTTCATTTTGCGTGAAATACAGGCAATTTTAAACAATTATTTTCTGAATTATTATTCCAAATTCGTCATTTTTTTCCTGAGATAGAACGTTAGACGCTTAAAAATGGTGCGGTTCCCATTTTTGGAGAACACTTTGTAGTTTCAAAATTTGCATATAATGTTCTAAAAATTGGTTCTTTAAGTAAGGTGATGTACAATGTTAAAAAAACGAGTAGTTCTCGCGTATATTCTTGTTCTATTTAATGCAATTAAAAAATGATAAAGGTCTTCCATTTTTAAAAATATTCTTCTTTGATACAGGAAAGGACGCTTAAAATAGCGCAGAAACCCGTTATCGATAAAGTGTTTGAATTTTCGAAAATTGTAAAAATTAGAAGTAATGCGAGAGTATGTGCATTTATAGCACAACTAGTTTCAATATTATGTAATCGTCAACTACGATTCTCTACAATTTGTCTTCTGATAATTGTCGCGAGGTATGTGGTTCTGTAGTTTGATCATCCCACCGTGTCAACTCTGTAATTCCGAGCTTCAAAATTTAATTTCGGTGTTCTAAGAGTTCAATCTTCAGCATTTGATTTTTCTCTGCGTACTAAGATTTTGTTCACCGAGTCAATTCTCTTCAAATATATTTTTCTATGAACCATCATTGACAGAAGAGTATTTTCAGAATGTAAAAAGTAAGGATTGCGTTGAATAACAGGATCAATGTCTGATATTATTTCTTAACTTAGGCATCTCGAAAGTTCTATGATTTTTTACAAATGCTCTCAGCCATTGAAACGCACTGGACTTTTCATGATCATGAAATGCAGAATAAAGATTGAACGAGTGGTGCTTCAACAGCACATACTTTCTCGCATTACTTCTAAGTGTTCCGTTAAATTATAATGACATATAAACTTGCAAAAGTTTTCAACCATCAAACATTTTCCCCTACCGAGATTCGAACTCAGTTTCTTAGAGTTAACTCACTGTCACCCGTACCACAACGCTACAGAAACGCCGTGAGGATTGAACTCGGGCCGACGCTCAAAAATGTAATTTTCTTAAACCAAACATTTTTCAACACGCAGGTTTTAGCAATTTTCGAAAATAAAGAGTATTTGCCGAAAATGGGATTGGCGCCATACTTTTAATTGTCCGTTGTTACATACGAGGCGAAAATTTAATGAAATAAATTGGTGCACTTATTGAGAATAAAATATTTTTAGAAATTTCACAAATGTACTAGGTTCGAGTGCCGACGGCGGCAGGATTTTCGACACTAGCTTGTCAGCTAGGTCGAATTCAGTCGCTGTCTGGAGGAGAATTCTAGCGGCCGACTGCTCTGATTGGTAGTTTTCCGTGGTTTCTCCGATCAACACCAGACGAATGCCGGAGCAGTACCCTAACAAACGGGCCACGGACCGCGCGCGATCTTTCCTTCCTCTTCCTTGTCCTATCATCGCCCTTTACACACACACTTACACTAACATGCACTACATTACCACACATGCCGGGAGACCGGTCGGGAGCTTAGAGCTTGTCCCGGCTGGGGCGGTGCTCCGCTGGTGGGAGATACCTGGTTGAGGGGGAAAACCCCGCTAGTCAACGGTAGGTCGACGCCAGATCTCGCCATCCAGCGGGGAAAATATCATCGCCACCTGCCGAAAAAAAAAAAACACGCACTACACTTACGGGACTAATGACCTAAGTCGTTGACGCGCCCGGAAACATCAATCAATCAATCAAAAAGCGAGAGTAGTGAGAAGGTTTTTATTTCGACGATAGAACTATTATATCAAATCTGTGACTTGTTTTTCGATGCAAAATAGATTTTATTACATGAGAGCAAATATTTCTGATTATCAGACTTTGTCATCAATGCTAAT
This sequence comes from Acheta domesticus, assembly GCA_031308135.1. NCBI lineage: Eukaryota > Metazoa > Arthropoda > Insecta > Orthoptera > Gryllidae > Acheta > Acheta domesticus. The sequence goes on along the minus strand of JAHLJT010008446.1, from coordinate 93,386,746 downwards.
TGCTATCGTTTATGCTTAATTTAACTAATATTAGGAAGGGGTGGGAGTATGTCTTCGGGGCTCAAGAAAACGTGCGCGTAACCTCATTTTAATTACCGTTTCTTTGTTGCAGATGTTGTTGCATTGAAAACTAATATTTTTTCGCTATGCCATTGCAATCTTTGTTTTTCAATACAGCAAAATATACAATATTCATTAGGAAATGCTGGTCCCAATCGGTACCAATAACTGTTATCAAAAACAATAACTGTTAGCAAATTGTCTGATGACAACTAGATATTAAAAATTTTCTGAAGAATGTCAAACGTAAAATTAAAAATTAAATAAATGTAAGTTAATTTTTTGCATTTATTTTAAATATTGTCTAAAATTCTGGTCATAGATTAAATAATCTTTTATTACTACTTGTTACACGGACTATTCCACTCATGAAGCTTTAGCCAATAACGCGAAAGAGTACAAATCATGCAAACCATTCAGAGACGAATTATTAAAAATAATCACTTTTCCATTACGACTTCTTCATAAGATACGGTGGCCAGACGTGATGTATTAGCCGAGACAGTCCCTATTCCATATTTTTGGAAAGAAAAATAGGATGCCAAAATGTCTCATTTATTGTGACGATGACTAATCGGCGTAAAGTGCCGTCAACAATTTTAAGTCGAGTAGATCATACTTTCGTGCACCACTTAACATGAGTATTTCACAGACAAATGAAATCAAGAATGGAGAGATTAGTGGTGGTTCTAGGAAGTGAAAATGAGCTATCGCGTCATTGACCTTGGATATGCTTTATCTCTATCGATATCGTTACAGAGAAATTCAATAATCCCAACCTTCTGCTTCTGGGAGTTTCTGTGCGATCTTAATTGGCGAATATGGGCCAGCGAGTGTCCCGTTCTTTTAGTCAAGGAAAAGTCACAATGTCCGATTTTTAGTTTTTAAGATCTGGTCAACTTAATACAAGAAGTAATTGTTGCTGCTGTTTTGTTTACAAAGAGACCTTATATAATTGTGCTGAGAATGACCCAAGACATTTTAAAGGTGTTCACTTGAACTGCAATATACACCACTTCACGTCAATACCTAATCTTTCTTTCGATCAGGATTCCTTCCTTCCACCTCGAGTCAAATTCCATTTTTAATTTCTCGCCTTAGTAGGAAGAGAAAGTATTGTAATGCTGCAGCTGAAATCGGCGATTTCTCGATAGAAAAACATATTATGGGAACATGGTATGGGAAAATGGATAAATGAATTGGTTGTATATGTTGGTTCTACGGGTAGTAAATCACATCATCTAACACTATATATAGTCGAAATTCACGTTTTGTGGGTCCTTGACGCAGAGTCAAAACACGAAACAAAACGGGCGACGCCTGGGGCTGTTTGGTACCAATAACTGGCAAACTCGTGGCTCAGAGCTAGTCTTTCACCAAGTCGCTCGCCTTTCACCAAAGAGGTCCGGGTTCGATTCCCGTCGACCTCATGTGATATTTGTTTCGACAAAACGAGTTTAGCTGCTTCACAAGGGGTAGTCCAACCCTTGTGAAGTGTCCTAAACCCCACCTGTATCCATCTTCCTTCCAAATTCTGGCCGCTGGGTAGTGACGTAGGAGGCGCGTAGGGAGCGGAGGCGGAGATGCTACCTGGCGGTCCTCTCGACAACTGCGACGGGACGTGACATACATTTGTAAGCGCATATTAAAAGAGGATTACTCTATAGCGTAGCGTTTATCCAAGGCTAAATGTACCGAAAAAACTTATAGGAAAATTCAATAGATCGCAGCATCATCAGCAGGAATTTACTTTACCGATAACGTCTGAACAAATTGTTCGATTTTCGATCTACAGATCGTTTACAAACGGCATTTGACTCCTGTTTATAATAGAATTTACGCTACGAAGCCCCGAAGAACGAAAAAAAAAAACACTAGCAGAAACTCAATTTTTAATTTTTTCTCGTACTTCCGGGAACAATTTCAAAAACGTGGGCTTATAGCGCGATCGAAAATTGGACCATTTGTTCAGACGTAATCGGTAAAGTAAAATTCACTAAATTTGGTGCTGCCACGTGGTGGCGACAAATTGAACTAGTGTCGGTACATTTAGCCTTAAGAGACGCGTTGCGTCAGTGTAGAGGCAAAAAATAACTGTCCGGCGGATGCAATCACAAAATAACTAAAACTTTTATTTATGTAAAAACTTTTAGTTATGTTTCGACGGCAAGAGTCCGTCCGCCCGTCCGCCCGTCCCCCCGCCCGCCCGTCAGTGATCAACGCTAGCACCTAAACCGTTCAGACGATTTCCTCCCAAATTAACATTTCCTGATCGATCTGAACCTACTGGCATTCTGCGCGTTTTAAACAGTATTTTGATTCTGGGGGTACTTTACAAGAATCCTTAACAACATTTTCAATTTTTCTTCGAAAATGGCTCCAAATGATTTATTAAACTTTCTCCTCGGACAGCGTACAGGACAGTTAAAAGAAAGACACATGTCTCATTTTCGTTGAAATATTTGATTTTTCGAAAGTGATAAAAGTTCAAAATTTTTTCGGCGTCTTACTACAAATACAATATTGAAGACAGTGATTTATTTCTCTATGAAATCTGTTGTTCAAAGACATCTTTAAATAAGGTCATGTAAAAATTTTTGAAAAAAAACAAACAAAAACGAGTGGTTTCCGCGTAATTTCTGCTTGAAGTTAATGTGATATATTAAAAAAGTTCTCAGAACGGTTCCAAATTTTACTAATTACTTTTTCCACTGACAAAGCAAAGATCGCTTAAAAAAAGTCTGTAAAACGTATATGCTGTTGAAACACCACTAATTTACGTGACCAGCAATTTCCATGCATTGTCCATGTATAATTTCTGCATTTCGATATCCTTGTGTTTTGATGTTTTCTTGTTTTTCAGGAATTGTTCACTCTGCAAATAAATCAAGTGAAATCTAATTAATTTTTTCGCTTTTCCGTGATAAATGTTGCAGTCCCTCAATCTCCGCCGTCCAGCGCACAGGTGTCCGTTAATTAAGCTTTTATTCGTTTGTTGCGGATCGGTTCGACATGTAAACAACAACGTTCTCTAAATGAAGTGTTTATTTCCAATGTGATGTGTATCAATTTCCGTATGTTTTGTAGCTTGCGGATCTAGTTATTCTTTAGAAGCTGCGACATAAAGTGCCAACAAATTATGTTAAAAATGTAGTTTCTTGTATTTTAAACGGCGTCCGAAAACCGTTTAATTATCGTTGAACTTAAACGTTAAATGTGAATACTTTCTCTTCCTGAAAAAATGTGTGACATAAAGATTCTTCACTTTTAAAATAATATCTTAATTTTAACGAGTAAAAAAATGGACGAAGAAGAAAAATGATCTTACAGCAGATTCTTCCCGATAGTATCACCAATCTTATCTTTAATAATCGATAAGATTATTAAAGATATCGCCCGCCCTGTAGTTTGCATTGATCTTTCCAATATCAGAACCATTGTAAAGTATTTGTATCCCAGCTGAGAATTTGAATAGATGTAATTATCAAACTGAGTGGGCATTGCCTGTGATTTTGATACAGTACTAAAATTAGTCAGTGTTCATAATATAAACTTTAATTTTATTTTTCGTCTGCATTTCTCTTTCAAAATACTGAATGAAGGTATGTATATTTTCAATTCAATTGTTTTATGCATCGTAGTTATGTTTAGATAATTATATGTTGTTCCGAAACATAAAAAAATTGTATCATTGCTGTTGATTATAAACTTTACATCAAAACTGTGTGTGTATTATTAGCTACGAAGACCGTATGGTTTAGAGTTCTAATTTAATGAAATCAAGGGGCGGAATACATTGAACATTTTTATCGCTTTAAAAAATATATGTATACACGTTTTCTTCAATTACTGGTAAACTACATATATAAAGTTCAAATCACATACTCTTAAAATTCCTATGTTAATGATATTAGATGGATGTAATATTTTGTAAACAATTCAACAATTTTGGTATGATATAATTATTATTTTAAAAAGTTCAAGGAAACTTTACTCCCCTTAATTCGTAAACTGAGATAGAATTGTAATCATACGTCGGTAAACGGGGAATTTTGACAGAAAAGCTGTTATTGCCGGGCCCTAGAAACGAAAACATAGTTATTTATGGGCCAGAGGCCCTCGGATTTGGAAGTCGCCCTCGGGGCAAAAACATCTAGTAACGCCCGTAGTGCATACAAAACTTTATGGTTTATAAGTTCGTTGCAGGATAAAACAAGAATTCGAAACATTTTATAATATTTCTTGCGTTTAAAATGAAAAGATGCATTGTAATAGTCATTTGTCAATATGACGTCAGATAAACAAAACAGAATGTGTATCTACTTTCTATTGCAAAATCGTTATTGGACTGATTTGTTCATACAAAATGAAAGAATATTGTGAAGTTCCTGCGGAAAGTCTCGCAAAATCTAACAAAACTACGGACAGTGGTTTCCATTAAAATCTTGGGAAATATGTGAAACTTTTTAGGATGTATTTGAGATTTACTAGTGTGAATAACAGTGTAAATTGTTCTGATGAAACGATACTTTTAGGTTATTAGCGTCTATTGTCAAACGTTATTTAGAACTACCATACATATTGCACTGTTGCCAGTTTCACATTGCGTAGTTCAAGAACAAAAAAAAAAAATTAAGAATTTATTTTCAGAATAGAATAGACCCAGAACAGTAGAAGTTTCACAAGCCGTTCAGTTGAATGTCAAGTGTGAAAAGACGTGGTGGACAGACTCAAGACTTCCCTTTCAATCATTGTCCTGACATTATATATTGTTGTTTTTCAATTTAATTTGCTCAAATGTAACTCTTCAATAACGAGAAATAACCTTAATTATTCTGTGGAAATGTCATCAGCGAAGTAGTTAAATTGCTTGAAGCAAGGTTCTTAAAATAGAGGTTCCAAGCTTTAATTGTATCTAAATTAAAAGTCTTTTAGATAAAAATTACAAATCTAGGGCCATTTGAAAAGTGTCTATATCTATGGTTTTTAAGTAGAATTGTCCCTATTTGGACTAATGTGACACAGTTCGAGTCGCATCAGTCCGAATGCATTGATGTTCAGGACAGCTCATATTCTCTTATAACTGCCATTTTGACTTTTGCACACTCATAGTGTCGTATTTATATTAATGTCTGATCATAAAATCATTGCTGGATAATGTGGCCACCACCTCTGCCAAAAATCCATTGATAAGAATGCCATTAAATAATATTTATTTGTTATTTTCTAAGAAGTAGCCAAAAAAGCGGACGTGTCACCCCCTAAACCCATTTTAAAAACTGTATTGTTGGTGTCTATGTTTTTGCACAAAAAACTAACTCTCTTTCACTAAGCTATAGAATTATATTTTTATCGATGCAGCCTAATATGTATTGTAACGTTCCCCTCTCGGGATACGTACTGCTAGGGCTGGGAGCCAGGCGTCCTCGGCAGGAAGTCATGAACAACTTCCCTTCCACACCAATGTTCGACAGCAGCCGAAGATTTCTAAGGGATAACTCCCGGTAGAGCCGAAGTTACATTCAGGATCAGGGTCTGGGTTAGATTTTTTAATAAAATGGGATCAGATTTGTCTTCAACATTAGTTAGTAAATAAAATGTATTTCGTTCAACGTGGTTCCTGAAAGGACTCCACTTATTTATTTCCTCAAGGTTTGCTCAAACTGCTGTTAAAATTTCTTTCACTTTCTACTTAAATTTTAACCTAATCAAAATTACAGTTCCCGTGCAGTACAGTAACATTTTTCTTCTTTCTTGACGATTTAATAGTTCGTTTAATTAGTCTCAAATTTTTCTGTTTCAACACTATCACAAAACCTTCCATTATGCGCAGTGGCGTAGCTTCAGTTGGTGTCACGTAGGGCGAAGCTAATGGTGTCCCCCCTATACATTAAGTACAAAAATATCTATTGCTGCATTGATTGTATATTATTTTATTACAAATACAAACATATTTGCACATGATATAATTTTTAGTACATTAATAATTGTAATTAAGTCATAATCTATGCTTATGATTTAAGTGTATACTTATTAAATTAATATAAATAATTTTTAAATAAACCATAAAAATTATATAATTCCAACAATAAAATTTTCAAACTACTAAAAGTAAGAAAACTAACTATTAATATATAAAATTTTTAAGTAAGTGATTTAAATTATGTAATTCCAACTATAAAATAATTTAATTGGTGTCACCCAGGGCGTGCCGCCCCCCTGCCCCCCTAGCAATGCCACTGATTATGCGCATCTCGTAATTACAGTGTGATTTCTCTACTTACAAGTGATGAGACCGTGAATCGGTTATTGCCACTTTAGGAAAGTCAGTGCCCTTTGGCGCAATAAACGTGCATTGAATGCAGCTGGTGCGCGCTCTTTATGCGGCAGGAGGGCCACGGTGGCAGCCCATTTGGGCCAGCTGGTCGCCGTGGGTTTGGAGCGTGCGGCGGGCCGGCGCACACTGGGGCCAGAGGAGGGGAAAGTTGGCAAAAAGTCCAAAATCAAAATATGTTTCAGATGCTCCATTTCGCATGAAAGGGGTAGTAAATTGTCCCCTCCATCGTTCCCTGAACGGTTTACTGTGGTATAATCATGTCACTCCTTGCTCTACAAGTTCGAACTTGTACAAGCGATGTGCGGCGCATTTCTTCGCTCGCACAGTAAGAAGAGAGGTGCGATTTTGATTGCAAATATTTTTGTTCTCGTGTGTAGCAGATTCAAATGTTCTATGGACGTCGTACCTGCAGGTATATACTTTAATTCTGTATTAGTAAAAACATATTACTTACAGATTAATTTAGAAGAGTAGAAACATTACGTATCTTAACGAAATACGTTCTAAATCCGTTTCTTAACTGTCTTTTAGTTACCTTCCGGCCACTTCCGAGCTATCCTATTACCTGAATCTAATTCTGAAATTCATCTAGTTAGCAATTCAAAGCATAAATCAAAGTTCGCCCATTTTGCGAGAAGGCACTTTGTTTATCATCGTGCCCAGCTAGTTTTGTTAGCATTTCTACCAACAATATTATTTTTTTTATTTTTCCTTTAGGATCTGGCACTGATAGCTCTGAATTGACAAGGGTGGATCTGCATAATGCTATTAAACACCCCGAAAAGAAAAGATCTTTATTTATTGAGGCAAACCTTACAAAAGAGCAGTACAATAAAATTAGAGAAAAATATTTCGATTTCCATCCTACAAAAAATTTCAGTTTGCAAAAAAATATTGTTATCCGCAAAAAGAAGCAATTATTGTTACTGAAACTTCTTCTGAATTAAGACTACAGCCACTTTTAGACCACACAGTTTCACGGATTTTGCAAGCACAAAGAGATGTCTTGACTAATTATGTTTTAGAACAATCTGTCAAATTGTGTTTGGTAAATACAGATTTGACAGATCACATCAATCCCATTATAAGCAATCCCAAAGCTATTGATACACGTATTTTCATTACATCATTAATGCTCCTGCAAGTGACTTATGAAAGCCCCAAATCAAATGAAAAAGAGATAATACGGCAATAGAAAAGATGTTCAACAAGAATTTGTAGATCTACCAGGTTTCAATTTGCCCTGAAAACCTCTGATCTTTCCAGAAAATGAAGGACATGTAGAGAATCTGATCAAGCAACTACAACCAACAAAATACTCTAACGATGAAACTGTAATGGAAGTTAGCCACACTTTGCTGTCTACAATGATAGATGGATAAGTCTGTAATGCCTGGACCGAAATCTGACGTACTCAGCGATGCTATTTTTGTGGGCTGGCGTCCAACGACTTTAATGACGCTGATAAAGTTTAAGGGCTCCAGTCAAAACATAATCTTGAAATTGGGGCTTTCTGTACTCCATGCTTGGATTAGATTCCTTGAATGTATTTTGCACTTGCTTACAAGCTACCTCAAAAAATGACAAGAGGAAAAAGAAATGATTGCAGCTACAAAAAGGAATACACAAAAGATATTCAATACAGAAATGGGTTTACTCATCGATAAACCTAAGAAAGGACACGGACTCACTAACGATGGTAACACTGCCAAACTTTTTTCCAATCTAGAAAAATCAGCGTAAATTACAGTAGTTAACATTGATGTCATAGATTTAAAATAATATTACAAACAATTACTAGTGGCCACTCCATCAATACGGACATTTGACACTGAAGTAATAGCAATGCTAATGCCTTCAAATGCAAATCACTTCTTGAAGTCAGCTGATGAGAGTTCTGATTTTGATGTTTAAAAATATTTGTAGTTTATATATATATATATATATATATATATATATATATATATATATATATATATATATATATATACAGAGTGTTTTTTTTATCGTTCGCCGAAGATTCCGGCCGCGTCGCCCGGGCAGTCGAGGGCTCATTCGCCCGGCAAACCGCTGACTCAACTCCCGTGCTATCCGAGAACTACCGCTGCGCCGCTTAACGTACTTTAAAGATGATGCTGAAAGTGGTGTCCTTCGACTCGAATGCATTCTTGGCACCTCCGAAACACATTCTGATTTGCCCTTTGAAGTAAGTCTCGAGGAATTGCTGCGATTTTCTCTTCAATAGAGCGCCGGAGCTCTTCCTCCGAAAGCAGGTTTTCTGCATACACCTGATCTTTGAAGTACCCCCCACAGGAAAAAATCACAAGGAGATAGATCAGGTGATCTAGGAGGTCATATTATAATTATACGATCGTCACAATAAACATTATTTAAAAGTTCATGGATCGAACAGCAGTGTGAGCAGTTGCCGAATCCTGTTGAAAGTAACCATAGTGCCTTTTTTCTGGTGTCAATTGTTCGAAAAATAATGCCAATATTTGATGTATGTACACATCAGCAGTAACGGTGGTGTTGTAAAAAATAGTGAATAATTCTAGAAAAATATTTCTTGTGGAACTCAACGCACACCACACTCCGATCTTTATGTCGTGAAGTGGTTGTTCGTGAAGCTCTATTGAAGAGAAAATCGCAACAATTCCTCTATACTTCCTTCAAAGGGCAAATCAGAATGTGTTTCGGAGGTGCCAAGAATGCATTCGAGCCGAAGGACACCACGTTCAGCAGGTACGTTAAGCGGCGTAGCGGTAGGTCTCGTATAGCACGGGAGTTGAGTCAGCGGTTTGCTGGGCGAATGAGCTCTCGACTGCCCGGGCGACGCGGCCGGAATCTTCGGCGAACGATAAAAAAAACACCCGGTATATATATATATATATATATATATATATATATATATATATATATATTCATTCTTCACGCTTAAGCAATTAAATAATTTGTTTTATTTGTTAAATGTGTTTTTTTATTTCCATTAATCCAGAAAAACGCTTAAAAATACTTTTTGCCAACTTTTCTCCTCTCTGGCCCCCACTGTGCGGCGTCTTGGCGAAGTCCGAAAGCGATCCGGTACATGGGCGATGAGAATCGCTTACAATGTCTCCAGACGTCGGCGTCGAAGCTGGCGCAATGATGGCGTTAATGCCGCGCTGTCTCAAATGCGAAGTATTTGCAGAATTCGTTATTGTCAAGCATGGCAATGCGTAGTTGAGTATTGTAAGCAATCGCCAAAAGTTCAAATCGCGAGTAGAAATTGGCGGCGAGAACTTGCCGGCCAAGTTGGAAGTGATGGACTCCAAATTACTGTCTCTCTGCAGTCTCGTTTTCTTCAAAGTTAAAATCAGTCTCATCCACTTGAAGTAAGATGTCTGTCTCCCCCACTCGAAGTCAAGTATGCGTCTGCTCACCTCAAAGTCAATTATCTGCCTGCTCTACTCGAAGTCGCGTATCTGCCTTTCCTACTCGAAATCAAAAATCCGTCTGTTCTCCTCACAGTCAGTTACCCGTCGGACGCGCTCAGGGAAGGGCTCCTACCTCGTAAGCCTAAACTTTTAAACGGTTCAGGATACCGAAATGCACCTTTCGCCGAATAATGCAGAATAATGGTGCAAGCAAGAATGTGTCGTAACACCAAAAAATAACATTTCGAGAATGTTAGCCGATGTGCCTATATACCTTATGTACTTCTACTAGTACTGCTACTGAAAAAGAATATAATTATGTCCCTTAAAGAAGGTGATACGTAAGAGTGAAATGCGAGTGATTGATGGCAATTATAAATTCACGGGAACATTACAAAATTGCAATTTTCATATCTATTAAGCAAAATAAGGTTTGTAATGAGTTATTTTATTTATTTGTTAATTATGCCATTTATTTATTGTATTTGCTTGCATCTTAACTTTATAAAATCGAATTCATAACTATTTTCTGTATGTTGTGTTGGTAATAGAGTGGGCTATAAAGTATTCAAAAGGCCATAGGGCATAAGGAATCAGGTAGGCCCGCAAGAGTATTAAGTATACCATTACGTGTTTTGTTTCAGGTCTGTAAACACACAGCAATGAACTAGTAAATCATAATAGTTATTTATGTATCAAGGGCGTTAAGTAGATGTTTTTGCCCCGAGGGAGACTTCCAACCTCGAGAGCCTCTGGCCCGATGGGTTGGAAGTCGCCTGAGGGGCAAAGTTGCTGCTAGTTCGTTGCTGGATAAAACGAAAATTCGAAACATTTTATAATATTTCTTGCGTCCAAAGTGAAAAGACGCATTGTAATAGTCATTGTCAATATGACGTCAGATAAACAAAACAGAGTGTATATCTACTTTCTATTGCATAATCGTTATTGGACTGATGTGTTCGTACAAAATGAAAGAATATTGTGAAGTTCCTTCGGAAAGTCTCGCAAAAGCTAACAAAACTTTGGACAGTGATTTCCATTAAAATCTTGAGAAATGTATGAAACTTTCTATGGTGTATTTGATAGTTACCAGTGTGAATAACAGTGTAAATTGCGCTAGTGAAAGGGTACTTGACAATGCTGAATTGTTTGTTTGGATGATTCTATATCAAAAACAGATAGAAAAAGTAAAGAATTATTTTTTAAAAAGTAGGAAAATGGAAAAAGTCAGTAAAATGTAAAATATGTTCATTTGTGTAAAATATGTAAATATATGTAATTTCGGGCAAAATATGTAAATATATGTACCAAAAACTCAACGATTTTGGCCACTAACCAATGTAAATCGTGAACATATCGTTGATTCGACTTGATAGAGTTACCTTAGGAAAATATGTAATTACATAATTATCCGGGCCCTAGTAATAACATTTGTTGTATTTTATAAATAATTTTTGTTTTACGCGGTTCACCTTTCAAAATCAAAATGACCATATTTTCAATTACAGATGTAGATATCAAGATGTAAGTTTGTTTTAGAGTAAAGTATATGTAATATTGAAAACGAAAATATTAGGCCACTTTTATGTTTATTAATTATAAAGTATAATTAATTACATTAAATCAGTGTATATTATAGTTTAAAATTGCCTCACAGTAATGTGATTACAACTTGTCACAACGTTTCCTCAATGTGGAAGTAAAGCATTTTTTTCGTAACTTTTCAATTTTTTTAAATATACTTCGAGTCAAATCTAAAAGTTGTATTTTTTACGGACGTTTGGTATGATAGCGGTCTAGCAATTTTCAGATTTTTATATGGTCCCCCAACATAAATATTACTGTTCAAAATTTGGAAAAAATCCAAAATTCCAATTTTCAAGAGGATATAATTTTCAAGGGGTACGTTATATACCAATGATATTTTACAAAAAGTAACTACACTGTTGTGTGTAAAAGCAGAGAAAAAATTAAGGCTGTGATTCTATACCTTCTTTAAAAAATTACTCTCTGAAAATCGAATTTCGTTCATTCGCGTTCCATAGATTTGGTTGCAAGTATTTCCCGAATAAAAACATAAAAAATATGTAAATAATATTCCGATTTGCAAGCCAGAGTATACTGAATCGAATGTTTTTTATTCTAGAAATCTAGAACAAACTAGAGCTGAGTAATTTAAAGAAGAGTAAATGTCTGCAAATGCGAAAAATGGCGCACGGCGCGGATCAAAAATGGCCGCCATTTGTAAACCAGGTACAATAAAAAAAAGTTAAAAATGTTTTTGAACAGCCAAAACGTAAGGAAATTTATGTACAAAATATGATTTTTTTTCGAGATGGTCGAGCGACCAATTTATTAAATTCTTGACCACTTAAAATGGATTGGCCCGTTTGTATTATTTTTAAAATTTGTTTAGAATTTTTTTGGTAATATAACTTCGAATGAGGTAAATGTTTTACAATTAGAATAGTTATACATATTCTCACTCTTTTTATTACATATTTATGCACATATTTTGACGTTTGATACTACATATTTTTCCGGTATCTAATTAAAACATTAACTTTAAGTAAATAACGCCCCCATATCTTATCTTACCCATCATGTAGCCGTTCAACAATAAACATCTCAAATATCCATCTCCCCAAGAGTGCCGCGTACAGTGGTAATACCAATTTCTTTCATATTATATTTAAATCCTATTTTTAAGAGATAAAACACAATTGGGCTAATTTCAATGAAGGTTGTTATATATTGACACTATATAAAGCAACGTCCACGTTATATATTGACATCGTCTCGAATAGCGGAAAATTCGAATTTACTATTTCGATTTTTTTTTCGACTTTTTGAAAACTCAGAGTGCGCGGAACACGGGACCAGCACCACTTCACTTTCTTTACCGTTATTTACTAAATACTAAAAAATAAAGAAATTGCGCAAATACCGATTCCTCCAGAAAATAAAATTACACTTACATTTAACTTAAAAGATGTACTTCCATGTGGTATTAATATAATTTTCGTAAACGTATTATTTAAATATTTAAGATACATTTTAATTTTGAAATGATTAACTTTAGCGATGCGAGCAGTTTTTCGAAAATTTTGAAAATTAATATTATCTCGAAACCTATTTCGGAAAAATGAAATACACGTGTTTCATATTTTTACTTTTACTCTTCGCAGAAAAAAGTTTAAAAATCTAGGACTTCAAGGTCAAATTTTCGTTAAATTTTTGCGATTTGACGTGGAATGACCCAATTGTAGTTGTAGGAAGACGAACAAATTTCAAATTTTTGCAATTTTTGAACAATTAGGGATTTCAATGAACATGAGACCTGCACCGTTCTCTTAAGCGTCCTATACGCTGTTCGAGGTCAGAATTGAGTCAAAAGATTGATGCCGTTTCTGAGAAAAAAAGTTTAAAAATATAAGAATTGGCTATTTTTCATGCAAAATTACGCGAAAAGTTCTGAAATTTTTGAAAAATTATACATTACTTTATTTCAAAATCTATCTTTAAAGAACAGAATTCATTATGGAGATAAATCTCTATCTTTAATATTTTAGTTGTAGGAAGACACCGAAAAAATAGAAATTTTGCAATTTCCGAAAAATTAGAGATTTTAACGAAAATGAGACCTGCACCATTCTCTTAAACATTCTTCAAATTTTGGTGCCTTTTTTTAATATCCCAAATGCTTGGTGTAAAGTACCCTCAAAAGTTAAATTATCGGCTTAAAATTCTAGGGGCCGCGACAGTCAGAGAGATTGGGGAATATCAATTTTGAATAAAATCGACTGAATGGTTAAGCCGTTAGTGTTATTCACAGACAGTCGGATAGATTCTGAGAAAAAAAGTTTAAAAATATAAGAATTGGCTATTTTTCATGCAAAATTACGCGAAAAGTTCTGAAATTTTTGAAAAATTATACATTACTTTATTTCAAAATCTATCTTTAAAGAACAGAATTCATTATGGAGATAAATCTCTATCTTTAATATTTTAGTTGTAGGAAGACACCGAAAAAATAGAAATTTTGCAATTTCCGAAAAATTAGAGATTTTAACGAAAATGAGACCTGCACCATTCTCTTAAACATTCTTCAAATTTTGGTGCCTTTTTTTAATATCCCAAATGCTTGGTGTAAAGTACCCTCAAAAGTTAAATTATCGGCTTAAAATTCTAGGGGCCGCGACAGTCAGAGAGATTGGGGAATATCAATTTTGAATAAAATCGACTGAATGGTTAAGCCGTTAGTGTTATTCACAGACAGTCGGATAGATGTTTTGCCGCCAATTGAGTTTTTGTTATCAAAGACCAACATAACATGGATACCACGTGTTAGAGGAATTTTTATATATTTAGGAGCTGGATTAATCCACTTTTTCGTGACCAGGGCCCGGCAATGAAAGTTTTTCAGTCGAAAATTACTCGTTTTCCCCCGCAGCATGACATAATTTCCTCTAACTGCGTAAGCAGTAGCGAGAAAATTAAACACAATGTTTATGTTTCTTAAAAACAAAATGTTTTTCGAATTGTTTTTCTTTCATTTTAAGATTTCCTACACTCTACACTCCAAATACTCTTTATTATAAATTTTCCGCATTACATTGTTTTTAAAAACACTCTCATTAACAAATATGTTTTAGTCTGGAGAGGGTTATGTGAAGTTGACCGCGGGGAAGTAGGTTTCTTCTAAAAAAAAAACACTTGCCGAAAGATTGGCCCTCTGACTTGTTGATGGTGAGAACGATTACATTTATTGCACCTTTATATGATCTATTGGCCCCTCGTAACAGCAGTTCTTAAACGTTTTGTTGAGCCTTTTTTCTTACCGTAATTCAAAGAATTGCAAAATTGACACTGAACATACTTTAGCTTCATTCATAACTCAATCGCATTGCTATTAAATGCGTCATTAGTCGGAATTAATTAACGCAACCCTTTTCGAGATTTTCGGCGACCTATACTTGAACAAATCGTCTGATATTTTCTGAATTTCTGATTCTAAAAAGGTAACTATATCTCTATTTTTCACATTGTAAAAAATGGTAATTTCAAGTTCTCTAGCGATAGTTGCAGGCTTTACTGTAGCAAAGTTCTTTAGTCAACCATTATAATGATGTTCAACGCATATCTGAAATTTGTAATAAAAGCTCTTTCTGTGTTCAAATTCTTTTTCGGCGTAAACTGTACCAAATGGTGCGCCGCACGCATATGAGAAATCTCGAAAATGTCGGTCCAATAGCACCAAATAATCAATTGATTTCAGAGCGACTTGATAGATTCTATATTGTTTATTTCTGTCGGAGACACCCTATCTCAAAGATCTTTTTTGATGACAAATTCTTAGATCATAAGTAATAATATGAAAAAAATGTGACAAGTTTCTATCTTGCTCCAGTTGTCCAAACTTAACAATACATTTGAAGATGCGCAGGAAATTGTTATAGATTTCAATGTATCATGCTAGCAGTACTAGCGCTAAATTTAACAGTGATAATGAGCCCATATGCATGTAATACGGGACAATTTTACCTGCCGTGTTTGCGAATCTGGTGTTCAATCCTATCGCAAAAACTTCCATCAATCCCCAATTTTTCACCTCCGGTTTCACTGCTTTTCATTGTGAGAACAGCGGCTATCTCACTGTGCCTGCCTTCCCCTCCCTACCCCTTCTGAGTGAGAGTGCGTCATTTTTGTATTTGCCCTACCGTGGGACAAGAAGAGATAATTGACAAAAATTTATGTAAATATTACCATTGTGACGTTAATATCACCTAAAGATATTTATGAATGAATGCAGAAATCACATGTTCATTCACTCATTTAGTTTCTTACTAATTAATAATTCGATCAGTCACTCTGGAATATTGTATAAGCCAAGGGTTCCCAACGAGGTCGGTATCGACCCCCTGGAAGTCGAAATTTGGAAGGGGGTCAATGATAATCAAAGGGTTGATTGGGGGTCTATAGCTGAATATGAACCTGATATATAGGTATAATTAATTTCCATTGATTAAAAAAGTAATGAACATGATAATTAATTGCTTTTTTGTGTAAAGAAACCAAACTTATAATAAAGTACGAATTCATTCCTCTTCTTTTGTATGCGTTGTTCATCCTTAGGACCAGAAACGTAGCTATGAGGCTGGTGCAACCGGTTACCACACTGGTCCACCGAAGTGAGGGATCCTTAATAAGGACCTCCGAGGATGGATATCGGCAGAGTATAAAACAAATCGCACTTCATGCTTATTTTCTCCATTGCAGCAGACGTATTCTTACAATTAGATTCAAAACTTAATTTCACATTTTTTTTCAGTTAATGCCTTTGGACTTTCTGCCCGAGCATCCGTGAACCTAGCTACATATCTGCTTAGAATGTTTAGAAAACCCAACAAATTATAAACTATGAATTTACTACAAGACTCTATCGCGAAAGAAAATACTCCCTGCAACTCGCACTGGAGAAATATTATAGCGAGTTTAAAAACGCCCAACATTTTGTAACCATTGCACAACAACTCGAAGAAACTATTAGAAATACAGCTTTTCAGAGGCGGAAGATTTTTCGATTATTGAAAATCTAGATAAATACCAAAATATTCATGTAGGAAATTGTTATCTTTAAGACTTTTATGTTCAATTCTTTGTGCTGTGCATGATTATGTACGCTATGTATATAATAGAGAATAATGTCAGGGGATCGGTGGGTCAAAAAAGTGAAGGAGTCGAGGGAACAAAGTGCTAACCCACATGTCCATACTTTTTGTCAGCCAGAGGAAAAACAAAGTTTTAGTACAGTGAGACGAGGATAATAACAAAAAACACTACAATATTCAACTCATGTTTCTCGCAGTGGGCGGAACGAGATTTGTGAGCGCAAACAGCTTTGTAGATGTACAACTGCTCTTGTCATGGCGATCACGGTTCTTACCTGCTTCGCGCGCACAAAAAATACACGTGAATTTGACGAACAGCTCAGTTTACAGTCACGACTGCAGATTTTATGAGCGAGAGACTTTAAACGAACCACAGCTCAAAAAAAATGCTATTGGAGAAATAATAATTCATGATCTATTCATTGAAAACAACCTGTGAATCAATTTCAGAACCATTGAAAGAAATATAAACGATGGTTGGACAATCCGGCAAACAATCAGAACCCCCCTGAATTCTGAAATTCACTTTATGTTTTAAGTCTTTATTGGAATTGATGTAGTAATTCAACATAAATCTTGTCGCCTCGTTGGGAGGCGCGGGAAGCCGAAGCAGTAAGATGTTACAGCATTTGAAAATAAAGTACTTCTCGGAACCTCTGTACATCCGGGAAATTTGAGTGAATAATACTATCATAGTGACGTTCATTCGTTACTTGCGCAACGACAACGTTTGGTGGCGCGTGAGGTGGTTCGCAAGCTGCAGCGCGAGTGAAAATTATCAGTGCACGATCGTGAGCAGGAACCTGTGCACGGATGGCATAAACAACTTCCACGTCTTCAAAACTCAGGTCATTTCTTGCGAGTTTAAGTCGTGTCCAAGGAAAAATATGCACTCACGCTGATTTTATTTGAAGGACTAATGAAGAAACTTCTCAAGCGATAAATTCAAATATAAATAATTTGGAAATAAGAAGATACAAAAAATTGACAGTGTCAGTTGTCATGTCTTCAAAAAAAATTACAAGAATATTCTAGCTGCAAAAACATCGGTTCAAGAACTGCTGTTTTTACCTCTCTTGCCGGTAAGTGTTATCGCACACTTGCAGTTGCCACGTCAGCGAAAAGCACACCACTTTATCTGATCGAAAACAAGTCCTCGTATGAGAAATTAAATATCGTACTTTGAAAAAAGCTATATCATTTATTGAAGAATTGTTAATAGTATTTTACTTTCTCGTCTACTACGTAGTAAAAAGGAAGGATTCCCGGTAGAAAGTTATTTTTGGATTGAAAAACTCGTATTGCGAGTTCCTGACATCGAAAATGTTGATAATTCTTGTTCCTAGATGTAGTAAATTTCTTCCTCTAATACGTTTGTGTAGCCAGAATCCTCGATTTGTGGTTTCTTCATAGCTAACAATTTGTTTACGGCAAAACGTCTGTCTGCATACCCGTCCGTCCGCCTGTGGACATCACTAGTGCCTAAAACAAGATTTGCTCCAAAATTTGTATTCCCCGAAGTTAGTATGTGACCGAACTCGAGGTCCTGCGAAATTGAAATTGATATTTTGAGTTGGGGATACATTACATGGAGTCTCAATGGCATTTTCAAGGTTTTCTCAAAAATTACTCAAAAGGTTTTTCTTTGCCTCTTTTTCTCGGATGGAGTAAAGTTCTGTTATAAAAATTGGCGCAGGTCCGGTTTTCGTTGAACTAAATGAATTTTCGAATGTCTCCCCCCCAACTTCAATATTGAAGCGAGATATTTTTGCTTTCTCGCTACTGCTACCGCGGTAGAGAGAACCTTATGTAATGCTGCGCGAAAAAACGGCGAATTTTAGGGAGAAAAACTCTTATTACAGGGGCCTGACATCGAAAAAGTGGATCAATCCAGATGCTAAATTTAGACCAAAAAAAACCCTCTAACATATGGTATAGCCAGAATCCATGTTTTGTGGGTTCTTCATACGGAACTAGTGGTGCTACAGAATGGCACAGACTTTCCCGTATTAGTTTTCTATTTTCTTGGGTCTTCGCTAGCAATTCGGAATTGCCACATACTCTTTCTTGCCAGCTACCATCTATTACCGCCAAAAGTACATTTTTTTGTCATTTTCTTAATTTTTCGGTTTCCTATTGATAGAACGAAAATATTAATTTTAGAATATTAAAGAACACAAAAATCCTAGCCGTAAATAGCAATTTTCTTTTAAAAATTATGTGCCGTTTATGAGAAAATGGCGTTTTAGCACTACTAAAAATGCGAAATTTGAAGCTCATTTTCACAGAAAATGATTGAGTTTTCAAAATACTTTATTTGAAGTTATTTGAAGCACTTACACTCACAAATATAATAATTTTTATAAATTGCTCGTAATGTGCATATTAAAGATGTGAGAGATCTTTCAAAAAAATTACAATTATGTAATTTTTGAAAAAACAAAAAACTAACTCAAAATGAACTTTACGCTATACTAAAGAGTGTAATTAGCACTATCCGTTACAAAAGTTTTCAAGAAAAAAATTGCAGCTATATACGAGAAAATGGCGTTTGAGCATTTCTGAAAATGCCGAAATTTGAGCTACTTTTCACAGAAAACGGTGGTGTTTTCGAGAAACTTTACTTGACATTATTTAAAGCATATATACTCGTAAATATAATAATGTGAAAAAAATGGCCGATAATGTAAATATTAACGACGTGAGAGACAAGTAAAAAAATTTACATTTTTGTAATTTATGAAAAAACCAACCGATAGACCAAAATGGTTTGTATGTCATCGATAGAGTACATTTACCACTATCCTTACCAAAAGTTTAAAGAAAAAATTGGGAGCCGTTTTTGAGAAAATCTTGTTTTTGAAATTTTTTAAAATTGCACATATTGCACGCAATATTGCACGAAAACTACCAAAAGTTTGAAAAACATTTACATGACCTTTATTAAAGAACTCAATATGAAGAACAAATTTTATTTGAAGAAAAAATCTCTATCTTCAATTTTGTAGTTGGAGAAAGACGCCGAAAAAAAGTCAAACTTTCAAAATTTTCTAAAATTCAGAGCTGTACATGAAAATCGGACCTATGCCATGTTAAAAAGTGTATTTTACTCTATTCATACAAGAAATTTAAAGAAAAAATTTGGAACCGTTTTTGAAAAAAATTTTGAAAATCCCCGGGGGGCTTCATATAAAGTACCCCCAAATTTTGAAGAATCTTTTTCAAAATCTCAAAACTTCGACTAGAATCAGATCGACCGGGGAATATCCATTTTGGAAGAAATCGTACGTATGATTAGGCGCTAGCAGTGTTCACACACGGACAGACGGACGGACGGACGGACGGACGGACAGACGGACGTTTTTCTTTCAATTGGGTTTTCGGTATCAAGGACCTAGAAAACAGAGTTTCTGCCTGCACCACGTGTTAGGGGATTTTTTTTTCTTATCTTAGCAACTGGTTTTATCCACTTATTCCTTTTCACGGCCCGGCAATTAATTTTTTTCCGCCGAAAATTGGCCATTTTTTTCGCGCAGCATTACATAACTTTCCCTGTACTACGTATATCACTCCGTGTATACGTACGTATACGGGAAAGTAAAAATTGATTGACGACAAAACGTCTGTCCGTTCGTCTGTCTGTCTGTGAACAACGCTAGCGGCTAAATCTTTCAGCTGATTCAGCTGACAGAATACTGATACTGACTGTAAGAAGGTTGAGGGAGGAAATGAAAAAGTGGGGAAAAGTTAGTCAATAAATTGGTTTAATATGGAGCTGCATTTTACTTGAGACTGTTCATTGAGACCTATCAAATTAGGGTTTTCGAATAATTTTAATATTGCCAATTTTCTAGAATAGTTATTTTATTGCCTTTATTTACTAAGTCAAGAAAGGTTGTAGCATGATAAGGGGGTTAGAATGCCCCCATGCTTAATTCAGTTTTGAATAGAGGGCATGTTTAGTGTTATTTTCAAAGTCATTTTCCCAAAATCTCAGAGCGACAGCCTCATTATTTTGTAAGATATTAGAAAAATACGAATACGACTTACACAATCCTTAACCCATTACTGCCCAGAATGATTCTGCTCGCATAGCGCTCGCCCATTGTTGTCGCGTTCCTGCCCGCACAGGAGCTGTTGCAGCCATCTGGTAGCATGTTTTTGCCACTTTTAGTGCTATTCAATTGTTATGTTGCTAAATTATACTAATATGGTTATTGAGCTCGATTCTTCTAAGTTTGAAAAGAACCTTTATTATTATCGTCCTTCCGCTACAAATTATTTTTATTTTGTTCTTTTTGATTATCGTTGCTTTGGAATTTCTGTAGAAGAAAAGTTCAATTCAGATGAACAAATGGCAAAAATCTCTCATTCTGATCGTTAATGTTGATGTTTGTTCATATGATCTTCATGTCAAGACCATGAATTGCTGTAGTTGCGCCTCTATTTCTTACAGCCGCCCCTCTCACACACATTGTCTCCACGAAACAGTGTCGACGCCGCGAAGGCCGTCTTACTGTTGGGGGGGGCTGCTACAAAAAAAGACCGTTTACTTAAAAATCACATGTCAGAAAGTCTACTTTATATTCAAATTACCATCAAAATACTAACATAAGATACATCATTTTATTCCTTTTTTCATGATCGATACATTGCTGCCGAAAAAATATAGTTCCATTAAAAAAATTAAAGATGATTAAATTTCTCGAAAACTAAAAATGTCATAGATAATTTCTCTTTGGCATGTTACTTGTCCCATTATTCCGCATTGTTAATCGAAAACTGCATTTCGATATCCTGAACCGTTTAGAAGTTATGGATGTGGTCCATAGTTGGTGGGACATCCTGTATACGTTAAAGTTTGTAGACCTAGGTCTACCATGAAAGATCCGCACTTATTTCTATTCTTAAAACTATGTACAGGGCCATTATTTACAAGTAGCGTATACCGTTATTTGTCATGTCCAGGAACTAGAGACCAATGTCCAGGAACAGCCCACGCCGGGTTAGGGCAAAAGGCCGCACATCCCGGCCGGCGCAGGCACCCGCCGGGCCAAAACAGCGGGATGTTTGGCTCTTGTACATGTCAAGATCGGTCCCCCTTTTTAGCTGGATCAGGGGAGTGTGGTCCCCCGAGCCGTTTCCCGTCCTTAGGCGCGTGGGGCCGGGTTGCTGCTGCCTAGCGGAACCACTTTGAATCAACCCAACCGGACAGGTCGGATGTAATTAACTGAGACCGACATCTGTCGGAAAAGCGTTAATCACTCCTGGTAGCATAAGGGGACGCCCTCGGGGTGCGCCTGCTCGAAAAGATCCCCTACAGCCGTGTCAGGGGTAGGCTTCAAAGGAAGCAAATACGGGCGCGCGACTGCCGCAATCTTCCCACAATAACACTAGGCGTTGAAGGCATGGGACTTCCCACGCTGCTGTCATGCGGCAACAGACCTCCAAGGAAGAGGTTGCTCATTATTTTCTATTCATATGTGTTGCGTTATCGAAGAGCAATATATTTGATATTCCTGGTATTAAAAGGACTGTAGTCGTGTGCATCTTACGTATTATACTATATTATTGCTGTATTCGTGAAGACTGTTTCTGTTAAAATATTTAATGTATTGGAATGTTACAGAAGAATATTTTGTTGTTGTTCTTGAGTATTGTGCGTGATACTTTTTGGAAAACAATTTTATGTGATTTTGCTTAGCGGCACCTTTAATGCCACCGACAAATAGGTACGAGACTATACAGACGTTCAAAAACAAACATATATTTAATTAAAAACATTCATAAATTACCATTTGTACTATTTAATTCTAAAGGATTAAATACGCATGTAACAAGTATTTTACTTCAGTTTCTGGGTCAATTACGTACATCTCGATCAGGTTTTTCGTCTATTTTCCCGTGATCCATTGAGCAAATGCCGAGAGGCCTCCATGATTTTCTTCTGGACATAAAATGTACTACCTGTATTATTCGCTCGATTTGTTGACCTTTCTTGGTTAAAATAGTATGATTGGGTTCGAGAGTTTTAGGTTTTTATTTTGTCAGCAATGCTATAAAACATAATTGTATTGTGTTTACCAATGAAAATGTTCTTATTTATAACGCGCAAGCGAAAATTTCTAATTTTGAAATGTTGCAATTCACGCTTCGTTGGCATCTGTATTCATCATTCAACTTAGTAGAGTAACAAGTGATTCTACAACAGCACATAATTTCCTGCATTATTTATAAATTTGCAATTTTCCAAAATTCAAAGAATTCAACAAAAATTAGATCTGCGTCATATTATTAGGAGTTCCTTGTTCTATCCGTGCAAAAATTGAAGAAAAAAAATGAAGCTTCTTTTTCAGAATTTTTAAAATAAATTGTGTTACTTTCAAGCACAAAATACGCGAACACTGTTCGTTTTCTTCAAAAAATTGTACATGACATTTTTAAAGAGCTGATTTTTCAGGCATGTTTTGTTTAAAGCAAAAATCTTTAATTTTGTAGTTTTATCTTTTTTATATCTTTAATTTTGTAGTTTCAAATTTTTCCGATTTTCGAGAATACAATGAATTCGCCGGAAATGAGATCAGCTCAGCATCTTTTATCGTCTTTTGAGAAATACGAAGAGAATATTTAAAGAAAAAATTTAATGCCGTTTTTGAGAAAAAATATTGAGTAAAAAATTAAACATTTGCCTGCATTTGACACAAATTACACGAAAATTACTCATTTTCAGAAAATTGTACATGATCTTATTTCAAGATGTCTTTGTAGAACCGATTTTCCAGTGCATTTGTAATATTACTTATTATAACTATGTCGACATATTTTCTTCGTGTCAAAATAAATGAGAGAATTGAGGATGTGATATCCGTGAGATTTTTGTACACCGTCGATATGTCGCTAAAATCATCTGCGTCAAACTATCCAAAGAACAGAGGTCACGGCAAAAGTCGTTTTATTCGTTGATTTACGCGACAGCTGAACAGCAATGTAAGAACATTTCTTCAAGCCAGTATCTGCGCTGTATTTTTCTTGTACCTTGGCTGCCACATCCACGCGTCAAGCGCTGCGCCTCGTCTCGATAAAGAATGTTCTTCATGACCTTGCCTCAGGCAAATTGCTTCAAAAGCTTCGTGTCACACAGAACGCATTGGAAGGCGGAAGGACGCATTGTAAAAAGGAAAACAAATCCCGCACGAATGGCAAACCTTCAATATTTATACAGTTAAATGTATATGATGCTTGGATCCTTTTTAAAGCAAGGATATATGGATTTACAATGGGAATTTCCCCCTTTATTTGTGTTTGGATTTATCCTTTTAAACATTCATTTTAATGTTCTATACTTTTTTAAAAATCCATCAATTTAACAAATTTTGACATAAACATATGAATTATTAAATTATACACGTGAAAATGCATGTAAATATCACGCGAAACCTGGTGTCGACATTGAAGGGACAATAAAAACTTTTTGGAAAAAATGTTAACTGATTGTGAGAAAAGAAAAGGGATACTTGTGTTAAATTATTGACTTTAAAATTTAAGTTTTTAAAAGTAATGTAGCCCGTGTGGATCATTAGGCTTCGAGTGCTAACTTTCCTTGTTGAAGTCCTAGGTTGGATTCCCGGTCGGGGCGAAAATAGAGCTGTAACTTTCCATTACAGTCGTATTTTCTAAAACTAAGTAACGATAAATTGATTATTAGTGATTCCAGGCGCGACAACTAAAGAGGTATTAGTCCCGTAAGTGTAGTGCGTGTTTTTTCAGCGGGAGGCTGGATCGCGCCGACCTACCGTCGACTAGCGAGGTTTTTCCTAACTAGGTATCTCCCAGCAGCGACAAGCTCTAAGACCCCGACCGGTCTTCCGGCATGTGTGGTAGTGTAGTGCTTGTTAGTGTGTGTGTGTGTGTGTGTGTGTGTGTGTGTGTGTGAAAGGGGTGAGGATAGTCCGTGCGGTCCGTGGCCCGTTTGTTAGGATACTGCTCCGGCATTCACCTGGTTTTGCTCGGAGAAACCACGGAAAACTACCAATCAGATCAGACGGTCGCTAGCATTCTCCTCCAGACAACTAAATTCGAACTAGCTGACAAGCTAGTGTCGAAATCCTGCCGCCGTCGGGACTCGAATGTAGGACCTCCCGGTCAGAGGCACTGCAGTGACATTAGTTGGTCACTGAGTCACCTCTTCCGGTGTGACGAAAGAAATATCAGGCAGGTTAAGTATGCTAGACACGATGAAGTGTTCATCGTATATAGCATACTTGACTTGCCTGATATTTCTTTCGTCATGGTCGCCACATGTCCCCCTTGCCCCCAGGCGTGGATAATAAATAAAAACAGGGTCCAGGCTTGGGAAGCGCGAAAGTCGTTTTAATCCAATCCTAAAATGCCCAATACCTAGATGCATACGTACATAAGAAATATGCTCTAACTTGCTGTTTTACATCAACTTTTTGTCGCGTATTTAAATTTGTGTAACGCAACTTTTTGTCGCGTCGTGGTTAGCAGAAGAAGTGGAAGCAGTGGAAGAGCAGGCCTTATGGCCTGAGCCCTCGCCAGAAATAAAGACATTGTTGTTATTATTATTATTATTATTATTATTATTATTTTATGAGGAGAAATGCAAACCAAACAAACCATTTAACTAAAGAAATTATCTAACACATAATTGGAATTAAGTCTTACTAAAAATGCTATAATTTTTTGGCTCGGAATGCCAAGGTGCAATTTTGCCCCAAAAGGGGCATACTGAAATTATATTTTAAGCTTCAATGCAGCTGCGACCACTTGCGAGAGTGAAAATGCTGAATTGGAGTTGGGATTTTACTTTTTTTTTTAAATGTTAGAAAACCGCCCCTCGAGTGACTCATAAGGAACGTACTAACTTTCTGTAAAGCAGTCCTGGATTCGATTCCCGACCGGGACAAAAATGAGGGGCTTTCTAATACAAATCGTCTCGGTTTCTACAGCTCAGTGACGAAAGAAAAAATTCAGGTAAGCCAAGGAAGGTAGCTAGGTATGGTGATAAGAGTGCGTTATGCTAGCCATATGTCTCCCTAGCCCCAAGCGTGGATTATAAATAAAAACAGGGCCCATGCCTGGAAACACCGCTGGCTGGCAAGAGTCGGTTTAATCCGGCCGTAAATGCCATATACATACATATTTGAAACATACATTCACATTGAGTATAGTTCCATGACGTTTCGTGAATTTATTTTTCATATCATGAGTCATAACAGCTGTAACATTTTGTAAATTAAAAGAATATAAAATTGATGCAAGCCATACTTTGAAAAATAGTATAACAAGAATGATGTCCAATTTACAAATCAATTTAAAAATATGAAAAATATTGATAATAATTTCTACGATTTTAAATCAAAAATGGAAAATGAAAAGACTATAAGTACGAAACACAAGGAGACTTACCATATTTGAAATTAAGAATTCGCATATGTATCAGAATTTTTAAAAATCATTGTAATATCAATCTGCTTTAAGAAATCCATGTTTTAAGAAAAACTCCGATGAATAAAATGTCATCTTTTCCAAAGATACAAATGAATGAAGTGTCGATGTGGCATGAGGTCCAGGATAGAATATTAGGCGGCGGTAAAATACGTGGCGAGAAAGGAGGAGGAAGAGGGACTGTGGAACGGGAAGAAAGCATTTCATTTAGTTTTTTAAGTAAAAAACAGCATTTCCACGAAAAAAGGTAACGTGTATTACCTCAAAATGATACCCAGATGATTGATGGCAAGTTGCTTGCCCAAGTGACTATTTTCAGATTTGCCTTGATGTTTCGTTCTTCAGAAAGACTGGCAGACGTTATCTCATGTTGTTTGACGTCATGTACATTTAAGTTGGTTTAACATTTAACGAAAGTCAATATTATTTATTATCTACTTGTTTCATGGAGTACAGTTCCGCCTGTCTTATACGCAAGTACACTAACCATGTTCAATGATGTTTATGTTCTGAAAATACAGTCATATTCAGAAATGTGAATTTTCCAAAAGAAATTAAGTTCGGGCTGCAAGTGTTGTAAGCGACAATTTTACTCGCTGGCTCTTACTTCGTAAGAAGATAATGTATTGTAATCGTGCGTCGGAAAACGGTGAATATTCGGCAGAAAAACTCCTATTGCCCATCCCTGGGAATGAAAAAGTGGATAAATCTTGTTTCAATGTGTGGCACATTACTTCCTCCAACACGTGTAGTCAGAATCCATGTTTTTGTAGGTCCTTGATACTGAATTATCGATTGACGGCAAAACTTATGTCTGTCCGTCCGTCCGTCCGTCCGCCCGTCCGACCGTCTGTCTATCCGTCCGACCGTCCGTCTGTGGTCAACTCTCGCGCGTGAACTGTCCAGCCAGTTTTCTCCAAAATTGATATTCTCCGATCGATTTAAATGAACTCGATGCTCTCGAAGTTTGAAACGAATATATTAATTTGGGAGGATACTTTATGCGAAACCTCACATGTTAAAATTTTATCAAAAATGCCTCCAAATAGTTTTATTAAATGTTTTCGGATAGAATAAAGGACGCTTAAGAGAATGATGCAGATCTCATTTACGTTGAAATCTATGATTTTTTTGAAAATTGCAAAAGTTCTGATTGTTTTTCGGCGTCTTCCTACAACTACAGTATTGAAGATACCTTAACCAAACTCTGTTCTGAAAAATCAGGTTTAAAAAGGTCATGTAATATTTTTTTATAATTATACTTTTTTCGCAATTTGGTGCTTTTTTATTAAATTTATTAAAATATAAAAAATGGGATACATTTTTTCTTGAAATGTCTTTCACAGATAGAACAAGGAACGCTGAAAGAATGGCGTAGGTCTTATTTCGACAATTGTAATTTTAGAAATAATGCAAGGAAGTATGTTCTGTTGTAGCACCACTAGTTTTGAAAAGTGATAATTTTGTATATCAGTGTACTTTTCTGCATCATCACAAATTATAATAACAATCATATTGGCAGTGGTTATACGACAAAATTGTTCTGGACAATACTGGCTTCCCTCTAACAACACTGAAAATACGAAAAAATGGTGGGTTTTAGGTTTGTTGTGAGGTCTACTTTCTGGCTTAAAATAAGCACATCGCACGCAAAAGAAAAGAAGAAATACTGCTGAATGGAAAATATGTCCGTAAAAATGTAGAGAATACTGTAAAGAGTAATTATCTCCAGAAACATTCTAACACGACCGACGTGGGAACCAAATGGAGTACGTTCCTACATGGACCACATAGCTTCTATATGCCGTAGCTTTGTGCCACGTATTCTTCACAACCTAATGAACTTCCCATTGAAGTCTCCGTATGATCAGGGCAACAATGGTGGAACTGTGATCTCAAAAGTGTTTTAGAGCTTGGAGATTAATATTTTCGTAATTCAATAATTGTTTTCTGTAGTAGTCGGAAGAAAAGAGTTTTCCTTTCCATTCTTATTCAGAAACTTTCAAACAAGATCTTGGATTTTCGTATTAAGTTGGCTGTCCGGGTGACGCCGCGTCCATGGCAAAGGTGCCGACGTTTCGGTCGCCATTCTGCGACCTTCCTCAGGGCGTAATGCATTACGCCCTCAGGCATTACGCCCTGAAGAAGGTCGCAGAATGGCGACCGAAACGTCGGCACCTTTGCCATGGACGCGGCGTCACCCGGACAGCCAACTTAATATTGACTCCGGCCGCGGAAGCCTACGCTCTCACTTGGATTTTCGTGTTTCTGTTTATTAGTTTCCACTTCCCTTTCCGTCTCTTCGGCCACCTTTAATCAAGCATCCCGATCGGGGCTGGTTGGCACTCAATTGCATTTGGCGCAGTGTCAACCAGCCCCGTTCTCTGCCTGCCTCAAGATAAAACTATTTTTCTGATATATTACTCACGCCTACGGTAAAAGTACAAGTAGTGGCCACAATTAAAACAATTTTCCTAGTTTTCACTTTCTCGCCCTTACGAATGTAAGAAGAGAAAGTATTGAAATTGTGCGCCGGAAAACTGAATGTTCGTTGGAAAACTTCCGTTCCTTCTGTTCTTTAAAGACCGATCCTGAAATAATAATGTTCAATTTTTGAAAATACGAGTTTTCGTGTAATTTTGCGGGAAGTATAGAATTTTTTAAAAATTTTTAAACAATTTTTTTTCAAAAAACGCCTCAAAATTTTTTCTTTAAATTTTTCCCTTGTATGTATCATGGGGCTGTAAAAAATATGGTGTTGGTCCCATTTTGGACGAAATTTCCGCATTTTCGAAAATTGCAAAAAAGTTAATATTTTAAAAAATACAGAGTTGAAGGTAGTTTTGCCGCAGACAGTCTGCTGTAAAAAACTCAGCCCTTTAAACAAGGTCATGTACAATTTTTTCAAGAAATTGGTAGTTTTCGCCTAATTTGTGCTAGAAATTTCTGCAATTTCAAAAAAATTTCTCAAAAAACCACTCGAAATGTTTGTGTTCGAATTCTTTCCACGGGTAGAATATGGGACGCTTAAAACTATAGCGTGGGTCTAATTTTCAATGAACTCTCTGAATTTTCAAAAATTGCAAATTTTAAAAAAATGTGAGAAAGTATGCTCTATTGTAGCACCACTCGTTTCCATTTCTTAGAGTATTACATTTGTTATGTGGAAATCCTGTGGACAATTAGAATACCTCTTTTAGAATAGGTCACTTTTCGTACAGCCTAATATATATATATATATATACATATATATATATATATATATATATATATATATACATATATATATATATATATATACAGGGTGAGTCACGTAACTTTAGCACCTTCTGTAACTTTTGAACGGTTGAAGATATTGCAATGCAGTTTTCACGGAAGTAAATGAGGGAATGGGGCTAATTGATAGGTGTATTGATTTCTCTTTTATCACTTTTATTTTACGAGATATTTGAGGTAACTTTGTTTTTTTCAAATGGGACTATACATATTTTTTCAGTCTATCATGACAAGCGTAAAAAGACAAATCCAAAGATATAAATATTGTCATATGTTAGATAAGCATTTTTTTGAGTAATTGTGATTTTTTTGCGACTAGTGTTTAACGGATATTTTCATTGTAACTGTCAGCCCCACAAGGTCACGCAGCGCTTCCCCAGCAAACGCGGGGTCGGGGAAGGGAAGGGATTTAAGTACTTGAGGATACGAAAAATATTCACAAAACTGTTGCACTTTTTTCTGAACTCTCCTTTTCATCTTAATCCATTTTCAGTAATTTCGGTTTCTTAGGGATTGAAAATACGGATTTGTCTTAAGTAGTATTTATTGAAATAAGATTATTTCTATCCCTAAGTTATTATTATATTCGTATTAACATTGAAATTGTTTGCTCAAAATATACAATATATTTTTGTACAGTTTTAATTATTTATTCTTATTGTGCTTTGTTTCAAGATCCCATTACTACGTATCTTATGAAATCCCATTAAGTGGAGTTGAAGTTATAAACAATTTTATTACAATACAAACTTATGACAAATTATTTTCCATCCTTTAATTCCTTCAATCAAAGAAAGACGAAAATGTGAAAATGCAGAAGGATGGAAAGCACAGTTCAGGAAAAAACTGCAATGGTTTTGTGAATACTTGGAATACTATGTTTCGTATTTTCAAATAAGATCCCTCCCCTTCCCTTCCCTTCCCTTCGCCGGGCGCACGTGTGCTGGTGGAGCGCTGCATGACCTTGTGTGGTGGACTATTCAAAACGTCCGTTAAACCCCGGTCGCAAAAATCAAAATTAATCAAAAAAATCCTTATCTAACATATGACAATATGTACATCATTGGATTCGTCTTTTTACGCTCGTCATGGTGGACTGAAAAAATATGTATAGTTCCATTTGAAAAAACAAAGTTACCTAAAAAATCTCGTAAAATACAAGTGATAAAATAGAAATTAATGCACGTTTCAATTAGCCCCTTTCCCTCATGCACTTTCGTGAAAACTGCATTGCAATAACTTCAACCGTTGAAAAGTTACAGGAGGTGCTAAAGTTACGTGACTCGTGTATTATATATATATATTTGATTCACGAGGCAAGTGTTATGTATCATAGGTATTCTTTGAAATATATTTAATTTTGGAGAAATTGAAGAACATTTTATTTTTTAAATAGATCTACGTAGATTTTTTTCCTGAAATGAATATATTATTTGAAGAGGTATACATATAATATCTCAGTTTTTAACCCATTAAGTACCATTTGAGGACAGTGATTTTTTAATTATTTCATTACATTATAAATTGTGTTCCCCATCACATTGTTGTTTGGCAACACCGCAAAGGTTCATTCAACAGATATAAACGTTTGTTATCGCTCAGTTTATATTCTGGTAGTTTTTATAGCTTTCTAAGTTAGTGCATTTTATACTTTGTGTTGATAAAAAAATTGATTATATCTACTTTTCTAAATTTCGGTGTGTTGCTAAGCTGACTGCATAGTGTTAGTTTGTGCTCATACTTTACGAAGAATATAAAATTGTGCAGTTATATGATTCAATGTTTTCGAGACGTTGATATTTTAGTGCCGTCCTTATATGAGGACGCTGGTACTTTATGTTATACAATTTTGTCGTGAAGTGAAAAATTTGCATTTCATGTTAGTTTTTTTTGAGGAATGATCGTTCAGCTATATGTCGCATGATTGATCATGTGACTGCTTGGTCATGCGACATCTGCTTGATCATGTGACATCTACAGGCACGACCGAGAAAGATGCGATTTTTATAAAGCTGCATCTCCAGGCCCGTCCCGACACATCGCAGTTTTCTCGGCCGTGCCGTTAGATGTCACATGATCGCGACCATACCAAGCATTGTTTGATCATACAACATCCAGCGGCACGACCGAGAAAGACGCGAAATGCCGCGATAGTTTTCATCGTGAAGACGTGCCTTGAGAGGCAGCTTTATAAAAATCCCATTATAAAAGTTACAAGAATCTGCAAGAAAGAAAATATCAGTTTTGTCTTCTCCAGCAAGCGTGCTACCTAACTTAAGATTCGACAGAAAAAGACTCATTATCAGGAGAATTGCTTATGCACAATATTAGCAGCCATCATGCATAAGCATACCTCGCAAATATTGTGCTAAATGCAATATTACTCTCTGTGTGGAATGTTTTGGTCAATTCCACATTAGAAAAGATTTTTCTGAAATTACTTTTGTACTACAATCTTAGCTGAGCACAAGATCATTTTCGAAAATATGTTTGTAGTAGAAGTCTGCTCAATTATTACCATCAAGTTCTTTTTGAAAATATTCTTCTAGTGTAATTGTATTTTCTTTGTTGATACATTACAATAACTTATGTAATTATGTTTTTTAATTATTTTATTTTATTTTTGTTTTAAATTTTAAAAAGTAGTTACTAAAATTGGAATCCAGTGGGCATAAACATTAGTTATGACGACTTATTTTTATTATTGCGGAAAACTTCATACCAAGTCCCAGCGTCCTCATATGAAGACAGTCCTCCACACCTACCCAAATTAACAATTTGAATTAATTTCGATAAAATTAAATAACTAGCACCCAATTATTATGATTTTTTTGAATTTCATTAAAAAACTGCAGTAAAAATAATTTGGCACTTAATGGGTTAATAACTTAAAAGAAACACAGAATGAAAAAAAATGTTTTACTCTTTGAAAGTATGAACAGTAGTTGGTACGAAAAATATTTTCTTTGAGTAATCGCCTTTGGGACACTTGACCTTGGCGGCGCCGGAGTTATGGAATCGTGGTCATGGTCGGAAGTGCGTAGAAACCGACATCAATATTAAAAGAATGAGTCGTCGAAAAGGACGATAAACGAAACTGACAGCATAAGAAAGAAAATAAAGCACTGCTTGTGTAGGCCATTTTCAGACCTCACTAGACCTCCCAAACGTGTTCAAAAATACGCATGTTTATGATATTATAATTATTATTAATATTAAATTATTATTTCGTACATGCACTGAATTTCTAGTAGAGGGAAATAAATCCCTTTCATAAATAAACCATTCAAATATGACCCAGAAGATATCCTTCCCTTCGGGTTTTTAGTGAATGTAATACAGGCACGTCAATCCTCGCCCGCACAAGCATTTTGCCCGCTTGGTGAGCCCGGCGCTCCTACGGGCACAGGCATCTTCTCCTGACTCGGTACTCATTTCCCCTTAAAATCCAGAAATGGGTGTATGAGTACAAGCTGAAGCGTCGCGAGGCGGTGAATAGTGGCTTCTTACAAAAATATGTTAATAAGATTTTTTTATCAAATAACCGTGGATTTTATTATGTTTACATTCTTCACTACTTATTACTATTTGATGTTTATTTTCTTACTAAATTCTCACTTATACAAACATCTTTGCTAAGTGACAGGAATATGTTTGAATTACGAATTCTTTCCTTGTTTTTGATTTGTGTATTGTTCTTAAATCAGTCAGTTATTTATTGTATTTAGCAATAATGTGAAATAAATTAACAAGTATCTATAAGTTAACATCGTTTACCGACGGACAGTGTTTTTAGCAAACAAGAATATTTGTGCGGTAAATCTGACCTGAACGTAGAAAGTTCATGCTTTTTTATCACTATTAAGTAAACGGGATTACAAAATCAAGATACTTTTGATTTAATTTTTTGATTGAGAATTGATTCTAAATGACTTCGTGCTCCTTTTAATTGAGAAATTTAATTGAGAATTTGAAATCGGACTGATGCATTATTTCATTTTAATGGATTATTTCTTTGCCTTAAAGAGAATATGGGAATGAATATAGCTAAATTTGTGACAATTACTGGGAAGTAACGTCTCCCAAAGACTGTCATGGGCCAAGTATCCAGTGACGTACCTTCACTGCGTCGAATTTGTACAACCCTTACTTTTAAATCTCGCGCCAATTTCTCTGGACACATTGCCCGCGAGCTTATTACCTTGCCCACGACCTTGACATGCCTGATGTAATACATTAATCCAGTGTGAACAAGAGAGATAAGTTTTCTGCAGTGTTATCGTAAATAGTGAGATTTTTCTGAAATATTCAGTGTTATCAGACAGAAGCTACAGCAGAACATATTGCTGAAGCAGGTGAAATATGTTTTGGCGATTTCAGCAGTAAAGAGATTATTAACATGCAGACACACGGCGATCTCCGCTACCAAGTACTTTCAAAGTCGGCGATGAGACCTAAGTTTCACCTTGCCAGAAATCTGCCTATTTGTGACACAGCCCACTATCACGGGTTTTGCATCTATCATCAACTCAAGTTTGGGAAGAGAAAATATTCCTTAGGATTGGGCTGGATGTTTAACACACATGTGCTTGATTTAAACAATGCAAAATGCATTTTTAGAACCCTTACTTCACATAATTGGAAAGTATGCTGAGGCTTGTAGCTGCAGAAAATCTGGACTGAAGTACTCTGCTGTAGGCAAGCATAGTCCTGAGCTTAAACGTGATAATTCCCACTGAACTGACGGGATTAGCATTTATTCAAAATTTCGCTAAAGGAGAAGGGGTCTAAACCTATTCGTATTAGTTGTTGATACGATAGATGATGTCATGATAGATGTTTTGCCGTCATTCGATTATAAAGGACCTACAAAACATGGATTCTGGCTACACCACGTGTTAGAGGATTTTTTTTCTAAATTTAGCAGCTAGATTTATCCACTTTTTCGTTACCAGGGCCCTGTAATATGGATGACGAGCAAGGGTCTATGGCGCCTATT
Organism: Acheta domesticus; assembly: GCA_031308135.1. Taxonomy (NCBI): domain Eukaryota; kingdom Metazoa; phylum Arthropoda; class Insecta; order Orthoptera; family Gryllidae; genus Acheta; species Acheta domesticus. Next base: position 93,352,519 of record JAHLJT010008446.1, on the reverse strand, counting down.
ATATTCCAGAATATACGGTAGATCAGATTTGAATATTTTCTTCGTAATCTAATTGACTCAATCAATATGCATTTATTGGAAAATATTTTTACATCCGTATCAATTTATACATAATAACTATCTAATTTATTTATAGTTTTAAAATGTAATTTGTTAATATTTTACTTTCTTGCTACCGCTTACGAGGAGAGAAAAAGTTATGTAATGCTGCGCGAAAACTGGCGAATTTTCTGCAGAAAAACTCTTATTTCAGAGTCCTGGTAACGAAAAGTGGATAAATCCAGTTGCTAAATTTAGAAAAAGAATCCTCTAGCATGTGGTGTATCCAGAATCCATGTTTTGTGAGTCCTCGATACGGAAAAATCGAATGACGGCAAAACGTCCGTCCGTCCTGTGAACAACGCTGGCGGCTAGACCATTCAGCCGATTTTCTCCAAAATTGATATTCCTCAATCGATGGTCCCGTAAATTTGAAACCGATATTATAATTTTTTGGGTGGGTACTTTACATGAAGCCCCTGGGACATTTTCAAAATTTTCAAAAAAAGTGCTACAACGATTTTGATTACAATTTTGCTGTTGGATAGTGTGAAGGACGCTTAAGAGAATGGTGCAGGCCTCATGTTGCTTGAAAATTCTGATTTTTCGAAAATTTCAAAAGTTCAAAATTTTTTTGGCGTCTTCCTACAACTACAATTATGAAGATAGATATTTTTCCTTGAATTAAAACTGTTCCTTAACAATACATTTTGAAATACAGTTATGTACAATTTTTCGAAAATGTGAGTACTTTTCGCGTAATTTTGCGTGAAAGTACGGGCGATAAAGTACGGTTGCTGTTTAGCAGCACAGCTTTGTTTTAGAATAATACTGAATAAAAGACGTATTTAGATAGATGTTAAAATAGTTTGAAAAATTGATATCAATGTTACGTAACACTAAACTAATAACCCTACTCCCAATGAAGAGTAGCGTAACGCTGCTGCAACCCCCCCTCCCCTCATTAACGTTACGTAATTTATGGACGACCCCTAATATGGATACTTTTACATCATGGAACAGACATTTTTTTCTGATACGTGCAGTAACCCGGTAATAACTAATAGTTTAACACAGCATTCCATGGAAATATGTATAACGTCAATCAAGATGGCCGACTATGCGGGAGGAAGGTTGCCGTAGGGCGTTTTAAAACAAATTAATAAAGGGTGCAGGTGAACAATAAATTTAGAGTATTGGAAGAATGTAAAAAGAAAATGCCTCGAAAACATATTGAAGAAAATACTTCAAGAAAAGGCGTTATCATACTTGCAAGACATACGTTCATACTACATACGTTTTCCAATATCTTCTTTCTTTGGATTTTAATTATATTTCTTTGTCCAGTTTTTTTAGTGGACACAGAAATATACATACGAAATATAATAAAAAACTGGAAAAAGAAATATACATGCGTTCTATCAAGGTATGCGGAATAAGGGTGCAATATCGCCTACCAAAATGTGTTGAGTAGCGAAATGAGAGAATACACTTTACTTATATTTAAGAATTTAATTATGATTAAACATAGTCAAGTGTCAGTTCTAAGTACATTTGTAATTTTTGTCTTCATACATTATAATTTTGTGGAATGTTAGAATCTGAACAATACGATGTCGAATTTTCGGTCCTCATATTCATGCGTGCGAGTGTTGGCACGCATTTTTGCGATTGTCGAGTGCACATACCTCGTACGAAGTCTATGTGGAGGCAAGAGCGAGAGCGAGTACAAACATTTCAGTTAAAACATTCTTTGATTTGTAGACATCTTAATAATGTTGGAGAAAACTAATATTTCAAATGTCAATCAATATATAATTTCATAATGTATCATCATTATGATATGTACATCATTTTTTCTCTCTAATCGTTACATAAACTATAAATAACGGGCAAAAATATAATTAAATGTTGTGTATTTTCGCCAAATAAAGTTCCTTTTCTCACCATAGGCGTGCGCAGCCTAAAATAAGGGGGCTAACTACATTTTTGGACCTTTCTGGGCCTCCTTTTCCATTAAACATTATTTATTACGCGTAACATATTTTACTATGAAATAAAACGTACTGCAGACAATGAAATTATAACTTAAATCATACGTTAAATAAATACAATTATTTTAGATTGAACCGTTTATGAGGTTGCCAAATAGTTTGGAGAGCCTCTTCCCCAAATGTATAACAATTCCCCAAATTGTTAGATGAAAAAGGAAAAAAATAGAAATTGATATTAACAGAAATGTTTTATTATGAAGCCTACGGGACACCTTTCAAAATTTACAGGGGGGCATTTACAGGCCCCCCACGGATCCCCTTCCTTGTCAGCATGCCTATGATTCTCACTTTTAACTATGGATTCACTTATGAAGTTTATGAAATATATTGAACAAATGTTTATTATTTCTACTGTGAAATAATGGTTTTGTTAATTCCATCCTTATTCCGAGCAGCCCATCAATTACGAGTGACTGACTTTACAAACATTCCCATTAAAGCTCTTTTAAGTTATACTATGCTATGGTATTTCGTTACACAGTCTCGTTATAGCGGAGAGGTCGGGCATAGTTAAACGCAGTTTCCTTTGACGGGACGTTTCTTTGGAAAACCGATATCCTTCACGGCGCCCTTACATGTGCCCCAATAAGTGTCATCCTACTCCCTTGACACGCATCATCAATACTTTTGAGGTAACATTGTTCTACGCTTCTCAGTATCTTTGAACAGAGTACCTATTTCAAAGCATACTGTCTCGAAGTTCCTGTCAGTTTCACAAGAGACAGGCCCGAGGGCAGGTGGCAGGCGAGGTGCTTCAGGAAGTTTGGGGCTGCTAAACGACCTTGCAGTTGGCCTCGCATCATCGCTCGGGAGAGACACCGGAACGACCTTGAAGGTTTTTTCTGTCAACGTCATTCATGATTATGTTGGTTCCTTATGTCATTTACTTTCTGGTATCTAAGTATTGTATTTTTGTTACGTTGCTTGAAAATCCTTGAAAATTTTCGGGCGCACATTTGAATATATATATATTTTTTTGTTCAGTAATAATGAACGCATCATCCTTTTCTTTTCCCCGAAAATTGATAATCATTTGGTATGCATATAACACGTTCCCGTATGTAATCTAATATAATAGTTGTCCGGTGAAAACCAAGGAAGTTGGAATTGTATAAACGGTGATTATTGATGTTTTTTGGTGTTGGGACTAATTTTAAATGTCTTGAATACCAGCTTCCACCCCATAACGAAACGTAGTGAACATGCACAGGTTAACTTTTGAGGGTAACACGTAAATGCTCGAAGAGCGCATCTAACAAATGTTTTAAAATAAAATTTGACAAAATTCATTACATCACTTATAATGGGTGCGAGTTTTCTGTATTGCGAGACGTCTACTCTGTTGATTTCTCATTAACAATATTTAATCACCAAATGTACGAGTGAGATAATCAAACGTATTCCGAGTCTGTTCTTGAAGGCCATCCTGGCTCACAGCTGATCTCACCTCTGCGTGAGTGGATGTCCTACTTAGCATTCAGCTTGTGAGCTTTGGAGAATGCTGCTGCTGCATTAGTTTTGCTGGAAGGTGCATGAAGTAAACACAGCTGTGTTAAAGTTGAAAAGGAAGTCTACATAGTTATCGTTTTTATAAGGTAAGGAAACTAGCGCAGAGCGTTATGGGACAGACAAGAGCGATTCAATTAACTCATGATAAGGTGAAGATAAGAAACGAGTTGATAAATGAGCAACGCCGAGTGCGCGTGTAACGAAACGAGTGTATGGCGATTTCATATACCGTAATTACATTTTTTGTCAAATTTTGCTACTAGAGGCAAATATTCGTTGACCAAGGGTATGACAGGTTATTTGAATTCAGACGATGGCAAATTACAGTATTTGTGACATGCGAAAACATCATGTAATAATGAAATTGATTTCGCGCGGAATGTCAAGTGGGCTGCTAATCACAACTTGTTTATTAAGAGCCTGGGAATACAGTGATTTATTATCATAAAACTCAGGTTACTCAATCTAATTCATAAAATTAACTTCCTTCCGCCGGGCGTGCGAAATGTCTGAATTCACGGTTTCGACAATCTGCAAACAATATTAAATTAAGGGCTCATGCTATCTACATGCACTTAGGCATGTTGTTATCGGGATAGAAAGTCAGGTACTGCAGTTTATGTATTTTTCCTAATTGTAAGTATATTTTTTTACCTACGTCACAAATATTATTCATGTTTTCAATGAAATGTTCCATTCTCATGATACAACTAAAATATAGTGAATATTTACCAACGCTATTTATTGTCGTTAAATCATCTTGGTTATCCTTAGTTCTCACAAAACGGCCCTTAAATGAAATAGGAATTACTTCCATGGTTATGTGTATTCTGGTACTTGTCATTTATCACATCTTGAAAGTGCTTATCATCAGGTCTCTTTAGAATGCTTATTTCAATTTCCAGCTCCTGTGAATGTAGTCACGGCGATGGTGCCATCTGTGATTGCTTCTAAATTGTAAGCAGTAGCATGTCTCACAGTTGATTGCATGACAATTGAACAGATGTGCACTGTTTAGCTGCCATTCTCAGATATGTTTGTCATTTGTATTTTTATTGAAATTCATTGTGAATAATTGCTTTCTGTAACTTAATTCACATTTGTCATTTACTTGCGCAAACCCAGTTGCTTCTGATATCATTCTTGTGTTTTTCTTTTCCTAAATTTTCTACTATCTTAGCATGGAATCTATATATCAGAGCTTGTGATAGGATTTTTTGCACAGTGTTTGTGTGTGGTGAAGTTTGCATAAAATGTAAGTTAGAAACAAACTAACTTGCTTGAAAAGTTGATATAATGTCAGATAATTACACAGTCTGATAAATTATTTCTAGCATGTGTGTTGTGTTTTGTACAGGACCAAAAAAGAAAATTTCAATGTCATTTATTGTTACAAGTAGTTTGTGAGGTAATGTTATTTTGAGATAGTTTGTCTTCGCAGCTCATCATTTCACGTAATTTGCCACTCGGTCAATATTAATAGATTAGATTTTTTATTTCATCCAAGCAATTAATATTTAAGATGAAGGTATAAGATCAGAAATACTCCTGTGTTGTGTGTGTGAAATGTAAGTTTTTCTTGCATTTTAATTTTTAAGCTCGAAACTTTTACTTTATGGAATTTTCCTTGTTTTTGGATCAGGGATTTCTTATACTACATTATCTGTCATTTTATCTTTGTTGTGGCCTTTGTTAAAGTGTAATTCATTGCTGAATAGTTTCTGTATAAATGTTTCCTTTCTCTAGAAAGGAAATTTTAGACTTAGTCTTTCATTTTCAATATTTTAGGAATAATTGTCATGAATTTATAAGCCATTCAGATGTAAATTCATAATTTTAAAACATTTGAATAGAAAATGAGACATTAAGTAGTAAATCTTTGGTATTGCAGGCATAAACACAAATTACTGATTGTGTGTACTTTTGCAGTTTTTGTTCAGACAAACATTGCGTTTTTAGTGGCATATGGAAAAAAATAGTTATTTGTTGTAAGAGTATGTTTTACTTTGCATTTTCAATGTAATGCAAAGTGAGGGACACAACATGTTAAAAGGTATGCTGATCGTTCATGTGATTGAAAAAATGGTTTTGTTTTAAATTAAAATTAATTTGCTTTGAAAATCAATTCTTGAATCTTATTTCATCTGAGGTATTTTTATTGAATAAAGGCGTTCTGAAATCCTTACCAACTTTAAAGTTCTTATTTTATTTTTGTGTATTTATTTATTTGTCAAAAGAAATCTGCAGATGACAAGTCAGAGATGACCAATCGGTGTTTGAATACCTTTTGTGTAAATTATAATATTACAATTTCACAAAACAAAGGTTATAATAAGCAATACTTAAATTATTATGTGTTTTAGGTATACAATCTTAATAAGTTATATTTTAGATGAAGTAGATATGACTTATAGAACATACTAATCATCAAATAGCCATAGCAATAATTTTGGAATTATAATTACTCGGACATAGAATGGATCAGTTTTTCTGCTTCAGTCTCAGATCAAATACATGGTCAGCTTGAAACAGAAAGTCTTCACGGAATTCAAATATGTAGTTCATTTTTGGAACAGAAGTAGTGTTGTGGTTGATGTATTCCTTCAAATTGTAAGACATTTCATTGGGGAGGAAACCTTTCAATTTATTTTTAAACTTAAGAAATGTATTTATGCCTTTGAGGTCATGGCTTAGCTCTTTTACAGTAGTATTTTATACAATAATTGGTTAATTTTTTTTATTGGAGAAAACCTTATAATTTATTAGTTAGACATTTATCATGAATTAAGGGTGTTAAATTTTTTTATTGTGAAAACTTTGTTCACCAATCAAAATAATTTGACTGCACTATCGGACTGTTAGATGTGCAAGGAAAGCTTATACTACACTGGAAAATATAAAAAGGACTAATAAAATTAAAAATTTTTACAATTTTGTGTTAGCCAATGAATGTGACAGTGGAACTTCAAATATTAATCTTCCAATGTTGACTGTTTCTTTAAAATAGATATTATTGGCATAACATTATTAAATGTAATCATAACCATTAAAGAAATTTTTGATGATTATCATTTGAACTGCAAAGAGACCTCTGAAGAAATTCACAGGTTTATATTGTAAGAGATACACTAATTTTGCAATGCAAAATGTCATACCTTTTGTAATTTAGCTCAGTAATAATTATGTTTCTTTCAAATTGGTTGGTTTATAAATAAATTGTCCATATTTTCAAAGTTGGTTTTATAACCTCTACTTACGATTTTCAAAAGGATGCTTATTACATTTGAATAATGGTATAATTGTTCAACATCCATAAAAACTCTTCTTATAAAAACAATTTGTATTGTTATAGACAGATTTTGTATCTAAATATTCTCTATTTATAAAAAGAAAATGACCAACAATTTTGACTGAATTTATCACAAAAATAGAACAACTGAAAAAAGTTTATATGAAATTAAGAGTTTGGAAAAATGAAAATGAATCATTGGAATTTTTGTTTGCAAAATTAATGTGTGCTTTATGAAGCATACAGTTATTGTATTATGTATAAAATGTACAATAGTAAATACAGTTAAGTATTGAAATAGCTTTTAGTATCATAATACCTGATCTGGAATTTAACATTTTTTAAAATATTTTGCCAATGTTCATTCCCACCTGAGATATGGCATAATATTCTGGGGAAACACATCTTACAGCTCCAGACTTTCAGATTACAAAAAAGAATTGTACGAATAATAAGCAAATCCAATCCACGTGATTCTTGTAAGTCTATCTTTATTAATCTAGGAATTTTACCATTACCTTGTCTCTTGATTTACGAATCAGTAGTTTTTGTCAAAAATGACTTACTTAAGGGCGGGAATATATTTTCAGCAAACGCCGATGTCTATAAGTATAACACACAACGTAGTAATCATATTCTCCAGGTGGCAGTATCAACAGCTCACTACAAAAAATTCACATACAATTCATGTACATTACTGTACAACACTTTGCCAGAAGACATTAAACGATTAAATTCGATAGAAAAGTTTAAGTCTCAAGTAAAATCTTTTCTGCTGCATAACTGTTTCTATACAATTCGAGGCTATACTGAGCATCAAAAAGGAAAGTAGCATTAATTTTAACAATGATGATTAATGTAATTATTTATCATTTGGACTGTATAATTCTAAAGAACCTGTAACAAGTGTTGTACCACAGTTTCTGGGTTGATGGCCCCCATCTCGATCAGGTTTTTCGTCCAGTTTCCCTGATCCGTGAGCAAATGCTGAGATGGTCCCTTGTTTTGCTTCTGGACATAAATGTACATGCAGTAAAGTGGACGTAAATTTGTGCACGTCTTCTGAATTTCAGTGGGAAATATAGTTATTCAAATCATCGTTTTCCATATTATCGTGGCAGAAAGTATTATTCTTTCATGAAGAACATGACGGTTCAGGGCAGGAGTTTATAGCTAATTTACCTTTGAAAATATATTTTATTATATAGGAGCAAATATTTTGTCAACAAAACTTAAAAAAAAAACCCTCTTTTCTGCATTCAAAATTAGACTAGAATGTGGTTTAGGATAGAGATCACAGAATTGTGAAAACGTGCACAAAATTCTCTTCTCCCCATAGCTCGTCACACACAGTTTTTAACTGTTTTTGATGTAAATAAATAAACCCTTTGTGGCATTATTTATAATGAAAGCATTCCTTTCAGGTAATTCATTTTGACGTCTGATCGATTAACCCTTAGAAGTACCACTGTTTATTTCTATGAGAATGCCCCTCATGGACCTGTTGGTCCAGCTATTTAACAATTAATGTTTTCATTAGAAAAAAATACTATTTAATTATAATTACTTGGTTTTGTCTTCAATGTGTTTTCTGACTTACATTGACTTTCTTTAAAAATGTTCACATTTTTAAATTACTGTTTTAGGTAATTTTTCTTTTATACGTAAAAATAAGATTTTTACAGATATCTGTTTTCAGGTTTGGGAAATTTTAGTATAATATCATATTGTAATTATCATGGAAACATTTTGCTAGAAATGACTTAAAATTAAACTATTTGAAATTGAAGTGAAAGAAATCCATCACATTACAATGCTGCTTGTGTTCTTTTGCCGAATATTTCAGAGTTGAATATGTTTCATAACATGAAAATGGCATTATACTTTTTTTTTTTGTACATTTTCTCTTCTTTTTCAATTGGACTGTTAGTTATGTCATTTGCTTCAGTCGTTTGGTGTAACTGTTTTGGTTGAGCTCTATACAAAACCATTTTAAGTGCATAACATTTGTGGAAGTTCTAACTGATGTGTCAGTTCATGAATGCATAGTTTCTTGCAATGTATTTTGTTTTGTCAAGATCTCTAGATCTGTATTCATAACAGTTTAAATGCATTTATCCATGTGACATCCAGGATGTTGTCAAAAGGGTAATAGGCCATCTTTTGATTAGTCTCTTGTGTAGTGGTTAGGCGCTTTATGTACATATAATGTCTGCTCTAAATTCTGTTCAGTTGTTGAATTACATGACAGGCTTTTCTTGCCTTTTTACAATATTATTGTACTTATGTGTCTTATGTACTGATCAGAACAACTCTTTTGTTAGCTTTGGGAACACAAATTTCATTCAACCCGAGAATTCTTCATGAAACTCAAGTTCAAAGCATTGTCTTTTCCCACTGACAGTTGCACTGTATTGCTGCTAGAATATTACTCTTACTTGGGTATATGTTGTAAAATTGTAATTATTTTTCCCAAGCTAAATACTTTGTTAATGAAGCATTAGAAAAAATAAACATTCATAAAACATTTACCCCGTTTAAAGTCAAAAAAAATTTTAACGCAGTCCAACAGACCCATTTGGTGCAGAAGTATGGTACTGTGAAATATTTGAAAATTTCTCTGAAACTTACTGTTTGATGGTGAGTCTATTACTTAAAGCTCAAAATTAATGATATATGTAGAGAAATATTTGAAAAATTGGAAAATTTATTAATTTGATAGATATAATATATAATAAAATATTTGGAAAATTTAATAATTTGATAGATAATAAAATGTCGTCAGAGCCCCTTAGACTCATTTGGGGGCATCTAAGTGTTAGGTATCATGCTGCTTCAAATTGTACTACTAGTTTAGATGTTAAATTTGAAACCATATTTATACAAAACTTATGTTATTTTTCCTCTTCTTTTTACAATATATTATATGTTGTTTTTCCTGTTCTTTTTACAATATTAGCTGAAGGTAATAATTGTTCCTCATTATTTGGTTTGCCAATTTCATCAGTGCAATACAAAATGAAAATGAAATACTACCAATGGTGCACTGATGGGTTTGGAGGGGAGGGGATTCAGATCCAACTCCTAAAATCTGATGGTGTTCATTCACGATTTTTACATATTTAAAAAGGAAATTAACATATTTTAATTATTGTTATAATTTTATTAGTGTAAAATTTTACAAAGTAATTGCTTCACATTATTACGATGCATCTATAGCTCTCTCCAATTGGGTAATTCTTTTTGTGCCTTTGAATATTGTTGACTTATTTTAATAAGAAAGTTAATAGTGGCCATGTTATGAAGACTGTTTTCATTGTGCCCATGTAAGCTTTCTTTATTGGGTATGTAATATATAAGACACTATTAATGTTTGAAAATAATCATGGAGAAAATGATGAGGACTGAACAAATAATATAATGAAAGAGGAGAAGGCTGAATGGATTAATTAGTTATTACAAGGTAGTGGAGAAAGTTATAGTGTTTTGATGGGCTGTTGTGTTCTGGTAATTTCATTTTCTCATTTTGATAACGTATTGAAAGGATTATAAATTGTGCTTTTCAATTTGCAAATGAAAACCAGTGTGAAGTTCAATTGTATTATTTCCCAATTATAACTCCAAAGAATAATACTAAATGAGTAATAATATATGTGAGTATATTAATTGCATGGTTTTAATGTTCCACTGTTGTCTGAGATCCTGCTTAAGTATTATTATTGTTGTAGTTTATGCATGATGGTTGAGAAACAAACCGTATAATTTGATTTACATTGTTTTGTGTCAGATCTTGAATAAGAAAGCTCTTAGATTTCATCGAATTAGTTTCATAGTCATTTGAGAAAAAGTTATCTTCTTTTGTATTTTTTTTTATTTTTTTTTTTATTTTGTTGTTTTTTAAATTTAAGGTCACATCAACTACTTGGTAATTAGCAACCACTATTGGAAGTAACGTTATGACATGATGATGACACAATATGGTGATGACAGGGGGTGAAAAGACGAACACATACAACCATGCCCGAAGCGGGACTCAAACCCGTGACACCACGGTCCAAGACCACTATGGCACTATTGCCTTAGCGATCTTGGCCATGGGGCTGACAAAGTTATCATTATTTAAAAGTTATACACTAGTTACCTTGAATGCAAATTTTCATTGAATAGTGAGCTGGTTGACTTCAGGAGAAGAAAAAGCCTCAGCAGTTCGTAGAAAATACTCAGCTTCATCTCTGGTGATAAACTGCTCTTAAAAAAAATTGCTCTTGGTACATAAATTATTATTTTCTCTACCACAGAATTCATTGTTTATTATTAAATGAAATTTCATTTCCAGAACATTCGTTTAAAACAGATGTTGCATTATATTTTCAAAGCAACCAGTGCTATACCTCTGAAAGTGAACGATTTTGTAATTTTTTATTCAGTGACATTTACTTGATTTTTTATTCGTTACAATCATTTATCAAATTTTCAAGCACATTTTCTACAGAAAATTGCAGAAAATGGAAGGGAATATTACAATGTGTTGGACTCGTAGTGTGATATTTATAGAGCAATCGAAATTTTCACTTTATAATAATGTATTATCCTGAGTAGATTTGAGTTGGAGAGGTTCCAGTGGATGAACATACCATGAGCCACAAAAAATTGGAACATTCAGAAATCCCTTACATTAAAGGTGATTTATTTCATTTTATTTGTACAATTAAAGACACGCGCTCCCACACACACGCGCGCACGCTCACACGCACGCTCACACGCACGCACACACACACGCACGCACGCGCGCACGCTCACACGCACGCGCGCGCACACACACACACACACACACACACACACACACACACACACACACACACGCACGCACACGCACACGCACAGGAGCCACTGGAACCAAACCAATGGAGACATCAGGCATCCTCCATTTCTATTAAAAAAGTAACAGACAGCATCACGTATGATATACAAATATATACAGATCGTAGTAAAACAGGTAATAAGGTGGGAGCAGCAGCAGTGATATTTGAAAAAGACATAGGAAATAATTGAATTAATGTACAGACTCAATGAAAAATGTTCGAATGATCAGGCTGAACAAATTGCTATACTCAAATCTCTACAAATGCTTCGCAATATAACAACCAATAAGAAAATAATTGCAGTTAGTACAGACAGTATTATCACATTGGGACTTTTAAAAAATAATTCTACCCACAATCCAATAATTGAATCCATATTAACTGAAATAAAAATCTTGGAAGAGTCTAACTGGATCATATATTTTGGATGGGTCAAAGCCCATGTGGGAATTCAAGGTAATGAACTAGCAGATTTGTTAGCAAAAAATGCTGCTGGAGATATGAAATTACCAGTAATATATGAAAAAAATTTCAAGAACTACATTAGCAAGTCAATTTAAAGATGAAGCAAACAAATCTGGCAAGAAAAATTGAACAACACAACAAAAGGCGAAATTACAAAACAATTTTTCCCAATAATTAATGACAGATAAAGGCAAAAATTGCCTATAACTTCCGAATTTACATCAATAATAACAGGCCACGGAATCACTAAATCATATCTACGCAGATTTCATATTGTAAGCAATCCAGTGTGTGTATGTCGCAGGGGAGATCAAACAGTCTACCCTACTATTTATGAATGTTCACCGATAATAGAAAAAAAGAATAAAATTAATTCAGAACATAAAAATGAAGGTCGGATCCTGGCCCGCAACACCTGAGAAATTAGTGAAATAACATTTAAGTGCATTTTACAAATTCATTCAGGATATTAAACAAATAGTGTTTTCAAGTTGATGTTAGATGTATATTTGTGTTGTTTTTTTTTAATTCGTTATTAATTTTACTGCTGTAAAACTAGGTTATACATGTTTTTGATAGCATGTAGTGTTATATGTAACGGTATATGTCAGCGACAGACCATAATCACCTGTAGGTGTGAAAAGTGTCATTGATGCCGCGTTTCGTGACCTTTAACTTTAATTTCAAAGTAATTTTGGCGATTGCCATCGTGTAACAGTTCGATGAGAATATTCCTTTCTATAGTGATTGTTTGCTGGTCTTAGATTTCGCCAGTTTTGTACGATGGCTTGTATTGCGTCAAGTCTGGCTGCTAAACTACATTCCTGAATAACGATCTGTGAAGGTTTTACTACTGATGGGAAAGTTGCATGGTACAAGTATGCTTTACTTGTGTTTTCCAAGTGATTTTAAAACATTTGCATTGTTTTCAAAATTTGTATAGGAATTTTTTGTAAATTTAAGCTTGTATTATGTAAATGAGTTTTATAATTAGAGTATTTTAATATTACATATTATATACGATTTCACATATTTGTTACATATTCATACCGTTTTCGTTACATATTTATGTACATATTTTGACGTTTCATACTACATATTTTTCCGGTCTCTAATGATGAGTCGTGACTGTTCCAGAATAACTACCCCTTTTTCATCATTGAGGAGCCACTATCAGTTTTAAAAATAAGGAATTTGACGAGCACCAACAGCAATTACTCACAGAAATGCACTCTAGGAAAAATTGAGATTTGGAGTAAATAATAGCCGTCAGCACGGACTGAAAAGAATATTGCAAGAGATCCCTTTTCAACAATTTTCACTTGACACACAGCTTTGCAACCTTTCTCAGCAATTACCTTCCTGTTGTTTTGAACTGTTGATGTTTTTGTTTCATCTGAATTGAAGACTCATGAAGGATCACCTAGTGTAGGTTCTCGTTTTAAAGATTGATAATTGTTGAAAAAAGCCTGCACTCTTCCCTAGCAATTTCTTTTTCTAACCATGAATTTGAACATTTAAAATTATTTGCAGTAGCAGTTTGAGAGGCAAGTTTGCAGCATTTTTTTATTACAAACCATAAAACATTTTGCAGCCAGCAATCACTTCCTCTTGGACATATGTAAAAACTTGCTTATAGCTGTAGTGTAATTTGAGTTCAACTTCTGCATGAGAGAGTGATTTTTCCTTCTGTCTTAATGTTTCCCTCTTGTCCCCACTTTCTTCAGCTCCATTTCTTAAGCTTCTACATTCTGCAACCAAATTAATTGCTCTCTTCATATATTTTTCTTTGTATATCCCTTTGGTAGCATTGTAGCGTATGACCAATGGTGCCCCATCATCACCTGACCCATTTTGCCCTTGTGATTCATTTTCAAAGTGGTTAGTGTTGACCTATAGAATTGGTTACCGCAACCTGCCTATAGTGCAGAAAGATGTTAAAAACTTCAGAGAATTGCAATCTTAAACTTCAGTAGCAGTATTAAAATGATGAAAAATAATATTGAAACAAATACATGTTGCTGGTAATTTACTTCAAAAGGGAAAGATCTATTAATACTTCACATTTCCTTACATAATGGAAGTCAGATCATTGCCACCTGGATAGTGTCTGTGGCTACACTGTAGCAGTTACTCATTATCAGTTTAGCCAACTTAACCACCCTGGATATCAGCAAACATTCAGTGACCCATTGTATCCCACGGCCCATGGTGCCCTGGTCTCCCCTAAATATAATATATAGTAGCTGCGTGGATTTTGTGTCATATTTTGAAATTTGAGTACAATGTATCATATGTGTATAATAAATGGGAAATATTCTTTCTTTTGAGAGTTAATTTGAGTGTTGTGACTCATGATTTTAGGCACGAAACTGTTTAATTGCTAAGTAAATGATGTTTAAAAACAAAATATAATTGAAAGATGATGGGGTATTTACAGTAAGTTACAGTAACATTATTCCCCATGTTTTGTAATACAGAACTAAACTTCAGTTATTTATTATTGTATGTTATTAGTCCAGCTTAATAAAATTATTGTTTGCTTATTTATTATCAAATTTCTTCTTGAAATACAGAAAAGTAAATGTTTTATAATATTAATTTCAAGAGTGACGAAATGAAATGTCTAAATATATTTTTAAAAAATTGTCCCAACAGTGAGGTGGTAGTTGTTCCTCCTTACCTCCCTCCCCCCACCCGCGAATCTGCCTCATGCAACTGGAGCAAGACAGACTCTCTCCTTATTTTTTTAAAAGGCTTCCCTAAATAAAATGTATCCATTTTTTATTAATGACAATCCTTTATTGTTATATCTAAATACAGAACATAACGTTTCGTAACTTGTTTTAGTTACATCTTCAGGCGGCTCCTAAATTACTTAATTGAATTAGCGAATTAATTGTATTAATTGATTGAATTAAATTGATTGAATGATTGATTGATTGAATTGAATTAATTAATTGAATTAGCGAATAATATTTATTTCTGTATCCCGTAATTTAGGAGCCGCCTGAAGATGTAACTAAAACAAGTTACGAAACATTGTGTTCTGTATTTAGATATAACAATAAAGGATTGTCATTAATAAAAAATGGATACGTTTTATTATTGGGAACATACACTGACAATCAAGAACAATTTTCAATTGGTATACAGGCTTCCCTAAATTTCTTTCAATTGGCAGAGCCAATCTTTCGAAAAGTGGGTGTATTAAAAAAAACTACCTACTTTCTCCATGGTCAACTTCACCATAGCCCTCTGCAGATTAAAAAAATGTTTGTTAATGATTGTGTTTCTCAGAGAAATTTGATAAGGAAAATTTATAAAAAAAAGGAAATCTTTAACCCTCTCATGCAGTGTCCTCATGTAGTGAACGGCCATGTGTTTCATAATTGGCGTCAAGTAAGTCGTGTTACAATCGATATGTAGTTATCAGGGAGTTTGTGCACCCTCGAACGTTAAAGCAATCGAAATCACTATCGATCTTCTGCGCATGTCCAGATGCACTAAAGTGATGCGAAACGTGAACTGTGCATGACAAAAAGATCGGTAGTGCGTAACGTTCGAGGTGGCAAAAACTTTCTACTAGGGAGTTTGTGCCACCTCGAACGTTAAAACGACTTCAATTTTATGCATCATTTTAATGCATCTGCGCATGCGCTGAAGATCGATAGTGCTGTCCGCTAAAGCTGGCACAAACTCTCTAATAGTGAGTTTATACACTCACAAACATCGAAGCACTATCGATCTGCGCATGCGCAGAAGATCGATACTACTGTCTGCTATGACGTGCACAAACTCCCTAATAGGGGTTTTTGCCACCTCGAACGTTAAGCACTTATGGATTTTTTTTTAAATTTTTTTTTATTTGTCAAAAAAACAGTAAAAACTGTATATGACGTGTGGGGAAAGAAATTTATCTGCGCACATTTTCTTGAGGGCCAGAATAAAAAAACAAAAAAAAACGAAAAAATTAATTTAGAAAATAATTATTTTAGAAAAATAAAGATATTTGAAAAATGTTTTTTCCCGAGTTATAGAAAATCAATTTCAACTGTAAATGAACTACAAGCAAAAGGAGTGCTCAACAAAACGTGCGCACAGTGAAGCTACATTTACGTCCAGAAGCAAAACAAGGGGCCATCTCAGCATTTGCTCAATGGATCAGGGAAACTGGACAAAAACCTGGATCATCTGCGCATGCACAGATTCGCTAGTGATGTGAAACTTGAACTGCGCATGAGTTGATCGATAGTACTTCACGTTCGAGGCAAAAGTACTTATCGTAGTTCCAGATTATTCCGTTAGGGGGATGCTTCGGTTTGAATTGTGATGGCGCATGTAAGTGTTTTAACACTGACGAATGTCGAACTAAATATTCAGAAAACGTGATTTTCCTTTTGAAATTATGTCTCAGGTAATTTCTTACATTATGTTTAAACAATATAGAACTAATATAAATTATGTCGCTTAATTTCGAATGTTAGTGATATTTATCGAAAAATTTGTTTCCGTCCTCAAGCGAGGACATTATACTTGAATTAGACTTATTCGCGGTTACGACTTCGTGCGTGATTGATATTTTTCATCATAGTTTTTACACGTTTTTTACATAAAACATTTCTTAGTGCATATTCTGTAAAATTCAAATGTCATCTAAAAATGCTTGGCTCAAATGGCGCCCAGAAAAAATGAGCTCCTTTTCTCTAGTAATACTACATTTATACCTTTATTTATTGGTACTTATGTTCTTGAAATTATAAATTATAGTGCAATTTTTCTAACTTTGCCCCTCAAGGCCACTCATCCCATCTTCGCGATGGAATATGTAGGGTATTTCGCATATTTCTCAGTCGTTCCGCTAGATTTCTCATGATCGCGACCGTATCAAGCAGTGCTTGCGATCACGCGACTTATACCGGCAAGACCGAGAAAGACGTGAAATGCCGTGACATATTCCATCGCGAAGATGGGATTTGAGTGGCCTTGAAGGGCAAAGTTAGAGAAATCGCAGTATATATTGATCATGGAAGTAATATTGGTTTTTCTCCCTGACTATAAGGGATAGGATACTGCAGAGAGAAGGACATTTGGAACAATTTCATATTGGAGACATATAGAATGAAGATTGAGGATTGAATGTAAAAGTATATGCAGACAATTACTTTAGCAGAATACCCCTTGTATTAAAACTAAAAGGAATGTCAATATGGTGTGTGGTATGTGGGTACCTGCCGAGAAACCCATGTGATAGAAGCTTTCCTGAAACTAAAAAATGTGAAAGCTCTGAAGGAAGGAAGAGAATGTTTTTTCCATTTGTTGTTTATTAGTGACATCTTCAGAAGACATTACTGTGTGTCACTGGATAGACAATGCTATCGTAAATACCACCAACAAAGCACAAAGCTTGTCTCGAAAGGAGAAGTTTATTGTAACAGACAGGTCTATTGAAACACAGAAATTTACATATCTAAGGAAGCAGAAATTTAAAGATCATACAGGAGAGGGTTAAATGAAAGAAAAACTGCTCGCACTGGGTTATGTAATTATTGTGTTTTTTATGCATTATTAATGCGAGGGTTTAATTTCGACCAGTTTTTTTTGACGGGTTACCCCTAGTAAAATATATTAAGCGCCTCCTGTAAATATGTTAAAATACATTCTTTTCCTGCCCATCGCAGAAAGTATGGCATGTACTCTAGTTATGCTTTTATTCAATATTGACTTTATTTTAATAGTGAGAAATATTCTCTTTTTTAAAAACCGGGAAATGCCAAGGAAGTAGGTTTTAGAAAGAGTGAAAAAGTAATGAAAAAAAGTCTTATAATGCTCTTTGTCAGCAACTTACATAAACTTGGCCATAGGCCCTGCGCCCACGGTTTATTGGTATCTCCGGGTGGCGTTTTGTCCGGCATTGATGAGAAGTAGGGCGTTGCTATGGAAGCTCGGAAAAATGACATCTTCACACACTCTTGTAAACGGATTCTCTGTGTGGGCAGGTGATATTATTCAAAACATGTTACAATGAACACTACTACTGTGAAAACAAGGAACCAAACCACAAACAAATGATACCCGGCGACTTTCTGTATTTCGACATCCTATATACGGAGTGTTCTAGAAATCCGTTGTACAGATAATTCGTGTTATGTAGATTTCACGAGAATTTTACTTGCCAACTATAGAAATATATGTATTCAGGGTGGCCAGCGAACCTGGAATCCTTGTAAACCGAGAATTTGAAAAAAAACTGGAAGAACCGGGGAAAACCGGGAATTTTATTTGAAAACTGGGATTTTTCGTTATTTTCATATTTATCCCCAACATTCAGCACAAATTCTCATATGGCATCGTATATAAAACATTTTTTTGAGTAATTTTGATTTTTTCGCGACTACTGTTTAACGGAAATTTTGAATGTTACAGTACGCCTCACAAGGTCACACAGCGCTCCACCAGCAGACACGCGCTTGGGAAGGGAAAGGATCTTAGTATTTGAAGGTACGAAACATTCGAAATATTCACAAAAATTTTGCAGTTTTTTTCCCTGAACTCTGATTTCCATCCTTCCACATTTTCAGATTTTTTGTATTACTTAACGATTGAAAATACGAATTTGTCATAAGTATTGAACTATGATAGTTTGTTATTTCAACTTCATTTAAAGGGGAGTCATACCACAGGATATTAATGGGATCTTGAAAACGAAACATAGTAAGAATAAATCAAAGATTGTACAAAGGATATTGCATATTTTCAGCAAATAGTTTTATTATTAATGAGAATATGATACCTTCTAATGCCTTATGAAAAGAAAAAATGCAGGAAGATAATGACAATAACTAAAATAAATATAGGGAAAAACTGCAACAGTTTTGTGAATATTTGAAATATATTTCGTATCTTCAAATACTAAGATCCCTTTCCTTTCTTACCTAGCGCGCGTTTGCTGGTGGAGCGCTGCGTGACCTTGTGTGCAGGACGGTTATGTTGAAAATATCCGTTAAATACTAGTCGCCAAAAAATCCATGATATACACATTGTCATATATTAGATAAGCATTTTTTTGAGTAATTTGGATTTTTGCGACTAGGGTTTAACGGATATTTTGAATGTACTCGTAACAGTCCGCCGCTCAAGGTCACGCAGCGCTCCACCGGCAAACGCGCGCTCGGGGAAGGGAAGGAAATTTAGTACTTAAGATGCGAAAATATTCCAAATATTCACAAAACTGTTGCAGTTTTTCCTGAACTCTGCTTTCAGTCCTTCCCCATTTTCATAAGTAGTATGTATTGAAATAAGTTTGTTTCCATCCCTAAGTTATTATTATATCCTTATTAATATTCAAAGTGTTTGCTCACAATATGCAATACTATTTGTACACTCTTAATATTTATTCTGATAGTGTTTTGCTTCAAGATCCCATTAATATCCTGTGATATAAAACACAATCAAAAGGAGTTGAAGTAATAAACAATTTTATTACAATACATAGTTATGACAAATCCTTATTTTCAATCCTTCAATTCCTTCTACCAAAGAAAGACAAAAAAAGTTAAATGTGCGGAAGGATGGAAAGCAGAGTTCAGGGGAAAAACCTGCAACAGTTTTGTGAATATTTGACATATGTTTCATATCTTCAAATAAAAAGATGCCTTCCCTTTCCGTCCCTGCGAGCGCGTTTGCCAATGGAGTGCTGCGTGACCTTGTGTGGCGAACTGTTACAAGTATGAGGTCCATTCAAAATATCCCTTAAACTCTAGTCGCCATAATCAAAATTACTCAAAAAAATGCTGATCTAACATATGACAATATGTATATCATTGGATTCGTCTTTTTACGCTCCTCATGATAGACCTGAAAAAAAATGTGTAGTTCCATTTGAAAAAACAAAGTTACCATTGCTGTTTATGGAGAAATAATTGTTAAAAACTGAAACATATTCAACCATGCCAGATATTCAAATACGTTTGTAGAGAGAGCTAACGAGCACAATCGAACCAAACCAAAAACATGAATAATACATATTATATACTAATTTATTACAACACACACAAATTAATTGCCGTTGCCGTTTATGA
>JAHLJT010008446.1:93296145-93332120 GCA_031308135.1 Acheta domesticus | reverse complement strand
ACTTGGCTTCGTTGTGGCAGTGGCCCGATACTCTGGGCATAGAGGAGGGGCGTGTGTCCCGGCGCAGTGAGTGGCCGCGTTGTCATACCAGGCAATATTGACTCCGGTACTAGCCTGGATAGCTAGTAGCTCTGAGCTGGCAGGAGCGGCCTTACACCCAGGCATTAAATGGGGAGGTTGCCGTGAGGGCTAACTGCGTTCCGGCGGGATCCGATATTGGTCGGAAGGTGTCCTTGTACACCTGATGAGAGTTAGGGCTAACACCCGGGTATCCACCCTGGGGCTTCCGCCCCCTAATACAGTACAAGTGCTGGGGTTATCCAAGCACGTATAAACAATATAGTCTGGAGGTTAGAGCTTGTCCCGGTTGGGAACTGTTCCCGATTGGGAATATACTCGGAGGAGTCATAAACCGGCAAGCCGACGCGATATCACTTTCCAACAGAGAAGAAACACCGCCGCCACCCGCGTCTTAACATGCATTTCACTTACGGGAAGAATGGTGTAAGTAGATGACGCGCACGGATACAGTAAATACCCATTCACGCCTGTAATGTAGTTGAGTTTATGTTTATTGAAAACAAGTACCACTTATTGATCGCATCACATTCCAAAGGAGTGTTCCCATTAAGCACGAGATAGCGAAATTTCACGAATAGGTTCCGAAATTTGCTTCCTTGGTGTATTGGCTGTATATTCGTCGTCGGGATGTAGGAAGCACGATAAAACAATGCCTGTCCTGTAAGGAATGTTTATAAGATTTGGATCGACTCTATGAAACACGAGAGACATTTTTATTAAAAAAGGAGTAATCGCAATCACGTGCTTCTTGTTTCATTTTAAAGATCTGCTTTTGTAAAGGACAGATTGAAGTCAAAAATCTCTATCATCATTTGTATTTTGCAATGCTAATTTTGTTTGCCATTTTCAAAAATACAGTCAACAATTGTTTACCGTCTTTTGATAAATACAAGGAGAAAATTCAAATGAATAATTTGGGAGTTGTTTTTGAGAACACAATTGTTTAAAAATTGCTTATATTTCTCGATGAAGAACGCGAAAACTACTCATTTTTTTAAATAAATTACATGACTTTATTTCTGTCTTTAAACATCAGATTTTATTAAGGGAAATAATCTCTATCTTCAATATTGTATTTGTAGGAAGATGTTGAACATTTGGTAGTTCCGAAAAATCAGAGATTTCAACGAAAATGAAAATGACCACCTTAGATTGCTCAGTGCATCAGTTGGTTTCATTGCAGTGCCACTGACGGTGGCAGGATTTTCGACACTAGCTTCTAAGGTCGAGTTCAGCCGCTGTCTGGAGGAGAATTGTAGCGGCCACTGTTCTGATCGGTAATTTTCCGTGGGTTTCTCCGATCAACACCAGCCAAATGCCGGCACAGTACCTTAACAAACAGGCCAGCGACATGGGACCGCGCGTCATCTTTTCTTCCTCTTCCTTGTCCTATGCACTTCCCTTCCTTGTACACACTGCCACACGCACTACACTGCCACACATGCCGGGACTCCGGTCAGGAGCTTGTTCCGGGTGGGGCAGTGCCCCGCTGGTGGGACATGACTGGTTGGCAGAACCCCTGCACGGCGACGTGATGTCAGCGCTGGATCTCACCAATCACCGGGGAAGATCACCTTCACCTTCCACGATAAAACATGTCTTTCACTATCGCTGGCTAATGACCTTAGCAGTTGACGAGCCCGGAATCATCAATAACTCTACGAAAATGATACCTGCGCCATTCTTTCAGCGTCCTTTCCTCTATTCGGGAACGAAGTTTAATAAGAAAATTGGAGCTATTTTTCAGCAAGTTAAAATGTTGAGGCGACGTGATGTACCCCGACGTAAGGTACTCCAAAAATGTTTCTAGCTTGCTGAGCCGTGACTGAGTTTGTTCAGGTCGAATGGGGAGTGTCGATTTTGGAGAAAATCATCTAAACGATTTAGGCGCTACCACTGACCACAGACGGACGGGCAAAGGATCGACCAGTTGACAGACGTACAGACAGACGCACTGACCGACGTGCAGACTGGCAGACGTACAGACTGACAGACGCACTGACGGACAGACTGATTGACGGACAGACCGACTGACGGACCGACTGACTGACGGACAGACTGACTGACGGACTGACTGACTGACGGACTGACTGACGACGGACAGACAGACAGACAGACTGACAGACAGACTGACGGACGGACGGACTGACGGACAGACTGACTGACGGACGGACAGACTGACGGACAGACTGACAGACAGACTGACTGACTGACGGACAGACTGACTGACGGACAGACTGACGGACAGACTGACTGACGGACAGACTGACTGACGGACAGACTGACTGACGGACAGACTGACTGACGGACAGACTGACTGACGGACAGACTGACTGACGGACAGACTGACTGACGGAGAGACTGACTGACGGAGAGACTGACGGACAGACTGGCAGACGGACTGACGGACAGACTGACGGACAGACAGACGGACGGACAGACAGACTGACGGACATACAGACTGACGGACAGACAGACGGACAGACAGACGGACAGACAGACGGACGGACAGATAGACGGACTGAGTGACGGACAGACTGAGTGACGGACAGACTGAGTGACGGACAGACTGAGTGACGGACAGACTGAGTGACGGACAGACTGAGTGACGGACAGACTGAGTGACGGACAGACTGAGTGACGGACAGACTGAGTGACGGACAGACTGAGTGACGGACAGACTGAGTGACGGACAGACTGAGTGACGGACAGACTGAGTGACGGACAGACTGAGTGACGGACAGACTGAGTGACGGACAGACCTGAGTGACGGACAGACTGACTGACGGACAGACTGACTGACGGACAGACTGACTGGACGGACAGACTGACTGACGGACAGACTGACTGACGGACAGACTGACTGACGGACAGACTGACTGACGGACAGGACTGACTGACGGACAGACTGACTGACGGACAGACTGACTGACGGACAGACTGACTGACGGACAGACTGACTGACGGACAGACTGACTGACGGACAGACTGACTGACGGACAGACTGACTGACGGACAGACTGACTGACGGACAGACTGACTGACGGGCAGACTTGACTGACGGGCAGACTGACTGACGGGCAGACTGACTGACGGACAGACTGACTGACGGACAGACAGACTGACGGCTGGACCGACAGACTGGGACGGACGGACAGCTGACACAGACAGAGGACTACTACTTATACTTACTATTTATAGGAGCAAAATTTACTTACTTTTTGGCAACCAGGGCTCGACAATAAGTTTTTCTATAAAAAATGTAACGAGAAAGTAACTTGCACAATATTTTGCTTAACGTAATATGCAAATTAAAATTAATTGATTGCACCAGCTGCGATTCGTGAAGCAAGTAAAGGTGTTGAACTTGTCCTTGCAAGTAAAGGTGTTGAAATCATAATGTGTATAATAGTGTTCTGGTAATTTTAGGTTCAATTATCAATATAAATACATATGGCTGTATATCAATATATCATAATATCAATATAAATACGGCATGACTGTACCAGTTTTTTTGATGTATTTATGGATATTTTGGGTGTATATCTGTGTATATTATATACATAAATGTCCATTAGTCTTTTATTTTTCGAAAATTGTAAACCTGCAATTTTTTGCGGAGCGTCTTGCTACAACTACAATATTGAAGATAGAGATGTATTTCTTAAAGACATCATGAACTGAAATGAATTCAATTTTTCGAAAAATGAGTATTTTTCGTGTGATTTTGTGAAAAAGGGGCAATTTTAATTTTTTTAAACAATTATTTTCTCAAAAACCGCTCCAAATTTGTTCTTCATTTTTTTCAGATATAGAAGTAGGGACACTTAAAAGAACGGCGCGTGTATCATTTTCGGTGAACTCTGAATTTTCGAAAATCGCAAATTTAGAATTATTCCAGAAAATATGTTCCATACCATCACTAGTTTCTGAAATGTAAAAACGAACCATTTGTACCAGAAATCTTTGTCTTGTGTTTCGGAGAAGTTGCTTTATTAGGTTAAACGTCGCCTGCTGACCCATAGTATTCATGCCCTAGATATGCCATATACTTTCGCAAGGTAGAAAGAATTCAAGTAGTATTAAAAAATTACAATAAGAGACAGTATATAAATGAGAATAGACCACTAGTAATGAATATGAAATGTATTGCGTTTTTTATAAATTTTATGTGTGTAGACAATTGTAACAGAACTGTAATTTTAACTACTGATTAAAACTAGTGCTCATTTTAATATATATGACTAATTTCCATAGCTCACAGAAACTGCAGCCTCCTGCCTTTTGAGAAGTGTTTATGATTTCATTAGAATACGCAGGGATTCCGGGATATTCAAAACAATGAAGCAGTTTCGATTTTGTCTGAAAAATGCAAATATTTGGTTGTGTTACTCCGCCATTTGCCATAATGCGCTTACTAACTGAATTCTTAATCTCAACTCAGTGCGACACTCTTTACTGACAGCTGACGTCGTGCGACAGCGAGGATACTAGGAAGATGCCACCCGCCATTAAATGTTTGCAATTCAGCTGGTGTGCGCAATGGAAGAGAAACTTTTTTGATGTTTTTGCCATATATGTTGTGATACTATTGCAGTATTCGCGGAGAACCTTTTTGATAAAGTATTTAATTTTTTGTGTAGTCTTTTTGAGAGTATTTAATTTGTTTCGTGTAGAGTGTACGTGCTAAGTTTTGCCCCCTTAAAAACAAATCAGTCGAACAATCTGATCAGCCTGAAATATGATTTCAGGAGATCGGATATTTTTGTTGCCAGAGTTATTGCATCGATGGATCAGAGCACACAGAATCCCTATTTCGAGCACTAAACCTTGGACACTCTTTGGTATCCCTTTTGGCGAGGGTTTGGGTTACCAATAGCACCTCATGACTTCTATTATATTATTTATCGCTCACATGAGTCTTTAACCCCTGTTAACATACATCACTACAGGTTTGTTAAGTGCACTTAGGTTAGGTTAGGTTGTATGTTAAGAAATTGAACATCCTTAGCAACGTAAATATTATATATACTTCTATTATATTATACTTCTATTATACTTCTACTTATACTATATTTCTACTTATACTATTCTACTTATACTATTCTATACTTATACTATTACTTCTACTTATACTATTCTATTATACTTCTACTTATACTTATATTATACTTCTATTATATTATACTTCTATTATATACTTCTATTATATTATACTTCTATTATATTATTTATCGCTCACATGAGTCTTTAACCCCTGTTAACATACATCACTACAGGTTTGTTAAGTGCACTTAGGTTAGGTTAGGTTGTATGTTAAGAAATTGAACATCCTTAGCAACGTAAATAAATACCATCGATTCATTGCAAGTCAAATGTTGTGTTAAGGAAAAAAAACATTGTGATGAAAAAAAAAATCAGATTTAAACAATTCAGAATAAAAGTCATATTAGTTTTTGGGATAATTATTGTTGATTGTAATAATAATATCACAAGTAAAAATACGTTTTTGAAAATACTTTTAAAATGTCCCAGGGGTTTCATGTAAAGTTTCCCCCAAAATGAAAAGGTTCGTTTCAAATTTGTGGGGCCTCGAGTCGGGCCAGGCCGCTTGAGAAATATTCATTTTAGCAAAAAATATCTGTGTAAAGGGACTTGAAAGCGCTGAAAACCATACATAATATATCATATCATTGACAAGAAACTTACACCATACAACACGACGTAGCGGACGAGCAATATCTCGACAATTTGATACCGCTTTTGAGCATCTGCTCATACGCAACTTGAAAAATGACCTACTTAACGGAGGGAACATATTTTCATGCAATATTGATATTTATAATTACAACACACGCCGTAGAAATCACGTGCATCAAGTGTCAGTATCAACAGCTAGTACAAGAAATCAACATACAATACATGTACGTTACTTTACAAACGCAGTGCCAGATGACATAAAACAATTAAAGTCTGTACACAAATTCAAGTTAAAAGTAAAATCTTTTCTGCTGCAAAACTGTTTCTATACAATTAGAGACTATACTGATCGTGAAAAAGAAAAATAATGTTTAATGTAACAAAACAAAGATATATAATGAATTAGTTTATGTTTGCATTGTATACATTTAAAAAAATATTTAATACGCCTGTAACAAGTAATGTACTTCAGCTTCCGGGTCAATGACCCCCATCTCGATCAGGTTTTTGTCCAGTTTCCCTGATCCATTGAGGCAAATGCTGAGATGGCCCCTTGTTTTGCTTCTGGACGTAAATGTAGCTTCACTGTGCGCACGTTTTGTTGAGCACTCCTTTTGCTTGTAGTTCATTTACAGTTGAAATTGATTTTCTATAACTCGGGAAGAAACATTTTCAAATATCTTTAATTTTTCTAAAATAATTATTTTCTAAATTCATTTTTTCGTTTGTTGTTTTTTAATAAAATTCTGGCCCTCAAGAAAATGTGCGCAAGATAAATTTCTTTCCCCACACGTCATATACAGTTTTTACTGTTTTTTTGACAAATAAATAAATTAACCTCGCATGCTCAGGTCGATATTGCTGTCGATTGCTACGTTGTGTTGTCCCTAGAGTTTTTCAGACAGACGTTTTGATTAAATCCACATTTGTGAGTTTAAGGTGTCAGGGGATCCAAAAACTTGTATTTCCGTTAAAATCGTACCATCGATTTTGCGCGTCATTATATAACTTTATACGATGTGTACGACGAAGTAAAAACTTTTTTCTGAACTAGACTTCACCTTATACCTGAGAAGGTTTACGTAATTTATAATTAATTTCAATGGTTCCAATAATTTTTGACAAAGTGAAGAGATTATTTCTTGTCAATACAGTTTTACTTTCTCGCCTTACAAATACTTCGTAAGAAGAGAAAGTTATGTAATCGTGCGCCGGAAAACGGCGAATTTTCGCCAGAAAATCTCTTGTAGTTGGGGGTCTGGTAACGAAAAAGTGGATAAAACCTGTTGCTAAATTTAGAGAAAATAAATCCTCTATCTCGTGGTGTAGTCAAAATCCATGGTTTATTGCTTCTTAATACTGCAAAATCAGTTGACGACAAAACGTACGTCTTACCGTCTGTGTGTCCGACTGTCTCTCCGTCTGTGGTAAACGCTAGCGCCTAAACCGTTCAGCCGATTTTCTTCAAAATTGATATTCCGTAATCTTTTTCAATGATGTCAAGTCTCCTGCAATTTGAAACCGATATTTGAATTTTGGGGTTCTTTACATGAAGCCCGTCGGAGATTTTCAAAGTTATAAAAGGTTCCAAATTTGTTGATTAAATTTTGTTGTTCAATAGTGCGAAGGACGTTTAAGAGAATGATGTTGGTATCATTTTTACGTTGATATCCCAAAATTTTCAAAAATTTCAAAAAACATTTTCAGAACTGAAAAATTGAAGATAGACATTTTTACCTCAGACAAAGTTGGTTGTACAAAATTAGCACTTAAAATAAAGTCATGTACAATTTTGTAAAAAAAGAGTCGATTTTGCGTAAATTGCGCTTGAAATTTACCAAAATTTTGTTTCTGAAAAAACCGCTCCAAACTTTTTCTTTAAATTTTCTTCACTTGTGTAATAAGGGACGATAAAAAAATATGGTCGTAGCCCTACTTCCGGGAATTACTTGGTTTTGAAAATTGTAAAACAATATTTTTAAAAGTACAAAATTGTAGATATTTTTACCTCAGACAAAGTCTGTTGTACAAAATTAGCTCTTTAAAAGAGATTATGTGGAATTTTCTGAAAAACGAGTCGTTTTTTGCGTAATTTTCGCTTCAAATTTACAAACAAACAAAAATCTCAAAAACCACTTCAAATTTTTTCTGTACACTTTCTTCACATGTGTAATAAGGCACGGTAAATAAATAAATTAGTAGTGCACAGACTCTTGCAGTAGTTATTTTTCTAGTCTCGTTAGTTGGATATAGAATTTGGAGTGAGCCATTCATGGCTGCTTTTCTTTTTTTTTTAAATTATTTTTATTTTTAGTCGCATCAACATCCTGGTTATTAGCGACTTCCTGTATAATACAGTTACAATATAATTATAATGCAGTTAGTTACAATACAACAGTGGAAAATTATAACAATTACATTTCCAATTATCTTACAATAGTAATAACAATTCAGGGACAACAATTACAGTTTACATGAATCCATTGGATTTAAATGTCCATAAATATGTTAATGGCTAAACAAAATTTGATAATTTTTTTCTTGGTCTTCTTTAGAATGCAGTATTGATTAGTGGTTAAATCCATTTGATACTCTTTGACTGTTATACCTGGAACATACTTTGAAAATGTGATGAAGGTTTAAAGGTGTATTGCATAAATCACATGAGAGTGGAGGTGATTTTTGGATCAAATAGAGATGGCATAATTTACAATCAGTTTGTTTACATCAGTACATTACATTACATAAGGTTACAAACAATGGTATCATTACACAGTAAGCATTATATCAATATATCGTTACAAAATTTGTCTCATTATTATATTACCTTAAACAGTTTACTTATTTCTAGTAGTTTCAAAATTTTTTTACAACCTTCTTCTGATTTGAACAGAGAATATAAGCTGCCTTCTATTTTTAATGCTTTCTGACATTATCAAGTCCTTGACACTCGAGAATAATATGAGAAGTAGACATGGTAGCGCCACATTTAGGACAGGTTCAGGGTTAGAATTTTTGAACAGATGACAGTAATTTAGGTTAAAGTGACCGATCCTTAATCTTGTAATGACGACTTCTTCTCTTCTTTTGAAGTTTGATCTTGGTAGACTTGGTTCCAGGATAGAATTTCTTACTAGGTGTAGCTTCGTAGAACCCATCTTCCATTGTGAGTTCCAATACTTCAAAGAAGAGTCCTTGAAAAGATTTCTTATATCTTTTTGGGTACCATGAATTTGATGGTCAACGTTTGGTAATGATGTTGCCATTTTTGCAGTTGTGTCTGCCTTCTCATTTCCAGCAATATTTTTATGAGAAGGAATCCACACTATTTCTATTTTGACTCCTTTTGTGTTTTGGATAAATAGAAGTTCTTGGATAGTTTGGATTATTGGATTGCTGGTGTATCGGTTTTCAATGGTATTAAGTGTTGACATTGAGTCGGAAAATATGACAATAGGCATGTTGTTTGCGGATCTGATACTGCTTTCAATGGCTTTGAGCACTGCCCATGCTTCACATGTGAAAATGGAAAAGTAGTCCGGGAGACGAAATGGAATGGCTTCATTATCATTTGTTAGAATTATTGCACAACCAGCTTTTCCATCTCTTTTTGATCCGTCGGTGTGAACTTGGTAGAAATTGTCATATTTTTGGAGCTTTTCTTTTATCGCATCCTGTGCATTTGGATTAGATTCAGAGGAAGTGCAAGAAGTACTTTCTAGTTGGGTGTTTATGACAATCTTAAAGTCTTGCCAGGGTGGGATGGGATGTAAACGTCTAGGTAAGCTGAGTGATTTAACAATATTAAAGTCATTCATGTATTTAAGGAGTCTTTCTCTCAGGGGTAGTGGGAATTTTGGATGTGTTTCGTACATGATTGTTTTTGGTTGTTGGAAAATGGTAGAGTTTGTGGGGTTGGGTGGGATACTGAACGTTGAATATGCATAATTCAGACATTGTAACTTGCGTCTTAGTGCTAGTGGGATTTGTCTTGCTTCCACTAGTAGGCTGTTGCTGGGACTAGTTCTAAAAGCACCAAGACTTAAACGACAAGCACTGTTAATTATTGGATTCAGTGTTTTTAATATGTTTTCTGAAGCTGAATTGTAAATTACTGCTCCATAATCTACTTTGGATTGAATTAGTGCCCTATATGTTTTGATTAGGCATTCATACTGAGCGCCCCATTTGATGGAGGACAACATTTTAATAACATTTAATCTCCTAACACAATCTACCTTTAGAGCAGATACATGATGTTTCCAGGAGTATTTGGAGTCGAAGATCATTCCAAGGATTTTACATGTGTATGTCCTTTTAAGTGGATATCCTCCAATTTTCAGTGTAACTTCTTCATCCCTAATAGAGCGACTTTTGGAAAACACTATAAATTCAGACTTCGTTTTCGAAATGGAAAAGCCTGAATTATTTGCCCAATGACTGATATTATTTAGGGTTTCTTGCATAATGTTTGAGGTAACGTG
This sequence comes from Acheta domesticus, assembly GCA_031308135.1. NCBI lineage: Eukaryota > Metazoa > Arthropoda > Insecta > Orthoptera > Gryllidae > Acheta > Acheta domesticus. The sequence goes on along the minus strand of JAHLJT010008446.1, from coordinate 93,321,855 downwards.
AAGATTTTTGCCACTACAGAGTAAGGTGATGTCATCTGCGAAAAGGAATATTTTCACAGGTTCTTTACTATAAGGCTCACTTCATTTATTGCTATGAGGAAGAGTATTACACTTACGACCGATCCTTGTGGAAGGCCATTTGTCATCTCAATTGCCTGTGATGATTTGTCTTGGATTCTGATTTTGAGATATCTCGTTTTTAGAAAGTTGATGAGGAAAGCTAAGATATTTCCTTTTACTTTCAAATCTGTAAGAATTGATATTAACCTGTCTTTATAAAACATTTCGTAAGCTTTTTCAATGTCCAGTAAGACTGCAATCATATGGTTATTCATAACTAATGCATCACAAATTTCCGAGTCTATGTTTACCAGGTGATCGTTGGTTGATCGAAAAGATCTAAAGGCACTTTGATGTGGTGAGATCAGGTTTTGTTTTTCTAGGCTCCATTTCAGGCGGCGACAGACCATTTTCTCTAGTAGTTTACATATATTACATGTCAAGGATATTGGGCGAAAATTGGTTGGATTTGTGTGATCCGTATTTGGTTTTGGTATTGGTATAACTGTTGCCTCTCTCCACTGGTTGGGGAAGGATTGAGTGGTCCAAATATGATTATATAATTGAAGTAGGTATTCAAGGCCGACATCTGGAAGGTTTTTTAGAAAACTATTTGGTAAATTGTCTGGTCCAGGTGCTGAATTTTTACATTTATTTAGTACAAATAAAAGTTCACTCATAATGAAGGGTTGATTGTGTTCTTCTTCATTTGTTTTTAATAGTGTCTTGATATGTTCTTGGTCTATGTTAAAGTTTGTTGGAATTGATACTAAGAAATTTTGGTCATAGTTGTTGTCGCTAGAATTATTTGCAAATGTTTCAGCAAGAAGGTTACTAATAGCTTGTGGGCCAGAATATTTTACACCATTCTTGTCAATAAGATATCTGGGAAGATTAGGTGATCTTATTCCACGAATGCTCTTTACTTTGTGCCAGAGTTCTGTTGTTGAAGTTTGGTTAGTGATGGAAGAGGTGTACTTCTGCCAAGACTGGATCATTGTAAACTTAAAGGTTAGTCTTGCTTGGGCTCTGGCCTTTCTGTACGCAATGCCATTTTCAATAGTTTTGTATTTCTTAAATTTCCTGAAGGCTCTCTTTTTCTTTTTTATAGCTTCCGTACATTCTACATTCCACCATGGGACTTGATGTTTTTTAATTTTCCTGTAGTTTGTGGAATTGACTTTTCAGCTGCTGATATTATTATCTTGGTAAAGTCATTGGTTAAACAATTGATATTTTGTGGAATTAAGTTGTCAGGTTTTTAAAATTTTTCAACATTTATCTTGATATCTTGTTGAAATTGATTCCAATTTGCTTGTTCTATAATCCATTTAGGATAGCAATTAATGTCAGGAGTTGGCTCCGAATCTGGAAAATTGATGTTTATAGGGTAGTGGTCACTATCATATAGACTGGGAATGGTGGACCATATAGTACTTGTAGCTACATCATTAGAATCAAGGCTTAGATCAATTGCACTATCTGTACCATTACTTGCATTAAAATGTGTAGGTGAGCCAGTGTTTAATAAGATAAGGTTGTTATGGTTGTCCAACCATTCTTCAATTACTTTCCTTCTTCTGTCCAATTTGGTGGAACCCCACAATTTACTATGACTATTGAAATCACCCACTATAACATACGGTTTAGGTAGCTGCATAAGAATATTGTCAAGATCATAAGTGTCAAAATTTTGACTATTGGGGATATAAATATTACAAACAGTTATGAGAGTATTTATTTTTACCTTGACCGCAATGGCTTCTAGGGCAGTTTGTAGAGCAGGGCCGCTCAGGCAGAGCAAATGGGCAGCGCGGAGCCGTGTTGTCAGCCGAGAGCGGGACACCGGAGCCCGAGCGTTGCGTGCCTTGCGATAACCACTGTCACAGTGTCCCGGTAACTCCAGTCGCGGAAACATGGAAGTCGACGCGAGCACTTCACAGACCAGAGCATCTACACCGACAATTTTCAATGCAGTATGGGAAGAAAAGTATCTTTTCGCCGACTGCGGCATCTATGCCAAATGTTTAGTTTACATAAAGGGTTCAATCACGTGAAGAAGTTTAATTTGCAAAGACATTATACATTTAATCATGCTGATGAAAATGACAAGTACGCTGAAGAAGAACAAAAGAAAGTTTTCAGTGTTCTGAATAACAATGCCTCACTAGAAGTAAGTTTTGGATGTATTTTGATGTTCTTATGTTGTTTTGACAGTAAAATAACATAATACAAAAGAGTTTAATTTTATTGCAAACCGATACGACAACGTGAGCGTTTAGGAAAAGAACTTCCCACAAAACCGTTTTCCAAAACTGCTTCGTAATGCTGCTCTGTTAAGTACGTTTGGATCAACTGTGAGCAATTTTTTCTTGTGAGATACTTTTCTTTCCATGCTGCATTGCAAATTGTCGTTTTTTTAATTTCCAAATTACACTAATACGTTTATGTCTAGTAACTGTTCCAATTAATGTTACAAAAGTATCTTACTGTTTTTTCTATCGTAATATCCTTTCCCAGAGCTGTGAGATTTTTTCATTCCGAACAACAGAAAATACCCCGTAGAAATACGACGCGACCCACTGTGCCACATGCCGCCGATCGATATTTGAAGACGTCATTTGCTCTTTCTGCGGCGAAAGAGAAGAGAGCAACCGGCTGCTCCTCCTCGGAGCAAATGGTTGAGCGGCCCTGTTGTAATGGGATTTCCTGCATAAAACAATCATTTTTTACAATAAACTGCTACTCCTCCACTAGCAATTAGTGTACTAGTTCTGTTTCGAACAGATGACTTATACCCAGATAATTTTCCAAAGTGATTTTTTTTGAAGTTGGTTTCTTGCAGACACAAAATATCTGCATTATTATCTTTTATTAACAATTTCAAGTGGGGTAATCTTGTATAGAAACCAGTTCCATTGTGTTATTTTCATTGAGAAGGTTTATTCAGACATTTCTGTGTCAGTTTCATCATCTTGTAGTTGTGAACTTTTTAATTTATTTATTATTCTTGTGAATCTGTTTTTTATAGCTCTTTCAGTAAGTAAAGGGTAAGTTTCTGTCATTATTTTAATGATAGATTGAATATCATTTGTAAAATCTTTAGCTATTAAGGTTGGATGGTTAGATCCAGATGCTTTGTCTATGAAATTTTTCAATTGATTGTAGGTAAGAGGGAAATCACTACTATTACTCTCAATTTTTTCCTTTAATGGGAAAATAAGGTATTCAAGTGATTTAGTGGTAGACTTTTCTTTGTTGCAGTTTTCTTCAATTACTTCTTGTATCTTTTTCTTCTTCTTGGGTTGTTTTCCTGGTGCCATGTTGGGGTTACCCAGTTTATTTTTTCCTTGTTCAATGTGTGATGAAGAGTCTGATGAAAGAGTTCTTTTAGGTATAGTAGAGACCATATTATCATTAGTTTCCATGGTTACCTGCTGATTTTGTATGTCTACTACAGTGGTATTTTCATTAATTGAAGATTCTGGCAATTCACTGGAACTATCACTATTGTTTTTAGATTCTGTGGGTACACTGGATAGGTTGGTATTATTATGATTAGAGGTGTTTGGAGAAAGACATTGGCCAGCTAAGTGCCCTGTTTGGTGGCAGATAAAGCAGGACATATAATCGGTTGTAAAAAATATCCTGTATGATGTTCCATCATAAAACACAGTAGTAGATTCATTTAGTAAACTCACATCATCAGGGGAAATATACACTTGTCTTCTGAAACTCATGATATGTGAAAAACCAGGTCTAGAAACACCAGCTTTTATAAATGAGATTTTAGATGCCAATTTGATGTTGTTTTTTGTGAAAACATCTTCTATGACTGAGTGGGGAATGATGGGAAAAACATTAGAAATGATAATTCTTTTGGCCTTAGTTACAAGAGGTCTCAACTTTAATTCATAGTGTTTTATTTTAATAACTTTATGACTGTTTGTAAGTTTATCAGCAATAGTTTTAGAACTTAGAAATGTACACACTCTATTATTAGCAATTCGTGATATGAACCTTATTTCATTGGCATCAACAATATTGGATAGGCTGTTAACATAATCTTTAATAGTGAGACCTTGTGCGTCGATAATTATGGCTTGATCCTTAGTGGGAAATACGTCTCTAGACATGGCATTCGCTTAAGTTTCCATACTTTGGTGGGTTGTAGATACCTGCGGTGACGGAAGTGAGGTTAAAGGCGCCCTGGAGTCTGATGACTCCATCCTTCAGCAGGGCAGCCGCTGCCCCGGCTGACCATACACTTGGTGAGACACAGTCACACTCGTATAACAAGGATTTTTACACTTCGGAAGTAATGCGAAGATTATTGTCTATTTAACAACTTAAAACTCGCTTGGCACGATCAGAGCACAACGTTACCCGTTTCGAGCTCACGGGAGACTGAGAATTCAAGTTTATTCCCGCCTTGATGGTCTGAAGATATTATTCTATAATAACGATGTTTATTTCTGTTTTGGTACTCTTGCTCCAGTTGACTGATGGTAATGAGCTTGTGAGCAGAATGACAATAGGAGAGTGAAGCTTGGGGATGTATTTAAGTGCTGACATTAAGGCATAAGACTTTGTAGTTTTATGGCTGGCATATGCCTTAAGCTGAACTTTATTGTGTTATCAGGCTTGCATACTATGGCTTCTTTTCCGGTTTCATTGGAACTGCCGTGAATGGAGATTACAGAATAGTTGGAGTAGTTTGCATCAATATAATTCAAGGACTTGTTAATCCATTTGTCAGTTGATAGGTTTCTCTTTTGATATTTGGTTAAGGTCAAGTCGATTTTGACGTTTGGAATAGTCCAAGGTGGCACAGCAGGAATTCTTTGTTTCTCAATATGGTTGTATTGAATATTGAATTCATTTAGTAAATTTTTAACTCTGGAGTAGAAAGGTTTGTGATGAGGGTGGTCTTGATGTACAGTTGGCAATGGGGGAAATACATCATTATGTATAATAGGATTAATTGAAGAGGCAGCTTTAATTGCATACCTAATGCTCAGGAGTTACCTTCGAAATTTTAGTGATGGTTCTTGAGCCTCTATTAGGATGCTTCCAATAGGACTTGTGTGGAAACAACCTGTACAGATTCTCAAGGCTTGGTTATGAATGGTTTCAAGTGTCTTTAATATATTTGGCTTGGCTGAATTATGTCAGTGATCCATAATCTATTTTGCTTCTAATAATTGATTTGTACGTTAGTAATAAGAGTTTTCTGTCAGCTCCCCAGTTGTTGTGAGCTGTACATTTAAGAATATTTAGTCTCTTCTTGCAGTCGTTGACCAGATTTAGGATATGGTTCTTCCATGTCATTTTACAATCGAAATTAATATAAGTATTTTGGTGTTTTGCACAGATCGTAGGGTTTGTTGCCCTAAATAGAGATGGGGAGTTGTGTTTAGGTTTGCGCCTGGAGAATAATATGGATTCCGTTTTTTGGCTGAAAACTTACAACCAGATTTAAGGGACCAGGAATATAATTTATTTAAAGCTTCTTGTACAGCTTCTTCAGTGGTAGTTAAGTTTTTCCCTTTACAGAGGACAATTATATCATCGGCATATTTTCTGACTATTGTTGGTACTTTTATATCTTGATCTGCATCATTAATGGCCAGAAGAAATAATGTCACACTTAAGACGGATCCTTGAGGAACGCCGTTTTCTGGTTTCCTTATATCAGATAGGTGGTTATTAACTCTCACCTGTATTCTACGGTCAAGTGCAAACTTTTTGAGAAATTCAAACATATTTCCTGTGATTCCTATTTCTTGAAGTTTATACAAGACGCGATGTATCCAGACCATGTTATAGGCTTTTTCGATATCGAGGTTGACAGCAATCACATGTTGCTTATTAATAAATGCCTCTTGGATATAGGTTTCAGTACTGATAAGATGGGAATGTGTGGAATGACCGGAACGAAAACAGAATTGATTGTCATGAATAATTTTTTGATTATCCATAATGCTTTTCTTTGTCGTCCAAAAGACTTATTTTTCGCGTGTTGACAATTACCGGCTTCCTAATGCTACTGCTGATAGAATTACGTTTTGACTAATATATAAATGTTCAGTCCACAACTGACTCCAGTGACCGAGATGGTTAAAGCGTGCTGAGGCTGAGCGCTTCACTTCGGAAGATACCTGGTTCGAATCCCAGACGGATTTTAATTTGAAGAATGTTTTGTTGCAGAAAAACGTTGAAGAGTGTAGAAACTTTATTGAAAATCATTTCAAGTACTTCTACTCACTAATAAAATCAATGCAGATAAATATATAGGACTTGTCTGTTTTCCCAAATTGCATCTTTTAAACATTTTTTCAACTCTGTTATTCGATGTTTGAAAGTATGTCACATCAAATCAATCGTCTTATGTGCATCCGTATGAACCGATTTAAGTAAAATTATGAGTATTTCAACGTTAAATTGAAATATAATTTAACCAGAAACCATGCAATCAATTTACATATCCCTAACAGTCCCGAAATTATTAATACTTTCTCGCCTTACGAATACTTCGTAAGAAGAGAAAGTTATGTAATCATGCGCCGGAAAACGATATTTCCATCGCACTGCGCTTGGGTGGCGTAGTGGTATCAGCCCCAGCACGTTAACTCTGAGGAACTGTGTTCGGGTGTCGGAATGGAAAAATAACTTGCTGGTTGAAAACACTTTTGCTGTTTTATGTAGGTGTATGTTATGGCGGAGTATTTTAAATAATTCAAAAATGTATGTGCTTTGGTAGCACTCCGTATTGAATTTGATGTTTTGAATATGAATAAGAAAGGAAAACGTATCTACGGTGGAATTTTTTATACTTTTTTCCTGAATTCTTTGTTGTATATTTTACATGGACAATCGGACATTTACGTGTTTATGCCTTTGCCCGAGTTTGGTCCATACGTGCTTATGTGGCGTAGTGGCATGAATGACTCCAAGTTAAATCTGAGGATTTGAGATTGCGTCTCGGAGCAGAAAAAGATTTGCTGGTTTATGAAGTAGTATAATATTGCTAAGCGTTTAGGAACAATGGGAGAAAGTATGTGCTTTGGCAGCACCGCTAGTTTTTCTTTTTCATAAAGTCGACGTTTCGATGCGTATAATTCGGCCTCATCGTTACCAAATATCATTACAATTAATTTCTTTACATTGACTGGACACAAGCATTACTAAAATATTATTGTAATTCGGCGTATACTAAAATTTAGTTTGAATTATTACCAATTCGTACACAAAATTAGCAACAATTTTATTAAAAGAAATTAAAATAACATTTTTGTTCTGTTTGAGTCTTCATCTCAGAGGGAAAATATAGATGTTAATAATGTAGGTTTCGAATACCAAGAACTGTATTTGGGACGACTTGCTGAAATATATTTCTTTATGTCAGTGAGAAAATATTTGTCATTCGTAATCTGGAACTTGGTTGTTATGAAACTTCCAAAACCAGTGAGATACATCATTACAACAGAATAAACAACTTGTTCTTGGCGTTAATTTCTGCAACAGTCCGAATTATAATGTTCATGTATGCAAAGAAAATATTTATGTGTTTTTGAATAATATTAAAATCGAATAATTACAATGAGAAGACATGCACTTTATTTTAATAAACCTGTGTACCTTTGAATAAACCTGTATAAAGTGTATTATAATATGAACAATTCCCCTTAATTTTTTTAATAAATTTACTCACAAAGATGTGTGCGCTGGTTCGAGAGCGTTCTTGAGTGCACGCTACTCTTTGGAACACCACGTTGCGTGGTTTTGGTTTGCAGCATTTTTTGCTGCTGCTGCTGCAGGCCACTAGTCATACTACTACTAATAAAAGTTGAATGGTGAGTTTCACAATAATGAATCCAGAATCCAGTAACGTCTAAGTACAATCTTCAAATGCATGACTTCCTTTGACCTGATATCTTCTGTGTCAATTCATTAAATGGAAAAATTACAATATTTTCAAGGTATTGCCAACATGAAAATTATTTTTTTTTTGTTGTTACGTTGTAGTTCATCTGTAAGTTGAGGATTTATGTAATTTGTTACTCCACTAATAATTGAATCACCATGAGTGAGAATCAACATAGGAAAGATTTCCGCCAAATTCATGCATGTATCATTTGCAATTCGGTGTTCATTGAATCAACGAATGATATTTCATGACTTCTTTGCTGCTTTACTTTTCTGTGCAAGTTCAGTTCGAAGTGGTTTTGAATAACTTGAAACAATTTAATCGACTTCACAACAGCACTGAATTTATATAATTTCACATACCTCATCTTGTTTATTAACTTTATTGTGGCACTGAAATTAGATAATTAAATACACATTCTAAAAAAATATTACCAATGCAGTGTTCTACCAGCCGTCTCGATGGGGTATTATACCTCACCCCAATTTTTTAACTTTTTGCACACTCCCTTAAAAGGGTATAGCCGAATTAGGGGGTGAAAAGTGCCCCCAAACCAAATCGATAATCGCGATACTCAGTGAAAGAGAATAGAAAATGTCATAGATTCTCCCAAACATCAGCCTCCTAGGGTAATCTGTTGCAGAGATACAATGAGAAACGTGGTTTTCAAGTTTTATATTTTTCTCAGTGTGTGTTGCATGTTTCAAGCCGGAAAAACATTTGAAAGGCGGAGAAAAATAAGTGAATTTGATGGTATTTTTTCCAAATTTGTGAAATTAATTTTCGACATAATAACGTTGGAGTACTGCTCAGTTTTCCCCTAGAATGTATCTCATAACATTCTGTAACATTTTTTCTTAAGATTTTTAAACAGTGTGGGCGATAGTGAAAAATAATTAACACCAATTTTATGAGTCCAAAAACTTTGAATTTTTAATTTTAATTTTTTTTTGTATTTGAATTTGGCGCCAAAGTTGGTTGACAAAAAATACTTTCAAATCCTGTTTTTTCTCCGTCTCTGCCATTTTTTTCAGTTTGATACATGCATTAGAAGCTGAGAAAAATAAAATATGAAAAACATGTTTCTCATTGTGTCATCAACAGATTGCCCTAGGAGGCTAATTTTTTTTAAATCTACATTTTCTATTCTTTTTCACATGAGTATCACGATTACCGATATGGTTTGGGCCACTTTTCACCCTCTTATTCGGCTATACCTTTTCCGGAAATTACACTCCTTAAGGGGAGGTCAAATGATCAAAATACGCAGATTTAGAACTGTGAAAATAATGAACAAGGTGTTGAAATCATATGTAATAGTCCCTTCACGGTTCTTCAGTCATTTCTATTTAAGATCATACATGTAATAACAAAATAATAGACACGTTTATTTGAAACAGCGAAACACTGAAAAGAGAGATTGGTTGTGCATTATCTCCCCCATACGTCACATACAGTTGTTACTTCTTTTTTTTTAAACTTCGACTAAATATTCCAGTTGTCGGTTAAATACAAAATCTTCTCCAGATTGCAACCGGCTCCGTAAGGGCAAATGTAATGTCTGGGTCCCTCCACAATACTTTGCGCAATGTATGGGCTGTATCGCGATGTCGTGTACTTCTCAGTCAATTGCATAACCTCGGAATGTGGACAAGTTCTAACACAGATTTTGCTGAAAAAATTCCAGAGCTCCGGTAACTTGGTATGGCCTGTGTTTTTACGTCCCACCTGTGACTTAAGAACAGATTCCATTAAGGGGAAAATATCAATATCTCAATACCAACGTCAATTTTGTTTGCAATATTCGAAATTACAGTGTTCATCGAAAATTATATCTGCGCCATTTTTAAGTTTCCTTACTTCATCCGAGGGAAAATTGAAAGAAAAAAATTAGAGCCGTTTTTGAGAAAATATTTTTATAAATGATCTTTGCTTCCAGCTAAAATTCGCGAAAATTTCTTTTTAATTTTATCTATTTATTGCAATTTCCGAAGTACAGAGTTCGCCGAAAATGAGATGTGTCATTCTTTTAAGCGAAATAAGTTAAAGAAAATTGTTGGAGCCATTTTTGAGCTAATATTTGTTTTAAAGTTGCCTGCGTATCATGCAATATTACGCGAAAACTAGTAATATTTTCGAAAAAAATTACCAGAATTTGGTTTGAAGAACAGATTTCATTCAGAAAAAATCTCAATCTTTACTGTTGTAATTGAAAGAAGACGCCGAAAAAAATTTGGGTTTTTGGATTTTCAAGAAATTTAGGTATTTCAACGAAAGTGAGACACGTCATATTTGCCCTATTTCTATCCGATGAAAAAGTTCATATAAATTTTAGAGAAAATCGTCTGAATGGTTTTAGGCGCTAAATTAGACCGCAGACAGACGTTTTACCGACCACCAGTTTTTATGTATTAAATCATTTGTGCCCTAAGGACCTACAAAACGTGGATTTGGTCTACATAATGTGTTTGAGAAAGTAATTTACTACCAACGAGTCATTTCTCGTCAAGTCGCACACTCACAAAACATCACTTTCTTTTTGCGACCAGAAACTTGTGTTATGAGATCTAGGGTTGAAAATGGATGACACGTATTTTTTCTTTTTTCTCTTCCACTTCTTTCAGAAATATTTTCAATCTTTTTTTTTTCTTTTTGTTTTTCAGGAGAATTCTGCACGCGGTATTGTTTAAACAGTTTGGTGCAAATACCGTTTCTTTCAGGAAAATACAATTACATCTAAATTAGACTTAAAAAGATATACTTTCTTGTGATATAAATATAATTTTTGTAAACATATTATTTAAATAATTTAAATATATTTTAGTGTTTAAAATGAAAATGTTCACATTAGGCCGACATTTTAATTAAAAAAATACTCGTATATTAATACACTAATTTTGTATGCATTGCCAATTTTCAAAGTGAGACACAGAAATAACACTAAAAAATAGTGGAAGCCCGTTGCCCGGCAGACTCGCCATACTCGCATTACGGGGGCGTCAATGACACGACGTCCAAACATAAAGCAACTGTCGCACCGGAGCACGTAGGCACCACGGGGCGTTAATGACACGAATCGTCATGGATCCGAACTTAAAGCAACTGTGAGACTTACGTAATGAATCGCAGAAACACGCATGCGGTCTCAAATGGAAGGGTTCTGACGAAATTCTATTATTAGATTTATTTATAAACAACTGATCCTACTAGGGTCTGCCTGAAACAGAAATCAGCCTTCTTTCTCTGATATACTGAGCCAGTTATGTAAATAGAGGAATCCGAGAAACACGTGCATTGTTCAGTGAAGTTAGTGACCATGGATAGCCTTACAGTATCAATACTATTATTATTTCCATTATCTTAATAAGAAAACTAAGACTTGCAGAGGAACTATACCTTTACTTTGTTACAACCAGTATACTTGAGAAGTTGATAATTATTTACCGTCAAAAAGTAATATGTATCGGAAAACTAATTTTCAACATTCCTTCTCGTGACGAGTAAAGTGAAATTGTTTCAAGAAAGTAAGAATCATGCCATCTTAATGTCGCAAATATATTGGGCAGTGAAAATGAATTAAATATGCACCGCTGGTCTAGGTAGGGCATGCCCACCGTAATGTATCATCTGATAATAAAGAAACTGACTGAGTTGGTCTTGTGTTTTTTCTTTCTCCTGCCGTCGTTTGTCGTCTTCTGCTCTCTCCACGAGACAAAAATAAAAATTAACGCCAGGGATCTTGTGTAGTGTAATGTGTTTTAGAAAATTATTTCGTACTTAACGATGTAATTCAGAGACTGCTGTGAATTAATGTCTTGCATCCTTTTGTTCTATACTTCAGAGAAAAAGAGAATTTATCGAAAAATTTAGTTTTTATGGATGCTTGAAACACGACGCGAATTCAATTCACCCTTTTCAATGTAAACCATAACACGTCTCAAATAAAGTTATGATAGTGTTAATAGATGTATCTTCCATGTGAAAACTGAATAGCATTTCTTCGCTTCACAACGTCTTTTGGAAAGGGACCTTAAGGGAGTGATATCAAAATTTAAAAAATATAGTAGAGGGCACGAAGAAAATATGTAGTTTGATTTCTTTATGAAGCAGTCAATAAACTATGTTTTTTGTAAAGTGAAGTAGAAGAAATATCAATTTAATTATCTGTACCACGTACTCTTATTCGTGTAAATATTCTGTCCATTTAATACTAAAATTGAATCAGTTTCATTTTTTAAATTTGAATTTAATCGGCAATTAAGGTCTCTTTGTGTCCCACTTTGAAACTTACCAGACTTATGTAAAACTCTTCAGAGAATACAATTTTTTCGAATTTTTGAAGTAAGGGTTACGGAAGAAATTTAAAGTATGTATAAAAAATGCGTTTAAAAAATTAATGGATTCAATACGTACATCAAAAGAATATTTTGTTCTTTCGTGTCGCAAAATATTAAATTTCTGTCACAATTATAATTCGAGTTAAAAATGATTAACTTTAGCGATGCTATCTTTTTTTCGAAAATTTTGAGACTTAATATCCTCGTGAAAAATAACATTAAAAAAGAAAAACGTGTGTTTTCATAATTTTACTTACTCTTCACAGAAAAAAAGTTTAAAAATCTGGGACATGAAGCCAAATTTTCCTTAAATTTGTGGGATTTTGGTGTGGAATGACTCGTATAGGAATAAGATTATTTCGAAACCAGGGCTTCAGTATGTGAATTTTTCTGTCGAAAAATCTCCGATGTCTGCCACCACATTACAATACTTTCTCTTTACTACGTGAGTACGTAGTGAGACACAAAAGTAGAAATATTAATAGTAATTTTAAATTATATCGTTTGCGTGTTCGTGTGACAGATGAAGTGTTAAGATAAAACATGCCATATAATAATAATAATAATAATAGTAATAATAATAATATTAAAATTACGTAACCGATACGAATATAACGAGAAAGTACCTCTAGTTTGTTAATGGTCATATCTGTTAAAAACATAAAGTCTGTGTTTCGTGGAAAAATTTTGAATCCAACAGAATCCTTTGCCGTATAATGCATATTGTAGGGGATTGGAGCTTAAAATGTATTTATTTCCATATTTTCCAAATTTCCTCCTAAAAAATCTTCATTTATATTTGAGTAAAACATGATCAATTAATGCAAAGCGTCAAGTTTCTTCATACCTTTACATGATTGATGGCCAGGACAGGAAAACGAGTATTGGTTAAATAATCGAGTAGATATAGAATAAATAAATATTAAAATGAAAAAAGTCTCAAATGAGAAAATAGTCTCTCTACATTCCTGTCTTTCAGAGAATGTATTTAGCACAAATACGTCAAAAGAATAAGTGCCCATCACATTACGTGATGTAAAAAGGTATTTTTGGAAATACAAGACGACGATCTGATAGAAGACGCTTCTGACGAACAGAGAAATATTCACAATTTTTTGTGATACTCTTTGTTCGTTAGGCAAAATAAAATGTGCCAGATGTTTTTAATTTGAATAAATCTCTTTTTGTAGTTGGCTAAAATATTTGATTGACATTACAAAATACATGTTTTTGTAATCAAACACCGCAAAGTTTAAACATTTATGTGCATATTTCAAAATTGTTGTGGCATATTTCCATACATATTTTAGTGTTAAAAGCTTGCATTGACATCCTAGCACTGGCTATGATAACTAATTTTTATCATCTAGAGCTTGAACGCGTGTATTTAGTTTCAAAGTTTCCTGTAAGGTGGATCGACCTACAAATCATACCTGTAAACGTTAGATATATTTACGCGCATTCTCTGTATTCCATATTGCTTTAGTTTTGTTTTTCCACATAGCGTTTATTTTGTTCTCCAGAATAACCCGTACAAATTTTGAAACCTTAATATTCACAGAACATAACACTCATGGGCTTATTCTGCACGTAAAGGTTTGAAAAGCTTTAAACTGTGTGTAAGCGGAATATTTTGTTGAAGCCAACAATTTTTACCTTCTCCCCCTTACGAATGTAAGAAGAGAAACGATTGTAATCATGCGCGGGGAAACGAAGAATTTTCGACAGGAAAAACTTATTGTCGAGCCTTAATAACGGAAAAGTGGCTAAATCATGTTCCTATATATAGAAAATTACTTCCTACATCACGTGGTGTCGTCGGAATCCATGTTTTGTGAGTCCTTGATACCGAAAAATCTATTCAGGACAAAACGTCTGTCCGTCTGTGGGCAACGCTTGTAGCGCCTAAACCGTTCAACCTATATTCTTCAAAATTGATATGTTTACAGCGAACTCGAGGCTTTGGGAGTTTCAAAAGGGTATTTTTTATTTTTGAGTTTTTTTTTACATAAAACCTCAACATTTTCAAGATTTTCTTCGATTTTCAAGATTCGACCTACCGCTAGTCGACGGTAGGTCGGCGCCGGATCTCGCCGTCCAGCGGGGAAAAGATCACCGCCACCTCCCAAGGAAAACACACGCACAAAACTTACGGGACTAATGACCTCTAGTTGGAATTCCTCGCCCGGAATAACGAACAATCAGTCAATCCTTTTATGTTGAATAAATTCAACATTTCATGATGTCCAACATTTAGGGACCTCATATTTGGGACAATCAAAATATGATTTCCTGATAATAAGGAAAATATGATTTCCTGGTAAAGAACCCTGCATTTAAATATTATTTAATTTTTTAAATATATTCATCAATGTTTCGCCGTTCTTTTATGATACAATCCTCATGTATGATTGAATTTCATCAATTATAAACATGAATTTCGTATTTAATGTGTCAGATCGTCACATTATTTAAATATAAATTACATTCTTGACCTGTCGTTAAAATTTCTATTGCAGAAGAATACCGCCATAATCTCCTTCCACTGTCAATGGGCGAATTTTAATGAAATGTCATTTTTCTCTTTTCACTTTAGAATAATGCCGTTTAGTGTAGAAATTAATTTCAAGTTATGACAAAAGGAAATGGCCGATTTTTATATGTCAATTGTTTGCATCTTTCGTCGATTTCGACTAGTAAATTTTCCCGTAATTTTTAATGTATTTTCGCTGATTTCATCGATTTTAGTGTCATTTGAATGGTACTTGGTTCAAATAACATTTACGAGATGCAACAAGTGTTCTCCACAGAATTCCATTGTCGGTTCAACCGTTATCGTTTCAGCCGATTGAGTGGTAACTAGAGACACATTTCCTGGTAAAGAACAGTCCAATCCAAAAGTTTAGAAGCTGAGTTGAATGAATAGAAGCCTCGATTACGTCAGTAACGAGATCAAGCTTGAGTGGTTCATCGGAACTGATTTTTATCACAATTTTACATTGCTTTGCTTTTAGGGCATTTGAAAACATTATAACCGTAGAACTGCACACTGGGGTCTACTGGACTCCAACATCATTTCAAACTCACACCGAGTGGAAATTTCTGACGACAGCCGAATATTGCTTTACTTAAAAGCGATGAATGAATTACACCTGTTAGCTTGCCCGTCGAGGTTGATTGGTCCACGTCCTGACGGGGGGCTGCAGAGAAGGCTCTCAAATGTTCCATTCTCCATTTTTTCATCTTCTCTCTTCTCATTTCATGTCGTGTATATTCTTTTCACCCCATTTTCTTCCTCACTGGCCTTCTCTGTATGCTGAACGCCCACCCGTGTGTTTGCCGTGCATGGCGACCCGTATCGGAGGGAATGTGAGTCCTGGCAGTTGAGGGACCTCTTTGTTTCCCAACTTGTCCTGGCGCTACTTTCTGCCTTGAACTTAGGGATACGTTGTTTACGTATTTTGGGGAACATTCCTTGGAGGTTTCAACACTCGCTTTGGCCTCGAACTCTTCTAGACGGGCAGTCGGGAGCTAACCCACTCCCGATCAATCGGCTCGGACTAGGTCTTGTACTAAACTCCAGGGTGAGCAAGGGGATCCACGGCGGTGCACGGGGCTCCGTGGTGGGTGGGGACCACGGGGATGAATCTGATATCCATCTATGGATACTAAACATTTTCCCTCGCCCTCTTCCGCAAGGAAGTGATGTGCAGAAAGAACTATTGATTTGAATAGTTTCTTTTCTAAAGATGAAGATCGACCGAAGAAGCCTCGTTTCCTCCTCATGGCGTGAGCCGAGGAAGGTAAAACGTTTAAAAGTGTAAGTGCTGTCCGTCTGGCGCGAGCCATAGAGGAAGCATACGGGAAGCTCCAAGCGGTCGTGCGACAAAGGAATGGAACGATGGAGCGCGTACCGACGACCAAATCGGAAATTCCTTGAACGTGTGCAAAGGCGTGGTAAACTACGAGGACTTTGCGTCGGAAACTGAAGAAGACCTCTCTACCTTTTTCAAGAGCCATGGCGTGACTGATGTATGTGGAATCGGGAGGAAGGAGCAGGGGTAAGTGATCCCTACTTCGACCTTGGTCCTTACGTTTGACCGTCCATCCCTCCCGGAGAGGATCATTAGTGGATTTTTCAACCTCCGTGTGCGACAGTATGTACCGAACCCTTTGCGCTGTTTTAAGTGTCAAAGATTTTGGGCATACCCAGCAATGTTATATGTCGGTAAGCCCAGTTTGCGGGAAGTGCGAAACATCAGTGCACGATCCGCAACCGTGCGACACACCACCACATTGTGTCAGTTGTGAAGGAAAGCATCTAGCCAACTACAACCAGTGCCCCACCTTTCTCCGGGAAAGAGAGATCCAAAAGATGAGTGACCGAGGTTTCCTTCCCTGGGGCCAAACTCGAATACCAAACTAGAAACCCAGTAGAGCTGTCACGATTCTTCTCCAGTGCCCTAAAACCCAAGTCCCCGGGGGTAAAAGCAAGTTGCCAAACTCAGTGCACCCCAGCCGTAATAGCACACTTCAGTTGTCAGGTGTCGCCTACAGACTTTCCTGAAGATACGGCGTGTATTCAAGGTGGGAAGGTTATCATACCCACGAAGTTTCAAAAACCTCACCAAAAACTTCACCATCCATCGATGACTTCCACTGAGGCCCTTACGGAAATCGACCCCAAACAGATATCGTCTCCGAACAAAAATAAATCATCGAAGTCCCGTCCACCTCTTACTGCTTCCGAGACATCGGACGATCCTCCAGCCCCTGTAGATCTCGGTCACCTGTGGCAAAAAAACAAACAAACGGGAAATCCCCCCGACACAGACGACCATATCCAGCAGCAGTGTGGATGGCTGCTGTTGACGAGGAACACCACGAGAGTTCCTCTACAACAGGCCTGCACAACGCCTGCTCCCGTGGGGCATTCTGCACTTGGGAGCCGACCGTCTGCCCGCGACAGCGCCGAAAGTGCGTAAAGTAATGGGCAGTAGGAAGCTTTGCGGTGAGGAGAGAAGTGTGACGTAGCACGACACGGCGCGTAAATTGAATGCCTGGGCGTCTAATACAATGATCCATGTTGCAAACTTATATTCCCACTTGTTTAAATGGACAATGTCTAGTATTTCAAGTTATAAGGGCCATAATTCACTGTTTACGTTCTCTGAACTGCTGCATATCCACCTTTGTATCCATCATTGTATGCTTTTTCCTTTTTTTAGTTAAAATTAACATACTTGTGACTCATTAAGTAATATTTTAAAGAAGTAACATTCAAAAAAAACATTATTATTTATTTCTTACTAGCAAAAAATTACAATTTAAAAATTGATTGTTCGCTAGGAATGTTATAATGTCCACCTCATAACAAAATGAAAATGATGAGAACAACCTCGCATCAAGATTGACATAACAGTAAAATATGAAGAAATTCCATGTAGGGTAATGTTTAACAGCACATATATTTGTAGCCATTTTCCCCATTATGAAAATGAATAAAAGAGATCGTGTAACAAACCTCTGTGACTATGTTACGGACAGTCATGTGTTCTTGTTTAATAGAATGCAAAGGCTTTAATATTTTTATACGATGTAAACGATAAATAAATAGTATTCGTTAGTTTGATTTTAGAAATTTAGAAAGCTCTCTTGTCAGAAATTAGAGCAGGAAATAATCATGATTTTTTTTCAAGAATAAACTGGTGATGCTACAGAATGGCACAGACTCCCGTATTAGTTTTATATTTCTTTTGGTCTCAGCTAGTAATTCAGACTTACCACACATTCTTGCCAGCTGCCATCTATCGCCGCCCAAAGTACATGTTTACCTTTGTTTAGAATAGTGTATTTTACTCTATTCTTACAAGAAATTTAAAGTAAAAATTTTGAGTTATTTTTCAGAAAATTTTGAAAATGTCCAGAGGCTTCATGTAAAGAACCTCCAAATTTTATAGAATCTTTCAAAATCTCAAATCTTCGACTGAAGCGAGATCGACAGGGATTTCTTCAATTTGAAAAAAAAATCCTATGTATGATTTATGCGCTAGTGGTGTTTACAGACGGACGTACAGACAAGACTTTCAGTCGATTTTTCGGTATCAAGGAGCCACAAAAAAAGATTCTGGCCACGTGTTAGGGGATTTTTTTTCTTAATTTAGCAACTGGTTTTATCCACTTTTTCGTTATCAGAACCCGGCAACTTTCTTCTTCCGAAAATTCGCCGTTTTTTGGCACAGCATTACATAACTTTCCCTATACTACGTATATTACTCCTTATATGCGTATGTATACGGGAAAGTAAAAAGTATGTTTTACCTTGGATAGAACCGTCTTATTCAATTAAACATAGTTTATGAAAAAATAGTTTATTGCTATCATACAAAAACAAATCAGTGTCATAATTTTGTGTTTAGCAAAACACTAAATTTCTGAGCACATCGTAGCAAAGCGAATTACCTTATCAGCCCTACAAGCAATTATAATACTTGGTGCCCAAATCAAATATGTTTAATTAGTTTATCATATTTCACACTGTCATATATCGACAACAAACATTTACAATATAATTCAAAGGCAATATTACTTGAACTGTATGTGACAGTCTTGTTCTCAGCGATTGATCTTTCAATTTACGCGCTATGGTCCGAATTGCGCCTTCTAATTGGTGGTCCCCATTCGTTGAATGAGTCTCATCTCCACCTTTCATCGATTTTCGCATTTGTCCAGGACCTGCTCACGTGCAGCTCCTGACGTCAGTGAAAGTGCAAAATGCGGTGTATGTCTGCTCTACAAACTTTCAGAAAGTGAGAAAGAAAAACGCAACCAAAGAAATAATTCCTTATAATGGCTTTCTCATGGAACTTCGGCTTTCGCACTCAAAAGAATTAAGATTGATAATTTCTCGCCATACACCATCTATAGTCTGTCTTCAGGAAACTCGTCTTCTTCCTCATCATCCCCTGTTTCTTCGCGGTTTTTAGCACCTATTGGTTTGATCAAGATGACGGACTTCGTGCACACGGCGTTGTCGCGGTACTTATCCGTGACTCAATGTTCTCTGAGGAACGTAACGTTCGAACCGACCTTCAAACCGTATGCGTTCTGGTACACCTACCGTCCTTTTCGTCAATGGTGTGCAATATATGCGTTTCTGGCTAAGTCATGTCACAAGAGGAACCTGAAGATGTGTTTTCTCAATTGCCTGCCCCTTTTCTTATTGCGGGGTTCTATTCTCCCGAGGTTCTATTCTCAAAAATATTATTGACCAGCAGAACTTAATTCTTAATTCTGGGAATTATACTTATTTCTCTACGGCTTCAAACACTTTCTCGTCAATAAACCGGGCACTCTGCAGTCCATCCCTATCTACCATCTTAGACTGGACTGTTCTCGATGACTTACATGGGAGTGACCATTTTCTACTCTGGTCCACTTTGATATTCCTGATTTAGACGTTACCCTCTTATCTCGCTGGCTAATTCATCGAGCTGACTGGGATACACTCAGTGAGAAAATGATAATGCCAGATAATTGTTCAAATAACATCGATGCCTTGGTGGCCCAATTTACCGACGCCCTTCTTCACACAGCCACCATTGGAATCCCGACGTCTACGTGTCGGCTACGCCACGTCCCTGCGCCTTGGTGAAATGCTGACTGTGCAACCGCGGTGCGTGACCGAAAGCGGGCACTGCCGAGGCTCAATAGGTTCCCCACCACCGTAAACATGAGTGATTACAAAACGAAGTGGGGCAGAGTTAGATTGGTAATACGGAAAAGTAAGACCGCTTCCTGGAGAGCCTATATTTCTTCTCTTTCTTGCCACACCCCCCTAATGTAGTTTGGCGAAAGAGCCGTGAGATAGGAAGATTTTCCCAGCATCAGTACCAGGACTCCTGATCAATGGAAATCTCATCACTTCTCCAGAAGAAGTAGTTGAGGAATTGGCCTTTCACTATGAAAATACCTCCAGTTCCTTACACTACTCCCCTAGCTTCTTGAAAACGAAGAGTAAAATGGAGAAATGCAGATTGCACTTTTTAACTTACACTTTTAACTGGAGGAAGATTATAACGCCCCTTTCTCCATAGATGAATTTTCCTCTGCCTTCGCTCGTGGGAATGATTCTGCTCCAGGACCATACCAGATTCACAACCAAATGTTGAAACACCTACCGGAAAAGGCACATATTTTTCTCCTCTACATCTTCAACAAGATTTGGATGGAACACACCTTTCCTAGGGCCTGGCGCGAAGCGATTATTATTCCAATTCCCAAAGGAAAGAATAGGACAAAACCGTCAACCTTCCGCCCAATCTCGCTCACAAGCTGTATTTGCAAGCTTCTAGAGCGAATGGTGAACACGCATCTGGTCTGGCTGCTGGAACAAAGAAACCTACTTACACCCATCCAATGTGGTTTCAGGAAGAACAGAACCACCTTGTCACCCTTACCACAGATCTCCACTGTTTTCTTGCTACGTCAACACCTCGTAGCAATTTTCTTCGATATAGAGAAAGCGTATGATACTACCTGGAGGTACGGCATTCTTCGTGCCATACATTTTTGGGGTCTTAAGGGCGGGCTCCCCCTTTTTTAGTAGCCTTTTCTTTCGTCAAAATACTTCTGCGTCCGCCTTAGTGACAGGGTATTCGCCAGTCACCATCTAGAAAACGGGGTCCCTCAGGGATCAATTCTGAATGTCACTCTGTTTGCCATCGCTATCAATAGTATAGCATCGATAATCTGAGAGCCGATGAAAGCATCGCTCTTCGTTGACGACTTTGCCATTTTTTGGTCCTCCAAGAGTATTCAAGTGATAGACAGGCAGTAACAACTTGTCCTCAACTAATTGCAGGACTGGAGCGATGCAACAGGATTCAAGTTCTCTACCTCAAAAACCAACGGCATGCACTTCTGCAGGATTCATCATCTCATTAGAAGAACTACTAGACAAAATGTACAAAACTCTGTACAAAACAAAAAAAACAGTTTACAGCATAGAATATAGTAAGAAAAGAAAACCTTTGAACTTTCCTATTGCTTACAGGAGTGCAAATGTTTGCTTAATTTTTCCATTTGTGCCCAGAATTATCATTTTTAGTTCTAAACTGTTCAAAATTCGATGGCGTACAGAAATAATTGTATGTCAAATTGTCATTTGCGTGAACTTCTAGATTTGAATGGTCTCTCACTCCCTGATTTTGTTCTTCCTTATCTCCAGGAGGCAGGAGTAAGCTTGTCTGTATAAATTTTTGTTATCAAAACATTGTTCTACCACCATATTTCTTCATTTATATACTAGTTTTATTGAAATTTGACAATCAGGTCATGCAGACCCGAACGGTACATAGTATGTAACAATTACATTTTTAGGAAAATTGTAACAAATAGGTAAAAAAAATCTTCCATTCATTTAAAGATATTTTGATAGAAAACATAGTCAAGAAATATCAGCATCACGCCTGTGAGAGCAAAACAAATTTCTTTTCTAGCCATATAGGCCCAAACAGTACAGCAGGGTTAAAAACATGAACAATGAACATTTCTTTACAAAGTATTTTCTATTATCATTCGTTCTGTCTTACAGTTTTGCCCTTTCTTTAAAATGTCTCACATCAAATACAAGTTTCCATTTTTAATAGCCTAATTCATACATCACTGATGCTCAGGAAATAAAACGGCTTATTATTTCAGTATTTTCTATTTAAGCTGAGGATAAATTAAATGTTTCTTCTTCTAGTTCCATATTTATCATGACATAGAATTTGTTTTGCATTTCTGTAATTATTTAGTAAGGATTAAACCAAGCCTTTTGATCCGTTTTGTACTGACGACTTTTCAGTAGCTTATTTTCCTGCTACAATGTCTGATCTTATTTCCATCCCTAATTGTAAGAAAATCCTTGCCCCAATTCCTGAATACATTTTGCATACTATTTCCTTATAAATAGTGCAATTAGGACTTGTTTGTTTACCTCCACATGTGAATAAATTTTATAAAAGTATTTGCTGAAATACTACATTTTGCTATTAGTGTGTAACCTTTGGCTAAATTTGTCCAAGATCTTTTATACATTTATATTCACTCTTGATGTACTCTTTGAATAGTGCTGTGATATTGTGAAATTTCTATTTATATGAAGTTAAGTTTGTTTCTTTTGGAATTTTTTGTGAAGAGTTTGTTAATAACTATGTGAGGTCAACCACACTACTTGTAGTCCCTGATAGTCACAAAAAGGTCATTAAGCCATGTTTCATTTTCGTGCTTGGAATATGTAGTCTAAACCAAAATTAATGTTGTTGGTCTGTAGTGGCACATTCAAGCGCTAGGGATGGCAGTCCAACTTTCAATTAAAGTTTGTGCTCAACAAAGTAAGAAAAATGTGTGTCGATGGTCAAACAGTAGAGGTCTACATCGAAATTTAAGAAAAGCATGATCATCTGACGACCCGAAAAAGAGTATCTAGGGATGAAAAGCTAGAAAAGCCAGACATGTGTGTTCTATATATTTTGTGTTCTTGATGTAGTATATTAAAACCTACAAATTAACCACACCCCTGACCAACCTCATGTGTAAAACCCTAGATTGTGTATAAAATGTAATCTTACTACACTGATTAAGGCTAAATGTACCGACACTAGTTCAATTTGTCGCCACCACGTGGCAGCACCAAATTCAGTAAAATTTACTTTACCAATAACGTCTGAACAAATGGTCCGATTTTCGATCTGTAAACGGCATTTGACTCCTTTTTAAAATAGAATTTACGCTACGAAGCCCTTTTTCCAAAAACACTAGCAGAAACTAGTTTTTTATATTTTTTGAGAAAATCTTGTTTTCGTAATTTTTTTAAAATTGCACATATTGCAAGGCACTATTGCGCGAAAACTACTAAAAGTTTTAAAAAATGTACATGACGTTATTGAAAGAACTACGTAGGGAGAACAAATATCATTTTAAGGAAAAAATTCTAGCTTTAATTTCGCAGTTGTAGGAAGACACCGAAAAAATTCGTGCTTTTGCAATTTTCCAAAAATCAGAGTCAACAATGAAAGTAAGATCTTTTCCACCTTTATAAGTGTATTTTACTTTATTCTTACAATTAATTTAAGGAAAACATTTGGAGATATTTTTGATTGATTGTTAGTGACTTCGGGCACGTCAACTACTGAGGTCTTTAGTCCCGCAAGTATAGGGCATGTTTATTTCATCGGGAGGTGGAGGTGATGTTCCCCACTGGATGGACAGATCCGGCGCCGACCTTCCGTCTACTAGCGGGGTTTCGTCAACCAGGTATCTGCCACCAGTGGGGCACCACCCCAGCCGGGACAAGCTCTAAATCACCGACCGATCTACCTGTCGGCTGGCGGGGTTCTTTCCCAACCAGGTGTTTCCATTCTATTCCCAGCAGCTCGGAATATTCCTGTAAAAAAGTTTCAATTTTCGCATTTACAGTAACGCTTACACGCCATTTTCTTTACAGCGGCTCCAAATTTATTAATGAAAATTGCCATATAGGAAGAGGTTTTACTCTTCATTCATATTCTAAAAGTAATATTTCGAATCTACTACTAGGAAACCGAAAAATGAGAAAACTTCAAGAAATGTATTTTGGGTGGCGATAGATAACAGTAGGCAAGAGGATGGGGCAAGATGGTAAAGCTGGCACAGACCAAGGAAATTAGAATACTTTACTACGAGTAAGTCGGTGAAGTTCTCTTGCATCACTTTTTCAAATTTGTCCGAACGTACGAAAACATTTTAAAAATTATCTTCAGCTACTTTACTTGGTAAATGGGATTAACCAGGTGAATTATATCAAGGAGACAAGCCGTTTTGAGATCAACTAGTGGTGCTACAGAATGGCACAGACTTTCCCGTATTAGTTTTCTATTTCCTTGGGTTTGGGCTAACTATTCGCAAATGCCAGTACTCTTGACAGCTGCCATCTATCGTCGTCCAAAGTACATTTTTTTGACATTTTCTTAAGTTTTCGAATTCCTGATGGTAGAACGGAAATATTAATTTTAGAATATTAAAGAACAGTAAAACCTCGATCTAAATGACAATTTTCTTTGAAATATTAGGAGCCGTTTTTAAGGAAATGACGTTTAAGCGCTACTAAAAATGCGAAATTTGGAGCTCTTTTTCAGAGAAAATGTTTGAGTTTCCGAAAAAATTCATTTGAAGACATTTGAACCACATTAACTCACAAATAAAATAGTGTTTACAAATTGCTGGTAATGTGCATATTACAGGTGTGAGAGATCTTTCACAAAAATTACATTTGTGTAATTTTTGAAAAAACAAAAAAATACCCCAAAATGAACTTCACGCCATATTAAAGGGTCCAATTTGAACTATACGTTCGAAAAATATGAAGAAAAAAAATTGGAGCCATTTATGAGAAAATGGTGTTAGAGAGTTTTTGAAAATGCCGAATTTCGAGCTAGTTTTCATAGAAGACGGTTGAGTATTCGAGAAACTTTATATGACATTATTTAAAACACATCTACTCATAAATGTAATAATGTGAACAAATCGCCTCCAATGTAAATATTACCGACGTAAGAGACAAGTTAAACAAATATTTTTGTAAATTTTGAAAAAAAACAAAAGAATAGAGCAATATGGAGTTTATGTCATATCATAGACTACATTACGCACTATCCCTACCAAAAGTTTAAAGAAAAAATTTGGAGCAATTTTTGAGGAAATCTGTTTTTTACAATTTTTTTTCAAATTGCACATGTTGCAAGCAATATTGCGCGAAAAATACTAAAGTTTTCAAAAAAGTGTACATGATCATAATGAAAGAACTCGCTTTGGAGAACAAATTTTATTTGAAGGAAAAATCTCTGCAATTTTGTAGTTGTAGGAAGAGGCCGAAAAAAGTTCAAACTTTTAGATTTTTTGTAAATTCAGAGTTAACCGTGAAATTATTACCGATGGACCGATGCCACCTTTATAAGTGTGTTTTATTCTATTCTTACAAGAAATTTAAAGAAAAACATTTGGAGCCGTTTTTGAGATAATTTCGAAAATGTCCGGGGGGTTCATGTAATGTAGCTCTAAGTTTTATAGAATCTTTTTCAAAATCTCAAAGCTTTGACTCGAGCCAGATCGACAAGGGCTTCTTCAATTTAAAAAAAAAACAAAAAACATACGTATGGTTTAGGCGCTAGTAGTGTTCACAGATGGACGGACAGACGGACGTTTTCCTTTCAATTTGTTTTTCGGTATCAAGGACCCACAAAAGAGGGATTCTGGCTACACCACGTATTAGTTTTTTTTTCTCTTAATTTAGCAACTAGATTTATTCACTTTTTCGTTATCAGGGCCCTGCAATGGATTTTTTTCTTCCGAAAATCCGCC
>JAHLJT010008446.1:93073645-93291145 GCA_031308135.1 Acheta domesticus | reverse complement strand
TTTTGAGAAATGTCTTGAACATAACATTAACCTATTCAATATGTTTATTGATTATACACATGCCTTTGATTCTGTTCACAGGATTAAAATCAATAAAATATTTAATGTCCCTAACACAGTAAGAAGACTGATCATTTCACGTTATCACTAAGGCAAAAATTAAAATAAATAATGAATTAAGTAGCGATTTTGAAATAACCACTGGAGTAAAACAGGGAGATCCATTGTCAGCTTCTCTGATTAGTATGATAATAGATGTAATTATGAAAAACTGGACATAAGGAGCAATGTCACTACATGTGTAAAACAATATATAGCATACACGGATGACATTCTTTTCACAACTAGATATAAGTCTGCCCTTGAAGAAATGTTCCAACACCTGAAAGATCAGTCTTTACAGTATGGACTAGTCTGACCAAAAGACCAAATTCATGAGATGTAACTCTGGACCAGCAAAATTGTATGATATTAGTATTGATAATCTTAGTTATCAAGAAGTTAGTTCATATAAATACCTCGGTCTATTGTAATCATAATCATAGAAGAAGAAATTAAAGAAAGAATTGTAACTGGTAATAAAGCTTACTTTGCCAATCAAGCATTCTTTAGAAGTAAATTGACATCTAAAATTGCAAAGTTAAGACTCTATATGGCCGGTAGTCATGTACACAGAAGAAACGTGGGTCCTCAGGGAAGCAGATATTCAGAGGTTAATGATGTTTGAAAGGAACATTTTAAGGAGGATTTTTGGACCAGTTAAACAACCAAATGGTATTTGGAGAGGAAAGTATAATATAGAATTGGATAACATAATAAAACACAAAATTATTGTTAATCAAATCAAATCAAATCGTTAAGATTAAGTTGGTTGGGACATGTCTACAGAATGAATGATGATGGGCTAGTAAAGAAAGTCCTTGGATGGAACCCTATTGCAATCAGAGTTAAAGGAAGACTGAAGACAAGATGAAAGACGATGTCATAAATGATCTCAAGACAATGAAAATAATGAACTGAACTGTGAAAGTGAACAACAGAAAGGAATGAAAGGATTGAAAGGCCAGGCCGAAACAATTAGCAAATAATGTTGAGCCTCACTAAGAAGAAGATGTAAAGTCTCTGAAATCAAGTGTGGACATTTTATAGATTCAGTATCAATAATTGAAAGTGTTTTGGAAATCCATATTTTGCAAAAGTTCTAATCTATGAAGTGGCATTGAATTTTCTTTAGGAGTGTCTTTTCAATGTACCTTTAACATTTGACAAAGCCAACACTATACCCCCCTGCATTCATGTCATTCTGCCACAAACGTGTTTTGTAGCCCGCTGAGCTACTTAATAGGTAGCTACAAGGCGAGTACTCCTTGCTTATTTCTAAAATTATATCTAGTATTCATGTTATAAAAAAAACATGTGGATCACTCAAAGAAGAAAGCGAAAGAGCTTTCTGAATGTAATTTTTAAAAAGGCATTTATAGAATAAACCGTATTAATTTATGAAATTTTGTTATCCTTAATTAGAGGGAAGAACATTTATTTATAATATAATATGCATGGTCATTGGAAATAATTGTTACTAAAGAATTATGTTTTTCTGGAAGCTAGACATTTTGTTTGGGATGCTTTTCATCGCTTTGGGATGCTAAAATTGTTTTTGATTGTTCACAACTTCAGATATTCAAATATTCTTCTGGTGTAGATGTATTGTTTAATATAAATGATTTCTATATTTTGTGTTTTTCTTGATTAGCTTTATGGAATAAGCCACATTTTTCTTTTTGCTTACAGCTGATGGCATTTCGAGTCCGAAAATTTCATTCTCTCTTTCTTGGCTTCATTGGGTTGTGTTTAGTTGCATACTCTTCTTACTACTCCAGTCCTGGATTATTATTCTTGGAAAATACAGGTATGTTCAAAAACTGGATTTGAATTTTAATTGTAAATCATTACACAACTACTACTTTACATGTACAGCCAAGAAGTGTACCAAAAATCATTATATAATTAATAATAAGTTTTAATGTATATTGTATATGTTTTTGTGGTGAACAATGGAATAAATTTATAATGAGTAGTGTTAGAAAAGTAATCCTCTTTTTAATTGCTTTATTAATTTTTTGAATTTGTTTCAGTTCTGGGAAATGACAGGTCCGATGCTTTGTCTACGAAAGTCAGCTCAGTTTCCATTACTACACCCAAAGTAAAAAATATGACAGTTCAGTCAAACAATGAAGAAATTCATCATGTCATTACATCAACTGCTGTTGCTCAACCTATTGATTTGGTTGTTGCACCAGAGAATATCACAACGAATATTAGTGCACATCACTCTTCAGTCCAAAATGTGGTACAGGCTCCTGTGAAAGCTCAGTCACCTGTTGCATCTGCTTCTGCCTCAGCTACAGTTATAACAGTTGCAGCTGCAGCAGGTGCGCCAGCAGCTGCTTCACCTGCAGTAGCAAATCCTGCAACTGCAGCAGATGCTGTTGGCAAAGCAATACCAACTCGAAAGATATATGAACATGGTTTTCAGGTTCCAGGCCCAATGTTATGTCCTGATAACGGGGAAAGAATTCAACTTCTGATAATTGTGACATCTGCACCTTCTCACAGGGAAGCTCGGTTTGCAATTCGTTATACCTGGGGCAATTTTCGTCAGAGAAAAGATGTGTCAATTGGATTTCTTGTAGGGTCTGTTAGTGATATTCACAAACAAGAACTCTTGAATGTGGAAATTGATACCTACAATGATGTTATTCAATCAAAGTTCCTGGACAGTTATAACAATTTGACACTCAAGACTTTATCTTTATTGGAATGGGTAGACACTTATTGTAGCAAAGCAAAATTTGTTCTCAAAACAGATGATGATATGTTTATTAATGTACCCCGTCTTCTTGCATTTATTGACAAACACAATAATGACAAGAGAACTATTTTTGGAAGACTTGCTAAAAAATGGAAGCCAATTCGCAACAAGGCATCTAAGTATTATGTTTCATTGGATCAGTACAAACCACCAATTTTTCCTGATTTCACCACTGGGCCAGCTTACCTCATCACAAGTGACATCATTCATGACCTCTATGTAACAGCTTTAAACAAAACATACTTGAAATTGGAGGATGTTTTCCTTACAGGAATAGTTGCCCAAGAAATGAAAGTAAGAAGAATACATGTTAGTGAATTTCTCAACAAAAGGATTTCTTTGAATGCATGCAGTATTCAAAAAGGAATAAGTATACACATGATAAAATACCATGAACAGTTTGATTTGTGGAAGAAGCTTTTAGATGGTAAATCAAAGTGTAGTTAGGGAAAGTGATGTAAAAGCAAAATGTGGTGTTTTCAAGTGACATGTATACGAGAACTAATTCCAAATATGTATTTGATTCTGACGTTGTTATAGGTTTCTGTGATGCACATTTGCTATTATACTCAATAGACTAATTTTAACATTGTATTTTTAAGGCTTTTGACAAGTAAGAAATGCTTCATTTAGAATACAGCAATAGAGCCAAGAATTTCAGCAATGCACAATACTAAAAATAATATTTTCATATAACTTGTAACTATTATATCTGTAACTTTTTTGTTAGTTACATTTTGCTGATAAGTATTGTAAATCAACTTGTGATTCCTTTAAAAATGATTGATAATTTTTTGCTTTTATATCTGTAGATTCAAGCATTTTCACAACATACCATTAGTATCACAACCATCATGCAAATTCAACAGCATAAAGTAATAATTGCATTACATTCATGTCCATTAAATGTTTCCAAGACACCTGTGCAACACCCCTAGAATAATGTTGAAATACATTTTTAGAATAGACTAATGAGCGAATAACTGTGCAACAGTCACTCCTAGTGATTCAGATGTGATAGTTGTAAAAGCAATATGTTTTCATAACCAAGATAGTTTCTTGGCGTGAAAGAAAATTAAATTTGTACAGATTACTTGAGAAAAATTTGTAGACCCATTTAAACAGAAAATTGTCGTAGGTGAGAAGGTTGAAAAAGTTTTCATTTATGGATGCCTGGAAATGTTTATGTTAACATTATAGATGCATTTAACCAACATTTTCCCTAAATCAGCACATATTTAGGAATAATTTGTTCGGAAACAGTGATTTTCTAGATAACAGAATGACATTTTCAGATATATTTCTAATGAACTACTTTTTTAAAATTAATTTTTAGAAAAGTTCATTTGTTATATGATAATGTTTAAGTGTTATTTTTAGATAACTAAGAAATAATTTTTGTCGATGACAATTGCGCAAGTATGTACGATGAGAGTAGTGTAATCTTTAACCAATCAGGACATTGTTAATGAAACGGTAACAACCTTTTTTCTGAAATGAGAAATACTATTAATGTGCTCAGCAAGTAAGAAGTTTGGCATTTGTGTTGAAATTGATTAGCAGACAACCACTGATTGGCTCTCAAAACAAGCATGAGTGATCATTGTTAAACAATTTTTTTTGATCCACTAACACTGATTTGTGTTAGAATTTACTAAGCTCTGGAAGATAGAACTATGGACATGTGACAACATATTTTGTTCTGCTCACATTCCAGAATATGGAATCAGTTCCTCAGATTTTGATGGACAATATTTATTTACCACTATTTCTTAAATAATATTTCCTTGGTACTCGTTACTATGCTAAAGATCGTCTTGTATTTTTAGATAGTTTGAGTCTGGATATTGTGATTTTACTAATAATATCGAAATTTATTTGTAATAAGACATATCTATGGTAATCAGATCATTGTTGAAATGAATGCTGAATCGAAATGGCAATTACCAGAATTGAAATTACGTATATACCACTGAAGAAACAGTTTTGTGGATCATTCAGATTACTTGTTGGCTTTTGTGAACATCTTTATTATAATGTTTTATTTACTGTCCTCAAATCCCCAAACTCTCCCTAGAAACATGAAGCCACTAGAAGGGATTTTGAGAAACTTTTCCTAACATTTTATAACACATAAACCAACTTGCAAACATTTTTATCTGAAAATTACGGGATGCCTTTAATTCTGCAGTGTTTTTAATTTTTCAGTGTTCGTGGCATTGTATTCAATAGAATTACAAGTTTTTAATATGCAGATGAAGATCATAGGTGAAGGCCCAAATTAATTAATGTACACATAATTCTTAACGCCTTAATGTCAGATTATTAGTGTACAGATTTATTTCATATAATCCCCTTAGCAAAATATAAGAAGTGAAAACGGCAACATTATTGTATAATGTATATTCAAATTTACTGTAAATTTTGATTTTAAAAATGTTTGGTGTAGACTTTGTTAGTTTGAGACGACCTGTTGACCAAATATTTCCCCACAAAATCACCGTTGCTAGACTTACTAGATTATTTACAGGTTGTTGCAATTCTCTTACATTGATCCAGCTTTTTGTATCTATATATGTGTGCAAAATATTTCGTATATGTATGTTGACTTTTCAAGGTTTCAGTAGCTCACAGGATGTTCTGATGGTACTTGTTAATTCTAACCAGTATTTATTTAAATTTTTTTTTATATTTATATATTTAAATTTTTGAAATATATTTGTTGAAAATTTGTATTTTCCATTTTCATTTAAAACAATGTATTTTAGGTGACTTGTTTATTTCCACAAAGTTCTTTGGCTTTGTAGTAATCAGATGTCTACGTGATTCACAATTGTGGTTTGTCTGATTTTCTTTTAAGTATGTCCTATTATGCAGGATGTCCAGGGAGGAAATGTTGAAACTTCGTAAATAAGCTCTTAAGACAATTTTAAGCATATTTTGTCAAATAAGCTCCTTGGATATTCTGAATGTCTGAGCTGCAATAAGCTCTCAAAAGTTGGTTTGAAAAAATACTTTCTATGCAAAAATTTGCATTGCAGAAATATATAAACACTCAAAAAAAACTTGTAAATGCTTACTATTTATAAAAGATATTAAACAAATATAAAAAATTAACACAAGAGTAAAAAAGCATGCAATTTATACAGTTTGACTTCTTTTTATATTTCTGGGTTAATTTTTTTGTCTGAATAATTTTATTCATTTCTTTTGTAAATAATAAACAATTTTAATGTTTCTGGAGTGTTTATATGCTCCTGCAATGCAAATTTTATATTATGTACATTATACAAAAATACTTTCCATGCAAAAATTTGCATTGCAGAAGAATATAAACACTCCAGAAACTTGTAAATGTTTACAAAAGATATGAAACGAATATAAAAAATTAACACAGAAATAAAAAGCACCCAATTTATACAATTCAAGTGCTTTTTTTATTTCTCGGTTAATTTTTCTGTCTGAATAATTATATTCATTTCTTTTGTAAATAATGAACACATTTTCATGTTTCTGGAGTGTTTATTTGCTCCTGCAATGCAAATTTTTGCATAGAAAGTATTTTTTCAAACCAACTTTTGAGTGCTTATTGCGGCTCAGCCATTCAGAATATCCAAGGAGTTTATTAGACAATATATGCCTGAAATTGTCCAATAATTTTTTAAGTTTTGAATTTCCCTCCCTGGATACACTGTATATTTAAATTAACTAGGTCACTAAACAAAGAATTTTATTTATTTGGTTTCAATGGACCTAAAAATGATTAGGAGAATTCTATATGACCTTTCAGTTGCAATTCTAAATACATTTGAATATTATCTGTAGCTTGTAACAAGCAATATATTTGTATTTTTAGTGGTCTGATTGAATGTTGCACTTGTAGCAAGAAAGATACTTTCCTGGAATTAATTATTGGGTTTCCCATTCTAGTGATATAGTGATAAATGGGCTGTGATGTTATCTACTACCCCCAAGTGCCATTGTGTTGAGACTGGCAACTACATAGTTTTCATTTGTCTTAAAGAGATAAGAGAAAATTAGGTATTAGAAAATATCACCATATTGTCCATGTATCTGTTTGTAGCTAAGTTAAAATCTTTATTTCAAATACAGTTGAACTTACTCAATGCGGAATGTGTGTTTGTCCAATGTGAACATAAACCATGGTCCAGGTAAACATAAATTCTGAGGTATTACTTAGTGAAACACAGAATATTGATTAATAGTAGAAAAAAATACTGATCACTTGAGATTCTGCATTGAGCAAGTTTTACTGTATAATGGAGAGGATATTTTTGAAATATAATGTATTCACACTTTATTTCAGCAAGCTTATTTAATTTTAATATTCATAGTACAACATATAATTTAGTTTACAAATCATTTTTTAAACATGTTAAATAATAACTTGTCTCTTTAAAATCATAGTTAGATATTTAGAGGTATGGTATATGCTGTTGAACTTGCATAGTTTTAGATAGGATGGTCTTGACTGAATCCATTATAACACAGACTCAAATAAACAACTTGTTTCATGATAGACTTTGCTGAATGATGTGTGTTCGAGACTGAGCAATCATTTTGTCTTTCGAATCTTGCGAACATTAGCATGTAAATTTATGAATCAATGTTTGCACAGTGTTATTCTGCTGGTTGCTCATTAGAAAGATAAAGTATTTTTAGCCTTTTAAGAAATAAGCATCTGTTTTGTAGTTGCTTGTTGAATGTACTTAATTTTGTCAGTGTTTGTGAATTATTTAATATTTTGTTCCTGTTATTAGTCAGTGCATGAGTCTATAATGCTACATTCTAAAAGCATATGTTTTATAGTTTGTGGTAGAAACGGTTTTAGTTGCAGTATTTAAAATATTTCTTCTCCTTTACAGGAAAACAAAATGTTGTAGCATGTAATTCAAAAGACACTATTTTTTGTGATTTCTATGGAACATTCCTATGTATATGCTAATCATCTTTTACAAAATGTATGTGTAGGTATTGACATTTTGTGTAATTTATTCAAATTGAAATGTATGATATGTTCAATGATTCATCTCTGCATCATCATTTTCAGATATATTTATGAATAATATGGTGCTATTTTTACATGTAACGATTGTTCATTGTTGTATCAGTGTAATTTTTTATGTTAATCCTTACACTAGTGAGTAATTATTAATATAAGCATTGCAAAGTAGTAACGAGTAGTGATGGTGCCACGGAAATGCAGGAAATTTTGTGCTAGGTGTCTGTTGCATTACGAGCATTAATGAAAATAGTTGTATTGCTACAAGTATGGATATACTGGAAGTGCAGTCTGATATCTAGATTGATTCTGCCTTACCCTGGTGCCAACTTTACTCACTGCACTAAGTAGATTTTTTAGAGGTGGATTTGCAAGATAGATGAAAAGGGGTTGAGGATGTATTCTTCTACAAATGAGTTTGCTGCAGGACTATAGCTGTTAAATACAATGTACCTGTTGTTGTATGACTATGCAGTGGTTGTTGCTTCACAGAAACCCGGTATATTAGCATTTTGGTATCTTTGTATTGGTCTTCCTGGAGATAAGGTTAAAACTGCTTTGGACACTTGTGAAGAAATAATTGCAATGGGAAGAGCTCAAAGAGCTTGTTTATATTTTTGTTTACCTTTAAGAATATTAACTTCTATGTGGAAGTTAATACGAAACCTTGATTGTTAGTCATTTATCATAAAATACTCATTTATGGTAGTTGGTTTTCTTTGCCTTTTATATTTGGTATATTTATTTTGACATAAATCCATCTTATCAATGTTATTTCTGTGATTTGTTTTGATATTATTTCAGTAACAGAAAACAGTATATTCTAGCTGGATAGATTCGGTATGATTGCAGCTATAAAACAAATGTTAAAGACTTTAGCAGTGTTTACTTTTCTTGCTCTAGCGCAAATTCCTATTCTAGTATTAATATTATTATTCCATGTTAAAAAATGTAATTATTCACATTTAAAGGCTGAAAATTTGTTTATATTAAGTGATGAATAAGTACATTTTGTCTTGTTCTAATATTCACTGCTCTAAAGAAAGTATAGAACCGTTCCCTTCCTTCCTAATTGTCATTTATGTGTATTAGGCCGTTCCAACTCTTTTCATATTTGTATTATCTTCATTTTTGAACACATTGTTCCTTCTTTTCTTATCCTGATGCATAATGTATGTTTTGAAAACTTCTGTTTATATTATAAAATATTCACGTTGTTCCTCTTGCCTACAAATATTTATATTTCTATGTATGTTTTCTTAGCACTGCCAGTTGTCATTGGATGTAGCAGAACATTTCATTTTGTGTACCGTGCATACATTGTACATCCTTGACATGCTAATTGCGTACAATCCTGTAGTATTTTCTTTTTGTGATAGTGTGATAAATTGTAATACTTTAGTTCCTTTCATTGTAAGAAAAGGCATTTCTTTAATAGAACTTACTACTTGCTTCCTAATGCATGAAGTTTTGAATTTAAATGTCATTTTCTCAATGCTTTTTAGAGAGGTATTAGAAATGCAATAGCAAGATTATTTGGGAGAGAGCTGTGGAAATATATGTGCAGGAGAATGTATGATTGTAATTTATTTGAGATTTGTTGTGTGTTGGTCATTTAATATTTCAGTGTTTATAATATCCAATATGAATTTATTTCACTTTTCTCATTATATGGTTCAACAAGGCGAGGTGACATGTAGATGTCATCAAGTTTCTAATTTTTTCAACTTTCCTCATTTTCATTTTGGATTCTCTATATACAAATTCCTAATGACACAAACACTTACAAATTCTTGCCATATGTGCGTTGTGCAATATCTTTGAATTGTTTTCCTGATTCTTTTTCCTCAACTTTTCAGAATGGCTTACCAGATGGTATTCGCAAAGTCTTAAGCATCAACGCAATTTCCTCAAAGGGATTCGGAGCATCTCACAGATAGTGTATTCTGCACGTATTGTTCGTAATTTAGGTTCTGAGTTTCTTGGGAAATAAGTGATTGCCTAGTATTTGCATAAGAAATGCTTATCAGAGATTGGTAATCTCTTTTCAAATCCAGAAGACAGGCTGGTGGTTTACTAGATACTATCCAAATATATTGTATGATAATTGTATTTTGTTTTGATGGCGACATTAAAATACAAGCATCTGCCACTGAATAAAAAAGCTACTGTACGTATTTATTCATATTTCTCCCCAATTTACTGGTTCTCTCACTTGAAAAATACAAGTGAACTTACATATTTAACTGAAACTGATTAATAAGTGAAATCTTTCACTCTTGCCATAACAAGTCTGAAGTTATATTTTTTTTGGAAATCTGTAATTCATGCTGAACAAATTGCATACAATTCCCAGATAATTTTGGTGGCTCCATTTCACTAAAAACTTTGAATATTCATGTTTGTGTGTACCTGTTGTCAATTTCATGTTTCATGAGGTTATGCTTTCTCATATGTGGAGGAACACAAAACACTGCATGTTTGTTACTGGGTATCCTTAGCAAAAATGTGAAAAATTTGAACATTTTTCAATTTCATTCCATTATTATTCATTATTAAGAAGCCAGATGTGTAATAGTTATTTAAATACCAAGGTGCTTTATTCAAAAGGGAAAAAAGGTAAGGTCCCCAGCACGAGTGAATAAACCTCAGTTAAGCCCCATATTATTTAAACATAAATGAAACTTAATTTTTGAATAATTTTTCCTTTTGTTTGGGGGGGGGGTAGTTTGAAACACAGATACACCTTACACCCTTATCTCACATTGTCCAGTTGCTATCATTATCGATTGTTGCACTACCTCCTGCAAATAGGAGACAGCGGAAGGCACTGATTAGGACAGGTAACAAACTCATTTCCCCCAGTCATGTATCGTCCTCAGCATGTCCTGGTTACCTGCCATCATTGCTTATCTTGTATTGATAATCAGCTCTTCTGACTTCAGTGAGAGTATGAGTGCAAGAATGGCCGCTCCCTTTTTTTTATTCTGCTGTTACTTTAATCTTTCAGTGATTTAAGTGCCGTTTCAAACCTGGTAGTAATAACAACCTACTCTGGCAAAAGAAAAGTGAGATTGAAATTCAAGATCATGATAAAATACACACTATAATCTGGGCAATTCCTTGCAAACGAGGACATGCCAGCAAAAAAAATTGATTTTGTGCAGAAAAACAATTTCTGCTGGTCAACAAAAATGCAATTGAACTGAGTATAACATTCCTTGAAAGATTAAAAAGCTATATCAATACCTGGAATAAATACAAAACCATTTCTGACTACAGTTGAAATAGAAGTGACAGAAATAAGTGAAGCTAACTTGATGAAATTTCCAGAATTATGGGGTTATTAAATATATAAGAACTGAAATTCATTTTGTTTCCATAGCATACTATGTTGTTACAGTTAACTGAAGTACTTCCAAGATTTAAAACCCTCACAAATGAAATAAAATTAATTTTTGTTTAAAATTAGTTGACAGAATTATAAAAATATAATTTATGTGTGTACAAGGTACATTAGGTGACCAAATTATTAGGGGCAGGACTCAAAATTTTTGTTTTATATTTTAACTGCATTTTTCAAACAAATTATGGGATTTTGGTGTAATAGGTATATTTCATTCAAAAGAGTATATTATTAAAATCATAAAAACAATAAGATATTTAAATGAAATTATTTTTAGATAAAATTAATACTAGTGTTTGGTGACGCCATCCTTCGATGCAATTTTAGCCCCAGTGCGTCACGACACACTATACAAGCTTTTGCATTTTGTTGCAGTTCAGTGTTGTGATCCGATTTTTTGTTGAGAATTTCAATTAGCTGGCTCTTGGAGCCAATTTTATATATAGCAGAAATATTTTTGTAATTCACTTGGCGATCGGCAGTTTGGTGAGTTCCCATGTCTTAATAGGGTTCATGTCTGGTGAGTTCCCCGGTTGGAGCAAAACGGTAATCTTTTCTGCCAGGGATGCAATAATACTCCTGGTTTTGAAGTACTTGACTATCTCGCATATAAAAATGTATTCTTAATTGCCAGGGCTTAACCACCATTCTTCGAGCTGTGTCAGTAGCTTAGTTTGTAGTACTGGCCTTGCTTCTTGGTTCCTTCTACGATGTGTATGCGCTCCACTTGCAAAATAAATAAATAATAAAAAACAATTTGTGTGCCCTCATTACAGCAGCAGTTTTCAATAAACTTCAACTGAAGGATAAGTAACATCACTTATTTCTTAAACAACCCTGGAGTCTAGTGTTGCCACTTATTAACAATAGTAATACTATGAATCTCATTGAAACCAAATCCTTCGCTCAAAAAACGGTTTAAACTAGAAATCACTCATATATGAGAACTGTCCCTAATAATTTGGCCACCTTTTGTACTTTTATTATTTATTAACTTAATACTTTAATTTTAAATTATAAAATGTTTGTTTCCAGTCCAGAAATTATTCTGAGCATAACACATTCTTATTTCATATTCAAGTCACATCATATACAAATACTTTTGTTCATAATTAATATCCATTAAGTTAACTGAAAAATTGTGACCAAAATATTGTGTTAAGAAGACAACATTTTGGTTTCTGTAACTTAAGATGAAAATGAAGGCTATTTGGTGTCACAAATCATAATGTAAGGTCTTTAATGATTATTTTGAATGAGAATTCATGTAGTTATGGTTTCACAATGTTTTATAATAGAAAGTGTAAAACTATTACTATATCACAAAATTAATTTGGTTGTATTGTATCAAATATTTGATATTTTAAATGTGTAGAAGTCATGTCCATAATGATGGAATTGCCCAAATATGTGTATGTTTCATAATAGCATGCCCACCTATATGGTATATACAATATAAGATATGGGTATACTGAGAAACACCCTTTCACATCACATTGATATTTAGAATCTACAGGAGGCTTGGTATGATATTTAGGATCTACAGGAGGCTTGGTATGAAAAAGAAACACATATAAATAATGTATTTTATTACAATAAGCATCAGTTTTTAAATACAATAATATAAAGTATCCTTCACATGGATTTTATTAAAAAATAAATCATGCACATACTTGAAAGCACTCTTACAATTGATGTAACCAAGATTTTTGTAAACACAAATACTGATGATTTTTTGGTAATTTTTCAACGTAAAAATTTCCAAAATCTTCATTTTTTGGAAGTATCAGTACAGTGAAAATTCTTGCACTGAATTAAGGTTTTATCCTTTCATGAAATTGATATTCAATTATAAAAAGAGCAATTAAATTCTTTAGAACAGGTTACCTGGTCAGTACTGTTAAATTGAATTCAGAAATCCATTTACTCACATAATTTAATGAAATAATACATGGTAACTGATTAAATATGGAGGAATGGTACCATGCCCAGCCTTTCTGAATTACACTATCTGGAACCAGTGGCAGCTGGTGACCTTATGTCAACAAAAAAAGTGGTGTAGAGGATGGCCTAGTTTTCTCAGTCAACAAGGCTGTGCAGACACTTGAAAGCAGCCAAAAATTCGTGCACAGTTTAGCAGGACTAGTGGTGCCCATCCCTTGCAGAGGATGTAAAGAGTTAGTTGAAGTATTGTTAAATGAACATTGTTGAATAACTATTGAAATTTGTATGTTTTCTCTTTCAACATAAATTGATGCTAGAACGTTAATGCACTTTTCTGTCTCTCTATAAATTACCAACCAATGCATTTGCTGTGCCCAATTTGCAACCTTTTCATAAAATTTGCTCACCCCTCCCCTCTCTGGGATCTTGTTTCAGGTCCAAGAGACATGCCATATGCATGCAAGCAATGCAATGGTCATTCGCATGCTCCTCCATTGGACAACCTTGATCCCCCTTCCAGATCTTCAAGATAGTCGACTAACATCACAGAACTCTGGCCCTCCATTGACAGCCTACGTTTTTACCATCATTATGCTATACTTTTGAGTCAAGTTGACAGCAACTCTTGTATCTGATTTGTAGTTAAAGAAAAATTATGTTTTGACAATGGCTCTGGAAAGTAGTAACACAAATAAAAACAAATATGCATATTGCATGTAACTAAATATATTCAAATGGTAAAACGTTTGTTGTAGCACAAACATGCTACCACTGGTACAAGCTACCATTGTCAGAGACTCTAGGATACATGGTGCCAGACTAAATTATTTCTGGAGTAATGCTCTATAGTCTTCTTAATTTTGGAATGCAGTGAGCAGGGGCTAGGAGTTTTGTTAGATAAGAGAATGAAAAAAAAAAAATCTTTCTCTTTCCCTGAATTTGGAATGATTAGTGGAAGTTTTCACAAACTCTTCAGATTAACATGCAGATAGAGAATAAAGTAAATGCAATATAATCTATTAATGAATGGCCAATTTATATTGTGATCATCCTGAAATAAGTATAAAGTTAATGCCATATTTTAATATTTGAATGTTGCTATTACTTTACAGGTACGAATTATCTCTATTCAAACCCTTAACTGACAAATCTTTATTTTTCCTTTTCTCCCAACTACAAGGAAGGTGAAATTAAATGAATATTGATTCTCTGTGTGTCAAATACCTAAGGTCTTTAGTCCTGTGTGTAGAATGCTTGTTATATCCTGAGAGGTGGTGGTGATCCTCCCCGCTGGAAGGGGGTTCCAGCAGTGATCTACCCATTCACTGATTTGCAAGGTTTCCCCATCCTCTGTAAATTTCCCTCCGTCGGGCACTGCCCAGCATGCTCTATGCTCCTGAGGTAGTGTAGTCCATGGAAGTGTCTGTGTAAGGGGAGAGAAGTGGACTAGGTTGAGGAAGGAAAGATTTCATGCTGTCCTTGGCGTGATTGTTCTGATACTGCTGCAGAATTTGCCAAATATTGATATGAGAAATCATAGAAAACTACTGGTCAGATCTGGTGGTCAGGGCAACTGACCACTACAATTCTCTTCCAAACAGTGTTTCAAGTTGACCTAGCTATGTGGCTAGTGTAAAAAATCTGCCACTTTCAGGGCTACAACCCTAGGACCTCTTGATCAATGATGTTGCAGAGAGTGTTGTCACTGAGTAATCACAGCCAATTGCAAAGGATTGAATTCATATTAAATCTCAGAACAAACAGATATGTTTCATTTAATTTTATTTGAATTCTAGCTGAGTGAAAATGAAATGAGGACACTTGTTGAATGTGGCATATACAACTGAATTGCTTCTTGAAAGTTTTGGTTAAAAAAATTATATCTGCATTTACTACAATGAAGCATTTAATTTTGGAGCATTTTTAGTCCAAATGGAAAGGGCCAAAGCAATCTACAGTGAATGAAATGTTGGATTTTGTGGAAAAGATTTGTGATTTTTTTCCTGAGCAATTTTTTAACTGGTGTCATCTTTGCTTTTCACACTTTTTCATTGTGTAACATTTTGTATTGTGTGAAATATCCACAATGTTTAGGACAATTTTTGTGAGATTTCTTCCGAACCAAGTAAAAGGGCACAATAATGAACCTTGTGGCACATTCTTTCAGATTCAAATTTTGAATGAGACAAGACATAAGTAACCCAAATACAGAGTCTCATAAAATATGGAGAACTCCCTAATTGTGGCACCAGCAGCACACATTGTACTACATATACATGTCACACAAAAAAAGGTAAACTTCCCATTTTTATATTCTGAACTTATTTTTTTTTGAAAACATTAGTCCAAATTGGTCTCTGGTACAAACATTCTGCTAATAATGTTTTTTTAGAAAAGAAAATCTGAACTTAATGTTTTCTGTTTCGTTATCAACAGATATTAATTTTAGAAAAACAAACTGCAAAGCACATAGGCTCCAATCTATTACTGATTATAATCAATAGCTTTTTAAATTATGAACTATAAAAAATATATATATATACATACATAAATACTCCAAATGTTCTCCTCCAGTCAACAAGATCAAAATTCTAAATATATTATTTTATACTATAACAATTAATACACGACTTTATGTCCTGCAAAATCTTTTTAACTCATAATATTCTTTTTGATACTTTCATAATATTTTCTTTACTGATACTTCTTAACTTGGAATAGTTCAACAGAATACATTCATCTATAAATACCATCAATATGGTTTCCTTAATTCTGGTTTAATGCATTCCACAATTCATCCAGGTCTTGTGGAGAAGCAGTACTGGGTGAACAGGCAAGGCACAAGGCATAAGCTGGGCAAGCTGGTGTGAAGCGAGATGGGATAGGAAGGATCAGAGCAAAGGGAGAGAGGCTGGGGCAGACCATGGGAGGGAGGGGGGGTGAACTGGAGTAAAGCAGAGTTCATTTGAAACCATAGGCAAATATGTATTTCTGTCTAATATGCAATTGTAATAAATAACCTAGCAACACCAGGTTACCTCAGCTAGTTCCTTACAAAACTGTATACCCTTACTGTCCTCAATGAGAACATTGCCTGTAAACAGGTTCAGCAGACCTTCATTTGTTTACCTATTTTTGGATTTGTCTAAAATGTTAAGAGTTCATATTTATGTAAATATGCTCTCAAAAACTTTTTGAAAGCATAAGGTTCTTAGAAGTCTTAATTTATGGGCCCCTTCATATGAGTATAATACTTTTGGATAATAATTCGTATAAACTACATATACTAAGAGGCACTGTCAAAGGAACACAGCTCACTCACAATGGTGAAAGAAGAATATGACTTCTGATCACACTTCTTTTAGATTACACAAATCGCTTGATGATTGAATATTCTGTAATAATTTAATTACAAAACTATGAAGATGACTCTTTAAAACCATAGTGCAGAATTCTCACTATTTTTCTTGTCTACCATAATGACTAAAAAGCACACGACAGTAGGTGGGGGTAGTAGAAAAGTATGTATTTTAATGACTCATAAAAGCATTACACGCTTCCTGGAGCACTGCACATGCTTGTTTAATTTCTTCACTTGAAAGTTTATTATTTACAGTTAGGCGAATACTTGACATTGGTGTGAATTTCTCCACTTTCTCCAAGTATGCTGGCACAATCACAGCAATGCCACGTTGAATGCACTACAAAAGAAAAGTGACACACAATTATACAAATTAAAATTTATAAATATTAACATACACTAACATATTATAACAAACATCAAAATTTTGTAAGGCTGAAATTTTCATTATAATTTGCAGTTCTCCACCTATTTACCTTGAGGCTGTATGTAAAACACTTTCACTTTAACAAAATTTGAATTTTTCAATAACAAATTAAAATTTCACCTTCTTTCCTAAACTTTTAACTTTATTTTCTCAAAATATAATTCAATACATCCTATTTTAAAATAAATATTTTTCATTTTATGACGTAATTTATTATTGAAAAACTATTCAATTGTAGTAACCATTTTCCCTACATTAATTCAATTGGTTGATCGGTGCTTATTTCCCAATGCAGATGTCATGTTATTGGTTGAGTGTGAGCGATCTTAAAAAAAAATAAAAAAAAATCAATGAATGCTATGAGTAAATCTTGATCATATTGTTTGATTTTGAGTTATGTTCATTGAAAACATAGAAAAAATAGCCCATTAATCCATTGACAACATTGTATACTGGTACAACACCGAATTTCAAAAATTGGAATTAAAAATTTGCATAATATTTATGAAAAACCTCCAGCAATTACTGTACATAGTTATTTCATGTTCCTCTGATCTACTAAATATTCAGCTTTTTCATTTGTAAATTTTTGTTAAGATAATACAAATCCTTCAACAGATACACCGAAAGATATTTTAAGAAATTACTTCATTATAATGAAGTTTCACAATAACAAACTATTAATTACTAAGTTCTAGCTTTCATTCTTCTATTATTTTACTGTACATATTAAATGGATTCATACATAATTTGATATTTCATAAAGCACATCTTCTCCAGGAATGTTAAATACACATTCGTCTGATAGAACCAAATGTTTTACAGGTGAATGTTTGTGGCTTTTTGTCTTGAGGCCATTAATTGTTTCTAGAGCAGAATGCATCAGTTCACAGCAATCCTTCAAATCACTAAATATTGTTATATCCTTTGTCATGATATCCAGTGCTTTGCTGGCAGCCACTGTCAGCAGGGGAGGTAGTGATGCAGAAAAGCAATAACCTGGAAAAAATCAGTTGGAAAATTAATTTGTGGATGGCAACACGTACTCCTTATTTCTCTCGGTTGCACATGAGATCCAAGAAACAAGCACATAACTTCGTAACAGGAAAAGGATTAGATTCTGCCCTATTCAATTCAAATAAAACTAGTGAAGCTGCAACTATATATACTTTCTTGAACTATTTGTAACAATTAGTACACAATATAATAATAACAATAATAATAATAATAATAATAATAATAATAATAATTGGATCCTTATATCCTACTAATACTTTAGCCAAATCTCGAAAAAGTCTTCGTCAAATTACGTACGGGAGATTCAAAAAAAAAGGAGGAGAAGAAGGAGGAGAAGAAGGAGAAGAAGGAGGAGAAGAAGAAGAAGACGGAGGAGAAGAAGAAGGAGAAACATGCACCCACGCACAATGTTTTAAAGTTTGAAAATTCAAAAATGTTAATGAAAAGAGCTCTTGTACCATGGAATTTAGTGTATTGTGCTCTAGCTTTACAAAATGGCTAAAGCAAAAATTTGAAGTAATTTTAGAAAGATGTCTTGTTTACCTATCTGCGGTAAACTGTCTTTAGTTCACTCATCAAAAACTCACTCATGAGAAATCTATTTATATTTTGACAACAGTGTAGATAAATTGATTTAAAGATTTAATTTTGAAGAATAATTTCATTAAGAAAAAAATTGTATATTCAATAAGGTTAAGAGAATCGCATAAAAATGTAACTTGCAATTTTCAAAATTCCAGAGGTTTTT
The DNA here is from genome assembly GCA_031308135.1 of Acheta domesticus. Taxonomy (NCBI): domain Eukaryota; kingdom Metazoa; phylum Arthropoda; class Insecta; order Orthoptera; family Gryllidae; genus Acheta; species Acheta domesticus. The sequence goes on along the minus strand of JAHLJT010008446.1, from coordinate 93,272,347 downwards.
ATGAAAACAGGGCATATATCATTATTAGGTAAATTTTGTTCTATTCGCGCAAAAAAATTCGAGATAAAATTTGGAGTCGTTTTTGAGAAAATGTTCATGTATTTTTAAAAAAGTCTTGTTTCCACTCAAAATAATATGAAAACTACACACATTTTGAATAAATTGTACATGACGCAATTTAATCATCTAATTTCAAAAACTGATTTCATTAACCTAAAATTAGTCTAAACGTTGTACTAGTGCAACATTATATATATATTTTTTAGAAAAATGATTCGATATAAATTTGTTCTGTATCACTATCACACAAGAAGAAATGCTATTAGATCAGCTTTTGCACTTATCGTTCATAAGTGAGCATAAATTTGGCTTCCTTGAATTTTGAAACTTGTAAATAATTTAATGGATTGTGGTCCTGATATTCAATTTTTAATTTAATTATTACACAAGGCTTTTTTTTACTGCATACTGCTCACCAAATTTGCTTGAACCTTCTTTTAGTTTCAAAATATTTATTATGTAGATAAGCCCTTACCTAGCTTATTATTTATAATTTACAATAATGTTGCATTTATTGGGATTGGTGTGTATATTGTATGAACATGAGGGAACAAATCCAATTGGAATGTGATCAGTGAGTAATGAACACGTAACTACTATTTCATACTTCTGTTTCTGATAAATTATCTCATCTCGGAGATCGTGTCTTATCCTGCATTGTTGCATTATTGGATAAAAAATGCTTCAAGTGTCATTATTTATCTTCTATTAAATTTTACTAATTTTGGGCATGATAGAAGAAAATAAAGGCCTCTATCAACTGCTGAACTTACTTCTGGAGGAAGATGTTGATCTTATTTCTGCAAATATGATTGATGCTGTGCACATTCCTCCTAATGTTTACAAAATGACATAAGGAAAATATAGTTGATCTTCTGGAGGAAAAAGGAGTAGAAAAAAAATTGATTGACTGTACAATTGTTAATTCATGGAAAATATATAATATTGCGAATGAAGAAAAGATGTCACAACTGTAATTCTGCTCTTACTTAGCCATGACTCTAATGAAATCTGAAAACTGTGCAAAGGGAAATGAATGCAATAAAGAGTCAATGAATACACAGGACACTGAAAAATCCCATTTCGGTCAGCCCACAAACACTTCCCTACGTAAAGAAGCATGTATGAAAACCAACAGAGATGGCTCAGGGCATAAATTTGTCACTGCAGTGCCGCTGACTGTGAGGTCCTAGTATTAAAGTCCCAACAACGCCACTATTTTCAACACTAACTACATAGCTAGGTCAAGTTCTGCCGCCGTCTGGAGAAAAATTCTTGTGGCCAGCTGCTCCCATCAGTGATTTTCCTTGGTTTCTCTGATCAATACCGGGCAAAGTCCTGAGCAATACCCAACAAATGGGCCACAGACTGTGATCAATCCTTCCTTATCCTAGTCATAGGATAGCCTCATCAGTTACTTGCACACACTTACACTTGCCAGGAGACCAGTCGGGAGCTTAGAGCTGGTCCTGGCTGAGGCAGTGCCCCGCTAGTGGGAGATACCTGCATGGGGAAAACCTATAAGCCAACAGGTAGGTTAGCGTTCGATCTCGCTAAACAACAGAGGAAAATCACTGCCACCTGCCACACTGAAAAACATACCCTACATTTATGAGACTAATGAACTTAGCAGTTGATGCTCCTGGAATCATCAGTCAGTCAATCAATCAAGATGTAGTGCACATGATTATAAAGGAAGAAACCAAAGCCAGAAGGCACTGCAGATCGTGTAAAAGCACTACAATTTACAAATGTAAAAAAATGCAATGTTCATATCCATTCAATGTTCAGTTGTCTCATGTCAAGATGATTTGATGTACCCTAATTGCCCATTTGATGCCTAAGGTTCCCATATTGCATACACACTTTTTATTGTACGTTGACTATTGGCTGAATAATTACATAAAAAAGTTTCTTATCCTTTCTCTCCTAGTGTAATATTAGAGTAAATATTATTTAAAAAATATTATTTCAATGCTCAAATATTATTTAAATGTTATTTCGGTTCTTAATGGGTCAAGAAAATACCTTAATTATGTACTTGAAAGGGAGGAAGAGGGGGGGGGGGACATTATTTTAACTTTTGCAATTGTAAAAAATTCTGACATTTGAACACAAGTCAGGCCTGCAATATTATTTATATACCAACTTAATTCAATTTATGCAAAAAATTTGAAGAAAAAGTTTAGAATAACATTTGTAACATGATGTTCTTAATTGCCTTCATTTTAATCAAAAACTGCTCATACTTTCAAAACCTTGTGACTATATTTAAAGATCTAATTTTCCATAACAGATTTCATTAAGGTAAAAAATCTATATATCCTATACTCTACTTTTGTCACGTTAATTTTTTTGCAGTTTTTGAAAATACAGTGAGTTCACCGCAAATTGGGACCTATGCCACTTTTATAAGCATTATTTGCTCTATTCCAGAAAAAAATTGCAAGCGATTTTTGAAAATGTATATAAATATTTTTTGGCTGTATTTCACACAAATTAATGCAAAGACTATTCATATTTTCTCTTTTGCCCTTCCCTCTTTAGTGAAGTAAGATATCCTTTCCTGCTAGTCAATAAGTCTGTTGGGGAGGATTGGAATTACAATTTAGTCCTAGATGGGATTGTTTACAGACCTCTCTTTGGCAATCAGCATTATGCTTTACAAACCTGTGTTCAGTGTCAGAATGATACACTTGCCCACAAATAAACTTCACACTACACAAAATCCAAAAAGGTGGGAAATTAACTCTGTTCAGTTACGTATCCTATACTCCTCTTAATATTTTAGACAATTGTAAACAACTTTCAGTGTAAAGAAGCCCAAATTTTCAAAACTGACCAGTGAAATTTCTATAAATAAGAAAAACTAACTAGTAAAACAAAATGAATAAATGATCTCTTTGCAGTAATCCGTTGTTGATTTCTCTGACAAATGGTGCATATCAATAAAGAAAACGCAGAAAACACAATTTCATGTTGAACAAATGAAAAAAATAAAGGCCTTACAGGATTAATGCAGCACAAAAACCACAGAGCTATACCCACTAATTTCTACTTACTACTTTAAAATGTTGAACCTGAAAACATTTGCATTCTTTAGTGAAACATCATAACTTCTAATACAAAGACTTTTGTAAAACATTGTTTTTAGTTATTTTAGTATTATTGCATTGCATTGCATTGCGTTGCATTGAAGTAACTTTGCAGTACATTAGAAAATAGAAAAATATATTTTTTCGTAATGTTTTATACATCATGATCCAATGAATTAAGAAGTGAAAAGGAAATAAAACTTGCATTACAAACAAGAATTTGTTCAGAAAATTTGCAGAAACTGTTAGGCGTAAAATCTTACCTAACCCTGATAAACGCTGATGTTCTACAATAAAAGATGAACCAACACAAAATCCTCCTATTGTTCCCAATGCCCATTCCATACTGCACATAATCATATCCACATCTTGTTTCTGGAAAGTAAAAGAAAGGATAGATTCCTGTATGACTTTTGTTATTTCTTTATTAAATAAGCAGTTACACCGACTATCTGATTTTGAAAAGATTATTTTATTTATTTATTTCGATAAACGGGCTAAACCCTCTACAAAAAACGCAAAGCACATATAAAGACATATTAAGTTAAGATAACATATAAAGACAATACTTACAGGAACATTAAAGTATTCTGTGACACCTCTACCTGTTACCCCCAAGGTTCCAAAGGACACACTCTCATCCACAAAAATTCTCAATTTGTACTTTTTCCTAAGTTCAATAAGAGCAGGCAAAGGGCAAATTTCCCCAGTATTCATATAAATGCCTTCTACAATAAGAAATCTTCGTGTCACATTTGCTTTCTTTGGGTTCTGAAAAAGAAATTAAAAAAAGTCACATACATCTGTGCTAGTAGGAGGAAAATACGTTCAATATACAGTATTGCTTAATACCTTTTTGTCTAATTCTGCTTGTTCAAGGAGCAAACTTTCCAAATCGTTTGTATCATTATGCTTAAAAAATTTAAGGCGACTTCGAGAAGCATCAAGGCCTTTCTGAATTGCGAAGTTAACCTTCTCATCACTGCAAACAATGCACACAATGATCTCATTGCAAGTAAAGTTGTATGCTAAAATGGCTGAACTAGATGGAAAGCTTTTTCACTTTGAGAAGCTGAGGAGTAAAATAACAATAATTTTATTGAACTACTTCAGAAACATGAAACTCAAAAATGCCTAAATATAATAAATTATACACATTTATGAGTAAACTAGCAAAAGAATCCAGCTTTCACCAAAATTATTTATCACAACCATCAATTAGACAAAACAGGGATTGAATTCCATCTGGTGTAAATTTGAAATAATTTTATTTACATCCTTGCAATCTCAGTCCTGGCCCATTCTGTTCACATTAGCGAGGCAGACTTAACATGAAGATAGAGGCTCCAGAGAAATTAAACACTAAGTATCACTGCACATTGAGAGCCAATCATCAAAATGATTTGATCAGTTACAAATCATGCCATTATTTACTTATGACTAAAGTCATCATTTAAATAAGCAGTGAAAGAGTTCGCTGTCAAAAGCGTAACATTTTTTTTTACTTTCTTTGCCTACAACATACTTGACGATTTTTCAAGATAGAAACTAATAGTGGGGGTCCCTTATACTGAAGGAGTGGATAAATCTTGTTTTTATATGTAGTAGATTACTTCCACTAATATGTTGGGCAGTCAGAATTCACTTTTTGTGAGTACATGATACTGAAAAATTGGTTTATGGCAAAAAGGCTGTCTGTGTGTCAACAACATTAGCCAACTCAAACCATTCAGATAATTTCTCCAAAATTTACATTCTTCTATTGATCTGACTGAACTTTGAGGCCTTGCAAATTTAAAACATTTAGATTTTGGGGCCTACTGTATACAGAGCCTCAAAATTTTCTCAAAAATTACTCCAAAATTTTTGGATTAAATTTTTGCCTCTGAGAAAAGTATGCCTAAAAAAGTGGTGCAGAAACCATTTTCCATTTTACTCTCTATTTTTGAAAATTGCAAAAGTTAAATATTGTTTTCCTTGATGAAATCTGTTCTTTAAAATTAATCTTGAAATGTCAATGAAACATACTGAATTTTTGAAAATTGCAAATACAAATGTTCAACTTTGCTTTTAAAGCACTGGAAAGTTTGTGGTTACCTGTGAGGCTGGTAGTGTACAGGTAACATAAATGGCATACTAAACCTCAAAACCAGGGTTTGAATTACTTGGAAATGTTTTTGCAGGTTCATGTAGTATTATATCGCGTGGCCGTTACAGTGAGCAAGTATATGTTGCTGCAACATTATTCCACAATTGTAAAAATGCATTGCATGGCCATACATGTAGCCTATTTTAGTTTTCATTTGCTTTAATGAGAAATGCAGTTTAGCATTGTTTGTAAGAATTTAGATATTCACGGCATTGTTGTGTTTTGCATCTTGAGTCTCTCATTGAATTCAGTGAATGAGTAGTTGACTACCTCACAATCTGATCCTTTGGGGTGAAGGAAATGAATGAGAAAATCCAAAACTTTGCAAGAACAGTAGATATAAAAGAGCTATTGGTGTACAGATAACAAGACATAAATGTAAAGATTTGGTTGAAATGTTAGAATTGTGGGTGTGTAAAGATCACAGTGAATAAATATTAGTTTCCAATATTTGCAATAAAGCGGAAAATATGGTATGAGTTATAGTGTAGTGTGCATAGTAACGTATCGAATTAATCCATAAAAAATATTTTATTAAATGAAATTCCAATTTGATAGGCTCATTAGTGATTTTTTATATACTGATCTATGAGATATTTTCAATAAACATTAAAATCAACATGGTATGTAACAAATCATTCAGTAGTGTATTATTTATTTATTCATTCATTTATTTATTTTATAAGACCATTGTAATCTTCAGACTTTAGCTGATCCCAAATCCTGGCATTTTCCTTCCTTATTGCAGGTTCCCATTGCATGCATAGCATGCATAGCCTGATTACGTGAAAGAGTAAATATTCAGGAAATGGAAAATTGAGGGTTGAAAGGTGATACACGGTGGTTGGGAAACCTCCTCCATGTCACAACACCCAAGCAAACGTCCATGTCCATAGCGGGATGCGAATCCACAACTCTTTAAACCCAAAAAGTAACTATGCTATTTCCATAGCACCCTTGATTATGCAGTCATGTGTTGAAATAAACATATTTGAATTTAATAAAATGTTGCTACAATAAGAAAATCATTAAATTTTGAAAATAAAAAATGTGATGTTACCTCACATTATTTGATTTTCTATATCATTTTATTTACCCTATCCTCAGAAGGTATTGATGCTACAGCAATTTTATTATAGAATGGATCAAAATGAAGAGAGATATAATACTATAATTCATATTTAACACCAACTACAAAACTTTAAATACCAGTTTACTGGTACATATCTTTAATTATCATACAAGCACTCCTACATGCACACCACAGAAACATTTCCATTTAACTGACTTAGCATATAAGATTAAAAAATAATTTGTAATCAGTGAGATCTTACACAAATATCACATCACTTCTTTTTGCATATGCAGGAATAGCTGATGCTATAGTGGAAAATCCATATGAGTAAACAACTGCTTCCTCCATTTCCATGAATTCAGCCAATTTGTTTTCAAGATCTAAGTGAACATCTACAACAATAAACAGGATTCATAAAAATTATATTCAATCGCATTTTTCATGAAAAATAATTGCATTTTAAACTTTCAAAGGAACAAACCAACGGTTCCATAAAATCCTCTAGGTCCACATGAACCAACACCATATTTGTGAATAGTGTCAATAGCACTTTTTTCGATAATCTCATTACCTACGAAATTCAGGTAATTGTGAGTAGCCAAATTTAAACATTTTTTATTATTTATATTAATGTACTTTTGAGCCTGCAAATGAAAAGAGAAGATAAATGAACATGAAATGAAAATTAATGGTACTTTCAGAACATAATGTAATAATATAATAAAATATAATAAAAAAAGAGTACTCAAACTGAAGACACAAATGACATAACCTTGCTTGTAATGACACGAGGATGCAGTGCTCTATGATTCTTATCTACATCTGAAACAAGTTCTTCAGGAGTCCATTCATCTATTAAAGCCTGCAATTCCTGTAGGAATAAGAAAAAAATAAGAGAGCTCTAACATACCTCAATAAAGAACACTCTATTGCTATTAATATATTGCGTACAGAGCACATAATTAAATTAATAACAATTTCTTCAAAGTACATACCTCTTTTGACAAATCTCCTGTTTCATTAGGGTTATAACTTTGATGAAAAATTAGCCACAGAACCATCAGCAATAGAAAAACTTCTAAACAAACATGATACAGTGGTACCTGAAAAAAGAATGTATTAATAAAATTTTCTTGAGGATAGTTTTCGTTATCAAGCTCTTCAACTAGTACCACCTCACAACACTTAATTTTCTACTATTGAAAAATTGATTTTTAAGAATTACAGACACATTCAATAGCAAGTCATAAAGATTTGGATAATTTGTTCACATATTCAGAATACTACAAAAGCAATTATCAGATCTTTGTTCACAAATTTTCTCATACTCTAAAGCAATGTTATTAAATGTTTACCAAATACATGATGGAATATATACAACTGTCACTTAATAGCCAACATTTAAAAGAAAATTTATTATATTCCATTACATACTTTTATGCTTGGCTAGTAATGTTATCGAAAGTATATATTTCTGAAACTTCACAAAAAGCAACAAAATGAAATATTCCTCAAAATGTATAGACACTGTCTCTCTCAGAAGGACATATCAGTGCATTGTACAAAATACTGTCAATGTATCGTTTTGTCAAAGTAGTGATGGCAATTAATAAATATTTTTTTAATATTTGTTGAATCATTCATTATAAATTTCCATCACTTGGTATTTCCCCAATGGACAAACCTAATCAGAGCAGCTGCAAACAAATTAATTACTTTCAGCACATTACCACGTCAAATAAAATTTTACGGCAGGGTTAACTTCAAATAAGGTTGAAAAATGATAAAAACGAACAGGTAAAAAAAACGGCTTTCGAAACAACGTACAGATATTCGTATAACAAGAAAATGCACAACAGATACGAAAGAAACAAATATTAAAAATGTAAGAATGCAGCACATATAACACGATGTGTAAATTGGGGCCGGCAACTCCCATTTAAATGCACAATGCAGTTTCAATGTCTACTCACTTCATTGAATGCTTGGAACACATCCATCAGTACAAATTGGGACATCATAAGTAATAATATTCAGCCACTGTCACGTAAATAGTATTCGTGTGAGGTAACGACACCAAGGACGATCTTCACGCCCTTCGGTACACTTCGAACAAATTCAGCGTGTTCTCTCGAGAATTTCCGTCTTTCAACGATAAAGAAGGCGACAATCTTTCTAAAGTACGAATGGCACGTTATTGTGCCGTTCTACTTTTGTTCTGTTTTCTTAATGAACCAATAAGGCTAATCGGACATAATGTAAAGGCGAAACAGGTGGGTAACCCAAACAAGCACTTCCCGCATTTACAGTGGTACTTATACTCTCTGATAGGATCCTTGGAAGGTGGCCTGGTTGTGGTTGTGCCAATCGTGGGTCTAGCCAGCTCTACCAAACTACACTGCGCTGACTGTTGCTTGGCCCAAGATGATTGTAAGATTATTGCAAGAGATGATCTGGAGATGATTATTACAGTGGGCTTTGTCAAGCCTCTCAAGTACGAACGGTATCAGGACGGTATTTGACGATATTTTATTTGCCAATATGTGACGGAAGCAAGGTGCAGATCAGAGAGTATAAGTGGTGCAGATAGTGGCAAGGTGTACAGTAGGTGTTTGGCGATTGGCGGAACATTACACGTGACATCGTATTCCTCAATCCGCGCGTATTTGCAAATATTTTTCAGTTATTAGCATAGTTTCAATTATAGGTTGTCCTTATCATCGTTGATCGTCGATATTAAGACATTTTGCTCTAAGCTGCGCGCTGTATATTATGAATAACAACTAACGTATTTCGCGGCAAAAATTTGAAAACAGCTGCAAATAGGCATGATTTGCATCAGTCGTCAAGATTATATATTGTTATGGGTTTTGAAATGGTCGAGTGTGTGTATTTTCATTGCGTTTGGACGAACGTGGTAAAATCGCGCGAAGGCACAAAAAATTTCATTGAATTTCTGTGGTGTTATGAAATAGTGTCATGACCTTAAGCGGCTGATAACTTATCGTACTCTATGCCAATTTCAAGGACAAGTTTTTGACGTCTGTTTCGGTATCAAAAACCCTAGTTTGTGCGTAACATCAAGCAAGAAAAGAATCCAAACTCGATCAACTAATGAACTATAAAGAGCACGGTAGATTTATACCTTATGTAATGAAATTCATATGATTACAGAAGAATCGTGACTTTGTTAAAACAGTGCCAACCTGTGTTCCCAGTTCTCCACTTTTAATGCATCAGTTCTTCTCGCACGTTTAATGGACGAATAACCGGTGAAACTTGGATTATGGCTCGTTTGATCAAGAGATTGACGTCAGCAGCGATGGGGTGTTCAGCTATTGACACGGTTATGGTGAAAGTAAGTTCAAATAGAAAACAAATCTTTCAAAACTAATTTCTCAAATATCATTTCTTCCGCTTTTCAATGAACTAATGCTGACTAGGTACTGACGCTGCTAGCAATTCAAGGGAGACTATTGCAACTATTTCTGGCTTGTGAATCTGTTTATTTAATTTCTTATTGCACCCCCCTGCTCCAAGATTACTACTGTTTTTCTTTTGCAGCCTTGTGTGAACATAAAGAAGACTTCATTAGCATTTCCTATTTATCGAGGTAGCCGCTTCTGTTCTCGCCATATTTGCACGTTGGACAAGTTACTTTCAATTTCCCCTCACAGGAAATACACTTCTGCTCCCAGGATAGTGCCTTTTAAGTTGTCAGATATTGGAGAAGGGATACGAGAAGTAACTGTAAAAGAGTGGTATGGTACACTGCAGAAAATTTACTGATCTGTTATTTGCCCTATTCTTATTTAACTCATTTTGCAAGCTTTCAAATTCCTTTGTAATTCACATTTCCTTTTATAGGTTTGTAAAAGTTGGGGATAAAGTTTCACAGTTTGACAACATTTGTGAAGTTCAAAGTGACAAGGCGTCTGTTACAATTACCAGCCGTTACGATGGGACCATCACAAAATTACATTACAACATTGATGACACTGCTCTTGTAGGAGATCCACTTGTGGACTTGGAAGTTTTTGACAACAGTATGTTATGTTCTTGGGTGAAGCAAATATGATATGCTTATCACTCTTATGGGAAAGGTATTGGGATTGCATGATTTCTTTCTTGTTAATATTGTCTTCATGAGAAACTGCCACTAACAATACTTGTAATAACACTTTCTACTGTCTAAAATCAAAACGCTTCTTTTTTATAAATTCTTTTCCTATTATAAGTTGTTTTCTTACACTAATATTTGTAGTATGTTTTCTGCCATTTTCTTTTGTTGACGTGCTTTCATTGTTGAAAAGGATTAAAATAGAGGAAAAAGTAATATATTTGCATTTTCTAAGTTAGGGGAGTCAAGTTTTGATATCATCTTGTTTCTTTTACATTCTTAATCAAAGCTGCATGTACTCTTGCAGACATGGTGATAATGCATGATGTTGGTAATAGGTATCTAACAATAGTATAGATAATTTCTATTGCATTTTGTTTTGAAAAACTCAAAAATGTTGATTAATATATGATGAACTTTGGGAAATGATGATACAAATATTGTTCAATATGGTGAATTAGGAAAAAATTCACTATTTTGCTTGTGAGGCAAAAAAGTCTTGTACTGTAAATTTTGTCAAATAATAATTAAATTTTTAAATATTTTCGTGCTTCTCGAAGATTTACCCATCTGTTAAATGTCTTAAGTTAGTCTTCTCAATATTGAAGTTCTAGATTCACCCAAACAGGACAATCCACCTCATTCAGGACAAGTCCTTTGCTGAGTGTTTGAACAGTACAGTAAAACCCCTTTATAAGAGACACCTGGGGGAATGGAATTTTGTCTCTTATAAGTGGGAAATGCGTTTTTGACGTGTTTAATGCGATGTTACCATATTTTTAGTGGATTAGTATGATTTGTACACTTATTTTAAACTTGAGGAAACGTAAATTAGTTGATTCCAGAGCCCATTTAACCAGATCTATTGAGTGAACTTTATGACATTTAAAGCACATGTGCTCATAAATGGATTATGTGAACAAATCGCCTCTAATGTAAATATTGACACGAGAGTTATAAAAAAATTATATTTGTGTAATTTTTGAAAAAAACAAAAGAATAGAGCAAAATGATGTTAAAGAGTCTTATAAAGTACCTTTATAACTATCACTACCAAAAGTTTAAAGAAAAAATTGAGCTGTTTTTGAGAAAATCTTGTTTTTGTAAATGTTTATTATTTCACTCAATATTACGTGAAAACTTTTTTTAGTACATAATGTTAATGAAAGACCTAATTATAGAGAAAACAAATTATTATAAAAAAATTTCTATCTTCAATTTTGTAGTTGAAGAAAAACACCGAAAAAATTGCAAACTTTTCCAATTTTCGAAAATTTAGTTAACAGTGAAAATCCTAACAATGCCACCTCTGTAAGTGAATTTCATTCTACTCTTACAAGAAATTTAAAGAAAAAATTTGGGGCCATTTTTGGGGACATGTCCCACGGGCTTCACGTACAGTACCCACAAAAATTTAGAATGTTTTTCAAAACCGCAGTGTTTCGAGTGGAACCAAATCGATCGCGGAATATTCATTTTGGAAAAAAATGTACGATGGCGCTAGTGTTATTCACGGACGGACGAAGGGACGTTTTGAAAGAAAAAAACGAACCTTTTTCGGTATCAGGGGACCCCAAAACATGCATTCTGTTAAAATCTCGTAATCGATTTTATGCAGCATTACATTACTTTCTCTATGTTACGTATACATGTACGTATACGAGAAAGTAACAATCGGAAACACTGGTCAAAACACTAAATGCAAAATACTGTGATTTATTCAACTCTGCCTCTGGCAGGTATCAGCTGCTGACGGTTTCATCCAATCGGGCGCTTGAAAGTGACCATCGTGACGTCACTAGTGACACAAAGCTTCTGATTGGATGAAACCGTAAGCAGCTGACCTTCTAGAGGCACGGTTACAAAAGTCGCACTATAGGCATCTTCCTTGTTGCCAAGACACGAAGCTGAACTGAACTGAACTGAACTGAACTGAACTGAATGAGCTTTCTTCACGAGACCTTCGCACACCTCCCCCCCCGCGGGCACTGGTGTTACGAACCCCTGCTCCAGCCTATTTAAGCACGTGTCCCAACCCTTACCACGCTGAGGAAATTCCTGAGTCACCTGGAGGAAAATTTCGCCTTTTGTCTCTTACAAGCGAGAAGAAACGCATGGCGGAGAATAAAATCTTGTCCACTATACACGGGAATCTCTTATAACGGGGTCTCTTAAAAGCGGGAAACAAATGCATTGTTTATATACAACTGACCTCGGGACCGAGAATTTTGTCTCCTATAAGGGGGATTCTCTTATAACGGGGTCTCTTATAGTGGGGTTTTACTGTAATTTGGAAGTGAATTTAGACTGCTTTCAGTCTATTAAGAATATTAAATTAATATTCTTTTACGGTTGCACATCACCATTCGTTTTTAGTATTCAATAATATGGAGGAAATATTTGATATCAAAAGTCTCAATCCAGTGAACTGTATTAAATACTCTGAAGAGTTTTGCTACTGAAATCTGCACTTGAAATGTTGCAAATTTCGCAAAATGTTTTAATGTACATTTAAACATTTTTGGAATTCATTTTTTCAAGTAATACCCATTTAAGATTACGTATATTCATTCTGAATCTTCCTCTCAGCTGGTTTAATTGGATGAAGGAATGAATCAAATACTGGCATTGGGTGTTGCACCTTGTTACCACAAGATTTGGTTCCAAGTACATCAATGGCAATACCTTCATCATTACATAAATCATTATGATATGTTAGACATTAATATATAGACATCAATACAGTATACAATATACGATATACATCAATACAATATATGTTAGACATCAATACATAAATCATTATGATATGTATAAATAATAAATTGCTTGGAATTACAGCAAATCTGAATGGTAGATTAATTTTAAAATGTTAACAAAAGTATTTGGTCTCACAATGTACTTTATGTATCTCACAAAAATTCAGTAATTAAATAAACTGTACATGAAGTGTTTTGAACAACTACAATTTAACTATTACCATTCATGAAAGCAAGGTTTTACATCTCGCAAAGACTGATCACATATGCCTACCTACACAATGTATAAAATAGTAACTTCACAATACTTCAATCCAGTAGTGTCCCAGAGAGTTTGAATTCGCCTCTCCATACAATCACTTTTAATATTTTGCTACTGCAAATCTAAAACCAAATATAATACTTAACAGAGGTGCATTATTTAATGCAGAAAGCAGCACACTTGAAATGTAAAATACTGCAATGAACTTATTTACAGATTTAAAAGATATGTGTCAATTTACCATGTATGCAGCCTGTGTTGCCAGCAGTGAAAAATATTCATGTTCTTACAATCAACTGCAGTGGTAATTTATTATTGGTACTTTGCCATTACCTTTTCAATGTTTTGAGTGGAAGCACCTCACATGAATATAAGCTATATACATCCATAAAGGGTTGATCTTATCTACCCATAAATGGTTCTACCTTAGGCTTATGCAGAATAAGCTGAATTGTTATTGAGCAATTAAAGTTACCGTGACTTATTGAATTCCTAATCGAGCAGGTTTTCTTCTTTTATTTGAATGTATTAAAAAAAATTATAATAGATGTGTTCATTTTTATGCGTAAATAATGTAATGGTGTCATGATTGCATGCTCAATTGCACAAATTGGGTGAAATTTAACAATTCAGTATTAAAGGTGTTACATGTGTGGTTTGATATATGCAAATATTTGAACATTTTTTAGATTTATTTCTAACATTCGGCCTACAATTTGTGCAGGCATTGAAATAAAATGACATTAGAAATAGCTTCATGTTTCAATAATACTCGAAATTTACTTCAATAATACTCAAGCATTTAAAGAATATGTTATGTATTGTAAGTAAATATCATTTGATTTGAGTGATTTCTATAAATATGTTAATATACAACAAAAATAATGCAATAGATATTTTAAATATTACTAATAGGACAAGAAATTTTAATTCTTCCAACAAAAATTTTTTTATTGCGTTTGTCTTGTCTGAATTGCTTTTAATGTATAAAATGTAGTTAATGTTTTGATCAGCAACATTTTTATTATTTTTTTGTTGGTTACTCAAATGTAAAATAAAAATAAAATATTAATCCATCAAGCTTAACATTACTAAGTATTTGAACTGAAATAAATCAATGCTCTGGTTCATAGTTAATTTTGAATGGTAAATAGTGCATTATACTTTCTAGTTAATACGGAATAATACTTAATGCAAAAGAACTCTGTATCACTCCCACTGAGAACAGAGTTGTGCATTAACATGGGAGAAAATACAGTGGTATCACTTTTTGTATTATTTTTTGATTACAAAATACTGTACTTTGTATGATACTTGATTATTAGAGTTTCTTTAAATTTATTTATCTATGGGACATTATTCTGCAAAAGCTTTAAATAATTTCAGAAAGAGAAGCGTTACTTTTGGGTCACAGTAACATAGTGGTTAGGACTCATGCTTGCTAACCTGAGTCACAGATTTAAGTCTCAGCAAGTTTGAAAATACAAAGGGAGAAGAAAACGCTTTATGATATATTTTAAAATATATTACTTTCATTCTTATGATAGTAATTCAACAGGTTCAGCGGCAAGTGGAGGATCTTCACAGGAAGATGCTGACATTCAGACAACTGAAACTCCGCAAGAGGTAGTAGATTTTGGCAATAAAGTTCTAGCAACACCTGCTGTTCGAAGATTGGCATCGGAAGAGAAAGTAAGTATGAAGTAATGATTGATTTGGGAAAGTAAGTAAGGATGAAGTAATAGTTTATTGGGGGATGGACATGCTTGTGTGTGTTGGTGAGGGGGGCATGCATGCACGTGTACCCGCTCAGGCATAAACACGTTCTTTCTCTTTAAATTAGTTTGTACCATTCCCATTTCCATTGATCAGCACACTACGATTTGCCTATTCTCTTCTAAATTTGTTGTTCAATGCTTTTGTGATTTTTAGAGAGCTGCTTCAATTAAGATTTTATCTGCTTACTTAACTCCCAGATTTTTTTTTTTAATAATTCCTCCTATATAATGAATTGCTCTATTTTGAAATGTGAAAATCTGTTTTCCTATTTGTTAACAATAAAATTAGGCTTAGCACAAGTTCATGTTATAATTTTTAACATTTTCAAAAAGAAACAAATCTGCCAATAACTGCTTAAAAATTTTGTTGATATTTAAAGATTTTTTAATGGTATGTGAGTGTGTGCATATGTGTGTGTGGGTGTGTGTAGGTGTGCACGTATGTGAATATGTATTGTCTGTTTTCCTCTTGAGAATTTTTCAGAATACACAGTATTTTTATCAGTGTACAAAAGAAACAGAAAGGCTCTGCAGTGAAAATTTGCAGAGCCTTTGTTTCCTCACACTTAAGTTGTAAAGCCATCTGCATTTTGCCAGAGCTATCTGACCTGTCCTTGCTTCACAAAATAGCATGATATTCACAGTATTGCAATTGGCCTGCAATATCATCTGAGATTGTGGGATGTGCAGAGGTGTGACTTAACCGTCTTTTGACTCAGTATAAGTAATTTCTGTATGCAGGTTAACCAATAATTTTTCAGAGGACCTTTAAACAGTTAGTAAATGCTAAAGGTGAGGGATTATGAGAAATAAAAATGAAAAAAAGTGAAAACTGGAAAATGTAATGAAAGTGTCATTGGAAGTCATGAAGAGGAGAGAAAGAGTTGATGGATTTTGGCATGCCTACATATCATTTTTGTACTCCTGAATATTGTTTGGGAGAATACGAGTGAATGATTGGAAGTTTTCCTGCTATTTTGAATAGATTGATTTGAAAAAACGTGCCTGGGACTGGCCGGCATGGACGAATATTAAAGGAAGATGTTTTGACATACTTGGAAAACAAGAAGAAAACTCGTATGCACTCTGAGGAAACTCGGAGTTTGAAGGAATCTTTAAGTGTAAAGGCCGGTGATACACTTGTGTCTTCAGAAAGTGATGTACAAAAGAAACCCATTCAAGGGTTTTCTAAAGCCATGGTGAAAACTATGACAGCAGCAAATGTAAGTTTATGCAATTCTGTTTATGGTCATATAATCATTGTATTGAATAATATTGAAACATCGTGAAACATTTTTTATAAAAAGAAGTGAAAGAAATGAGGATGGAACAGAAATTGATTCTTATTCTTCTCTTTGACAAATGTTATTGAGTAAAGTTTAAAAAATTCATATATTTTAAGGGAACACATTTAACCCTTTGTACTCGGCATGCATCAGAATCTGATTAGCTCTACAGGTCGGAAGGCATCTGAGACATGACAGATTGATGGCGGCGCGTAGCTCAGAGTGTGATATCTTAGATATGTCCTACAGGTCGAAGGGCAGCTCTGAGGTGACACGTTGAATTTCCTGTTTAACTTGGAAGGCATGTGAGAGGTGACATACATTGCATTATAGAATTTTCAGATAAGATCTCGGTCAATAATGTTCAATCGTGAAGACCCAGAGGCAAACCAATGTTGGGTATAATAATCCGAGCAATCAGCGAAAGATAACGTTCCATTCTTGTCTTTCTCAGCTTGTGCTAAGGCGTGTGTTACATCTGTTTGCAACTTTTTTGTGAAAAATGAATGGACAAAGAGATGAGAAAATTACAAAAATATTATTAGATGTTTTTGAAAGTGTCGTGAGTGAGTGAGAGTAGGAATAGGTAGGGGATGGAGGAATTCAGAGAATAATTTTTATTGCAAATCCTGCCCTGGAGAATCTCCTATGCACTCAGGAGAATGTTTTGATGCATTTTCACATTAACAAATATTTTAAATATTAGATGTAAAATAAAAAAACGTCAAATGTTTTTAACTTCATGTTGAAAATTTAAAAAATATAATTTGTCTCTGTGTTTTGTTGTTCCCCTGTTTTATTAGCTTTCTCATGTAGAAAAAATTATTTGATTATAATTTCAGGAACAAGGGAAAACTTACAAAATGTAAACACTGATGATCCTTTTCCGGTTATGACTAAACAATGTCCGAGCTAACTGGTGTGTGCAGTGCGCGAGCGTGCTGAGCCTAGGTGCTATTTCCCAATGTCATCTCAGAGATGCCGTCACTCATAGCCATACGATTCGATGTGGTGTTGTGATGTGTCATCTCTAAGATGCCCTCCAAGCGCAAAGGGTTAATGTTGCCTTCATGTAATGGGACCTTTTTTAACTTGTAATTTGATAATAAAAGGAGGCTCTCCAGAAAGACTAGTTTAATGATATTAATGCGTTCACTTGAAAGTTTAAAAATTTAAATATTCCATTGATGTTAAAAATGATGCAGATCGATGTAATGTGAAAAGATGTTTATGTTTAACTTTTGTTTTATTTGTGCAGATGATTCCACATTTTATGTACAGTGATGAAATCAATGTTACTAAAATATCAAATATTATCGAAGAGTTGAAAAAAATTCAAACACCTGTTAAATTTACATTCATGCCTTTCTTTATTAAGGCAGCTTCAAACAGTCTTTTAAAATTTCCTCTTCTCAACTCATCTGTAGATGAGAAATGTGAACATATTTTGTATAAAATCAAGTCACAATATTGGAGTTGCAATGGATACACCTGCTGGCCTTGTAGTTCCCAACATTAAACATGTTGAAAAGTTAAGTATTTTAGAAGTGGCGCAGGAGCTGAAGAGATTACACCAGAGTGGTTTGGCAAACTCACTACGGTCCATCAGACTTGACTGGAGGAACTTTCACATTGTCAAATATTGGGTCGGTAAGTCTCTAGGCAAGACATGACTCTTGCATTCTGTATATGTTGTTTGAGAACTTATGTGTAATGGTTATGAAGCTTTTCTTTTATGGAAAACAGTAGATTTTCTTGTGTGTGTGTGTGTGTGTGTTCTTATTGTTTCTAATCCATAATTAGATCTTTGTTATCATATTCTAATTCTTTGGGTATAAGCATTTGCTTCCCACTAATACATTTTGTTGTTTCTGAGATTGAGTTGTTTCTTGCATATGTGACTTTGCATTTTGTGAAATCCCATGTTACCGCTAGTTCAAAACATGACTAATTCATGGATTAATTGGTTAATTCACATGTTAGTGAGATAGTTTGGATAAGACTGTATGAATGATGATGAACAGTTCTTTTTGGGTATTATTTGGCTAATGTTCACATTAGTCACAGAGCTACTTACAAAAGTAAAATGATTGATTGAGTGTGAAGAGTCTTATGAATTCACAAGAAGTATTTTAGCATAAACATATGTTGGAAATTATGCGTTACACAGAATCAAGGTTGTTTTATATAAATTGCAAGAGCTGAAGTCTTGTCGCCCTAACTCTGAAATGTTAAATGAAGCTTTGCCTGAAGTATACAGTGAGATAGGTTAAGTAGTATTGTATAAATAGAAATTTATGACTGACTGGTAGAACTTGGAGCTATACATGCAGTCTCTCACTTGCCATAGAAACCTCCCTCCTACAGTCTGATTCCTGTTTATCTTATAATGTCTGTTATTCCTTGTCATTGTAATGTACTTCACCTACTTTAAGCCACATTGTGTTAGCTAATGCTCTCTTCAACTGACAGAGATCTGAAGTATCCTTCAGATTTTATCCACCCATTTTGGATAATGTGAACATAAACTAGTTTGTGAATTAGTCTGATTCGAACATCAGCTGTAACAGTTACGTCAGCCAAGGAATATTAATGTAATAAACAACTGCCAACAAAACATTTAATATAATTTATGGGCAGAGACTTATAGTTGTGTCTATTGAGTGACCTTTGAGACACTTGAGATGAATTACACACAAAATGATATTCCACAACGTTAGTATGATAATGGTTTGCGCTTTACAAAAAATAAGAACAAATAAAGATATGTTCATGCCAAATATTTTGCAGATGAATTTTATATTTGGTGGTGTATCAAAGTAATGAAATCTTCAGAAGTTTTGATTTGTAATATGTTGTCCAGGTGGTACATCAGTAAACAATATTAGTTTGATAAGTTTGTAGAATTTTTAGTGTGTATGATCTTCTTTTAATATTTTACTTTCATCTAAGAAATTTAAGAAATTCATTAACTAGAACACAACTTTGTGAATATTTAATGATATGAATGTTTTATAGGTTGAAACAGGTTTCACTTTAAATTGTTTAGTTTTCAAGAACTAACACACAAATGGTTTTCACTACAGTGTTCACAATAAATGAGAAAGTTGATACAAGTTTTCCAAAAAAGAAAAGCATTTAAAATTTGTGAGTGTTTTTTACAGGGATAACTATTTGTATATTTTTTTCACCTTTAACAGATTGGAGGAAAGTACACTCTACCAGTTGTTTTACCTCCAGAAGTGGCAATAGGAGGAATAGGAGCAGTTCAGATTGTTCCTAGATTTGACGAGTTGGGAAATGTTGTGAAAGCGAAAGTGATATGCATAAGTTGGGCAGCTGATCATCGGATTATTGATGGGGCAACTATAGCTAGATTTTCAAATTTGTGGAAGAGTTACATTGAAAATCCTTACAAACTGCTTTTGAATGTATCATGATAACTTTGTTTGTACTGTTGGTCATATGCTGTCAATTTTGTGTTAATCAGACAATAAATGTCATTGTTTTCTAGAATTTATTGAACATTTTCTTTTTTTCTTGGAGGTTATCACTTGCTGCTCTTGAATAAAATAATTATTGTTTGTGCTCTGTGACAGTTACCGTAAACCAAGAGATTTCATTAATGTCGTATGAGCGGTGTTCCATGTGAAATTAAAACCAATTTCAGTCATGTCTTCTCAAGTGCTATATTTTTTTATGGCAACTGTGATTAAATTCATGAGATCTGTATTTTATTTTTATTTTTGGGGTCATTCCACACCAAATCATAACGGGTCCTAACAGTTTAAGATTTTCAACCTGGGTGTGCCTAAAGTTCTTGTGAATGTAAATAAAACTAGTGCTTACAAGGGCAGTAGCAAAAATAATATCGAAGTGACAGGGATCTAATATTCAAATAAATTGTGAAATTGTTATGAATTATACAAACCAAAAATTGTATCATCTCAGATGTTTTCAAAATTTAAATTTTTTGTATGTGTCATAAAGAAACCACATTTATGAGCTTTAAAATAAGTTATTAATTACATTATTGACTTTAATTATTTAAATTAAATAATTATTAACACAAGTTACAAATTTTTGAAACAACATACTCTTTTCCTCTACATTCAAGAGTTGTGAAATGATGAGTTTCAATTAGTTGTAATTCCTGATCCCATTCTCATCCCAGATTCAAACAGTTTATACAGTTCTATAAATACCACATAGAATGCCATGTATACCAGACTTATATAGAAAATCAAATCTCACAGATCCCAAAGCCATGGATAAAATACGTGTGTGGTTTGTCCATTGTTTTCTAATTGGGTTTGACAAATTGTTTAATAAACATCCTGTATAACTGATTCTATGATCTAGTGAGTGAGTGAGAATTCCCGTTTTTCCGAGGCAATAACTACTTTGGTGATGAGTGTTTTGAGTGTAGTGCATGTAATAGCCAGATGGTGGTGTTACTCTCCAGTTGGAACAGGAGATCTGGTGCCAACCTTCCTGTTGGCTTGCAGGATTATCAGGTATCTCTATCAGCAGAGTACTGTCCGAATCAGGATAAGCTCTAAGCTCCTGACTGATCTAACAACGTGTGTGGTAATGTGCATGCAAGTGTAAGAGTGTATATGTGTGTGTGCTAGGGAGAAGAGGGGACAAAGATGGAAGGCAAAATTTCATGCCATCTGTGGCCCGTTAGTTGGTGTACTGCTCCCGCTATTTTGCCTGATATTGATAAGAGAAACCACGGAAAATTACTGAACACAGAAGCTGGACACAATTTCCCATCTGGCTGACTTTGACCTAGCTAAGTAGCTAGTATCGAAATGCATTGGGCCTCAAACCCCAGGACTGCTCTGAGCCATCTCAGCAGGCCTATGATTTGATACATTCGTAAATTACTGCAACAGCAAGCGGAATAATATTTTGGAGATATTTGTGTTGGATGAATTATGCAAAATATTTAAACAGTCTTGAGAAATCACAGCTAATCTTTTGACATTACATTTCTTCTGAAAACTCTCAAATGATGCTGCATTATTACGATTTTATTTTACTTGTGAAATGGTGGTAAAGCTCTAATTGGCCTCTTCCACAGTTTGTACTTGAAGTATAAAAAGAGAAGACTTGAGGTTTGTATAAAATGTTTAATTTCCTTTTGATTTGATAATTTTTTGGCCATCAAGCTTCCCAGGATTGTGAATTCTTGGTCTAAACCATTCCCAGAAATGTTTGTTAAAAAATTGTTATTCTTCACTTGATCTGTCTCAACTCGAGTCCCTGTGAAATTGTTAGCACATTTTTCTCGGCGCGGATAAAGTTGCTGGGACTTCCGCCCACCTGGGCACTCTTTGTGGTATTCCCGCCAAATTATGGGAGTTCCATGTTGCACCAGTGTGTTATGGGGACGCAAACACAAACTTCGCGTGTCCCACTTAAAATAATTAATTAAGAAATTAATTAATCAAGAAAATAATTAATCATTGTTCCCCCGCGCTTCTACGCATGGAACGTCCTCTTCCGCCATGCGGCTTCAGCCACGCCGCCGCTGCCGATGACGGCGTCATCGCCACCGCCCCCGCCCCGCCGCCGTCGCCGCCGAGGCCGGCGTCGCTGCCGCCACCACCCGTCGCAGCCCCCCTCTCCCCCCACCGTCCGTCATTAATTGCATGTTATCTTGATTGTAACTTTTCTCTCCATTCTCCTTCGTATACAAGGTTTGTCCAAAAGTAACGAGACTGATTCTATAAACAGGAATTTATTCATTCGATATTAACACTCAAATTCTTCAAAATAGCCCCTTTGAGCGTTGATTCACCGCTGTCAGCACGATTTCCATGATTCGTACGCTCCCCGGAAGTCTGCTTCCGAAATGCGTTTTAAAGAGTTGGTTACGGCCTTCTGGATGGCGGCAACGCCATCAAGACCTTTCAGGGCGGTTTTCAGTTTGGGGGAACAGGAAAGTGTCTGACGGATTCAGGGGTATACGGAGGCTGTGGCTAAGTTACTATCCCTATTTGGGCCAGGTATGACGTCAGATGGAAGGCGGTGTGGCTCGGAGCGTTGTGTTGGAGCTTCCGCCGATCAGCAATCTCTGGTCGTCACCTGTTCACGTTTCGGTTCAGTCACGCAAGGACATTCTTGTAGTAAACAGCGTTGACGGTTTGTCCTTGAGGCACAAACTCGCTGTATACCACCCCACGGTGTCAAGAAACATAATCAACATGGTCTTCACCTTGGACTTTGCTATTCTTGTCTACTTGGGGCGCGGAGACGCCTATGTGTGCCACTCGGAACTTTGGGATTTGGTCTCAGGATCGTATTGGAAGACCCATGTTTCGTCGCCTGTTATTATGGCGTCTAAAAAGTCAGCTTCACCTTCCGCAACGTCCCACCATTTCACAGCACACGACAACTCGTTTTTGTTCATCGCTCAACACTTTTGGTACCAATCTTTTCTCATGGTCAAATTATCGGTTACAATGTTGTGTACCGTTGATTTGCACATTTTCTTCCGCTATTAATTGCAGACTGAACCGTCCGAGTCCAAGACTTTTTTAACTTTTGACACGTTTTCATTCGAAGAACTCGTCGAAAGGCGTCCAGATTGATCTTTGCCCTCAACTGTCTCCCGCCCGTCTTTGAAGTCCTTATGCTAGCGGAAAATCTGGGCTTTCATCATGACATTGTCTCCGTAGGCCTGTTCAATCAAAGCAACAGTTTCTGAAGCAGTTTTGCCAAAGAGAACGCAGAATTTTATGGCGAATTGTTGCTCTACCGTCCGTTCCATTTTTCGATTTTCGATTCAAAATGAAAAAAAAGAAGAAAAATAAATACACACTTTGCGCCACGATCGATCCTCACTCAATTACTGCTCAGAAACAAATGCCGTGTGCAGGGTTGCCAGATGTGTAAAAAGTTCACCTCACCATTACAACAGAATTTTCCCAAATAACTTCTTCAATGAAACAAAATTCCCCAACTTGGAAACAATGAATATTCTCCAAATTATGACAAGCGATATCAACTGTCGCTGGCGGTTTCATCGGCTGTCCCCAAAATTCAAATTAAATCAAGCAATCATCGTGCGACTGCTCCAAACCATAGAGGAGGGATATTTGTGCTCTATGCTCGAAACCCTATACTGTTTTCGTTTTTCTCTATGTCGTTTTTTTCTTTTTGTTATATAAAAATGTGAGAGATTGATTGTTTATTTTTAATTCATGATAATTGAGAGAATATTTCTATCTCGACTCCGGACCCGTCGAGGTTGGTTGGTCCACGTCCTGACGGGGGGATGCAGAGAAGGCTCTCAAGTGTTCCTTTCTCCATTTTTTTCATCGTCTTGCTTTTCATTTCATTTCACGTATATTCTTTTCACTCCTTTTTCTTCCTCACTGGCCTTCTGTGTATGCTGAACGCCCACCCATGTGTTTGCCGTGCATGGCGACCCGTGTCGGAGGGAATGGGTGTCCTGGCAGTTGAGAGACCTGTTTGTTTCCCAACTAGTCCTGGTGCTACGCTTTTTGGCTTGCACTAAGGGGTACGTCTACGTATTTTTCGGGAACATTCCTTGTAGGTGTCAATACACTCGCTTTGGCCTCGGACTCTTCTAGACGGGCGGTCGGGAGCTAACCCACTCCCGATCAATCGGCTCGGACTAGGTCTTGCACTGAACTCCAGGGTGAGCGGGGGGATCCACGGCGGTGCAGCGCTGTGACATTCCCCTACTATATCTCCGCGTCAGCCCTGGCACCCCAGTGGGGTGTCCCCTTGTTGGGCTCCATGGTGGGTGGGGAGCACGGAGACGAATCTGCTTCAATCGTATGGAGCCCAAAACAAACCCCTTGCCCTCTTCCGCAAGGAAGAGGCGATGTGAGACGATAGATTTGAATAGTTTCGTCCTTCGGGAGGAGAACAAACCAAAGAAACCTCGGTTTCTTGTAATGTCATGTGTTGAAGTTGAAAAATCCTTCAAAAGCGTTAGTGCGGTCCGCCTCGCGCGAGCCATTGAAGACTGTTTTGGAAAGCTGCAAGCGGTCGTGCGACAGAGGAATGGTACCATTCTTTTCGAAGCGCGCACCGACGAGCAGATTAACAAGATCCAAAAAACCAAGCAGATTGCTGGCCTCCAAGTGGAAGTGACCACTCACCCTACCCTTAACTTATGTAAGGGAGTGGTCAATCACGAAGACTGCGCTTGAAAGTGAGGACGAACTTCTCTCCTTTTTTAAGAGCCACGGCGTTACGGAGGTATATAGGATCAGGAGGAAGGAGAATGGGAAAGAGATCCCCACTCCCACCTTGATCCTGACTTTTAATCTCCCTTCTCTCCCAGAGAAAATTAGCTGTGGGTACTATAACCTTCGCGTGCGGCAGTATGTGCCGAACCCCCTGCGCTGCTTTAAGTGTCAGGTTCGGTCATACACAACAAAGGTGCATGGCCGTAAGCCCTGCTTGCGCAAAGTGCGGTAATTCCGCGCATGATCCCAACCCTTGTTCATCACCAGCCCACTGTGTAAATTGTGAAGGAGACCATGCGGCCAACTCTAACAAGTGCCCCACATATCTGAGAGAGAGGGAGATTCAAAGGATTAGGGTGACGGAGAAGGTATCTTTTCCGGAAGCGAAACGCCGATACCTGGTGAAGAACCCTGTGGATCTCAGGCGTTCTTTTTCTAGCACTCTGGCGAACACGGTCAAAGCGACGAGCATTCAGTCTTCCCCTGCTACTCCCCCAGTAGCGAACTTTTGTTGCCAGGTATCCCCAGTGGACTTCCCTGAGGAGACATCGCCTCTGCAAGGTGGGAAAATAATAATCCCCACAAAATACAAAACACCACCCAAGAAGACAACACAGACGAAGACAGAACAAGTATCCACTTCTCAGCCGCGCAAGAAGGCTGATGTCACACGGCCTGCTGGCCTGGACAAGAAAAATGATAGATCCACCAAATTTCGACCACCTACCCCGACTCCTGAAACTCGCTCTGAGCGATCTCTCAGCCTGTCGAGCAGTGGTCAGGATGAGTCTGCCTCGGAGGAAACTTCAGCCGGGGTGGACACTCGCTCCTTCGGGCGGCAGAGGCGAAAAAAGGAAAAGAAGAAATCCTCTTAACTTCTTAAACAACGGCTCTCCTATCCTGGAATCTGAACGGATTTTCTCTCCGACGGGACGAATTAAAACTCTTATTGTCCCGTTATACACCATCAATTTTCTGCTTACAGGAAACGCATCTTTCTCCACCACGGCCCATACACTTTCGCGGTTTCACTCCTTATAGGGTTGATGTCGATGACGGCCTCCGCGCTCACGGCGGAGTTACTACTCTGGTCCAGGATTCGCTGCATTCTGCAGAAATCCCTGTTCACACCGACCTTCAAACAGTTTGTGTGCAGGTGTATCTGCCGTCCCTCTCACTCACCGTATGTAATATCTATATTCCCCCAAGACAAACGGTGTCGGTTGATAACCTCGTAAATCTAATAAACCAATTGCCCACACCTTTCTTGGTTGTGGGTGATGTAAACGCCCACAGCCCTCTTTGGGGTTCCTCTCGCACGTGTCAAAGAGGTGCTATTTTGGAGTCTGTCATCGACACCATGAATTTGGCTATTCTCAACACTGGGGAACCACTCATTTTGCCGTAGCTACGAATTCTAGCACGGCTATTGATGTAGCCCTTTGCAGCTCTTCACTTGCTACTGCTATGCGGTGGACCATATTAGATCTTTATGGAAGCGACCATTACCCCACGCTTGTCCACATTGATCATCTTCGCCGTAGTTGTGCACGGCCCCCTCAATGGATCGTGCGACGAGCTGACTGGTCGACATTCCAAAATAATGTTAACCTGTCAGACGGTCCCTTCGGAAATGTGGATGAAATGACAGAACATTTTAATAGCGCTGTACTCGCTGCTGCTTCCATCGCAATTCCGAAGGCAATCGGTAAACCGCGACACCCTTTCGTTCCGTGGTGGAATGAGAACTGCTCGAGAGCGGTCAGTGCTCGAAAAAAGGCACTGGCACGTCTCAGACACTATCCAACAGTGGATAACTTAATCGAGTATAAAAGATGCAGGGCGAAGGCTAGAAGAACTATCTTAGAGAGCAAAAATGCATCGTGGAGAGCGTACGTTTCGTCTCTGAATTGTCACACGCCACCACGCCTGGTATGGAGAAAAATTCGACAGATCAAAGGACACTCTTCACCAAATACGGTGCCAGGTCTTCTGAAAAACGGAGAAATGATCACATCTCCAGATATGATTGTAGAGGAACTCGCCGCGCACTATGAAGCCATGTCAAGTTCGGCGAACTACGCTCCTGACTTTCTTTTGATCAAAGAAAGGGATGGAGAGCCGTCCGTTGGATTTCTTCTGCAGAGCGTCTGAAGATTACAACACACCTTTCTCCATATCGGAATTGCGCTCTGCTCTTGCATTGGCCAGAAGAACTGCCCCAGGTCCTGATGAAATACACAACCTAATGTTACAACATCTTCCTGATGTGGCGATGCAATTTCTCCTCCGCCTTTATAATCGCATCTGCGAAGAGCACACCATCCCTGCTGTATGGCGAGAAGCCATAGTTATCTCCCAGCTCTGAAGGAAGGAAAAGATCGGTCGCTGTCATCGAGCTACCGACCTCTTGCTCTCACCAGCTGCGTTTGCAAAGTGCTGGAACGGATGGTAAACCAGCGCTTGGTCTGGACCTTGGAGTGCAGAAACCTACTCGCTCCAATTCAGTGCGGTTTCAGGAAACACCGGTCAACCCTTGACCATCTCGTCGCTTTAGCAACGGAAATTTCAACCTCGTTCGTTCTGAGACAACACCTTGTCGCCGTACTATGCGATATAGAAAAGGCGTATGACACCACTTGGAGGTATGGCATTCTGCGAACCTTGCACTCTTGGGGATTCAGGGGGAAGCTCCCCTTATTCCTCCAAAATTTCTTATCGGACAGATCTTTCAGAGTTCGCATTGGTGACAAACTGTCTAACAGTCACCCCCTTGAAAACGGCATCCCACCAAGGCTCAGTGCTAAGTGTCACTCTGTTTGCCATAGCCAAAAATAGTATAGCGTCGGTTCGTGAGGGAACCTGTGAAGGCATCGCTGTTTGTAGATTTTGCCATTTTTTGTTCATCCAGCAGCATAAGTGTGATCCAGAGGCAACTCCAACTGGTGCTCAACAAGCTGCATGAATGGAGCATGTCGACAGGTTTCAAGTTCTCACCTACTAAATGCACTGAAGTGCACTTCTGCATAATATACCACTTGCATAGCGATCCAACCCTGTACTTGGGAGGAAATAAGCTTCCATTCACTGACTCTGCCAGGTTTCTTGGGCTGACTTTTGACAAGTCCCTCACGTGGCGCTCTCATATCCGCACATTGCAAACCAGATGCGTCTCCCCCCTCAATCTTCTTCGAATGCTTAGTGGCACTTCATGGGGAGCCGACCGCATTACCCTACTGCGGTTATACAGAGCACTCATTCGCTCAGCATTGGATACGGTAGTGAAGTGTATGGTTCTGCAGCTCCCTTCCACCCTTAGACCTATCACAGCATACACCACGCAGGTATTCGCCTCTCAACAGGCGCGTATCGCACCAGCCGAATCGAGTGCATTCTAGCTGATGCTGGGGAGCCATCCTTAAAAATAAGGCGAGATATTCTATTGGCGTCTTATGGTGCTAAGTGTCAGGACTGTTTAATCATCCTTGTCGCCGAATAATCACTCGCCCAAAATATGAATCTTCTTATATTCTTCGAACATCGCTACCCCAGCCCCCAGGCATTCGATTGCGAAATCTTTTGCGGGGACTTAATGTCGATCTTCCCACTCCTGTGAAACCCCCAAATGACCTGATTCCCCCTTGGAAACTCCTTCTCCCCAATTTTGACCTCAGACTCTCCAATCTTTCCAAACAAAATACTAGTCCTCTAGTTTACCAAAAGCAGTTTCAGGGTATGAGGGAAGCCTATCCGGATCATCTATTCTTGTACACGGACGGGTCATCGCACAATGACGCAGTGGCATGTAGTTTTCATTGCATCTGGGCCACCAAATCATATCGTCTTCATTCACAGTGCAGTACATTTACTGCTGAAATGTATGCAATACTCAAAGCCCTAAAGTACATCGAGTCAACGACGTTGCAGCGAGTAGTTCTCTGTTCTGATTCTCTCAGTTCTCTTCAGGCTGTCTCCCGGCCTTCGTCAGACTACCTGACAAAATCAGTTCAAAACCTGATTCATAGTCTCATGTCCCGCAACTATGACCTGGTTCTTAGTTGGGTTCCAGGCCATATGGGAATCACAGGGAATGAGCTGGCCGACCTGGCGGCAAAATCAGCTACTCGTAATACTCGTATCGACATTCCTGCTGTGCCATTGTCCGATGTTAAGGGTTACTTGAAACGATCTTTGTTTAGAGCGTGGCAACCAGAGTGGCACAATACCAATTTTAAACTAAGTGGGATAAAGAATCCTGTAATTCCCTGGCGTTCCTCATCTCGCTCCTCTAGGCGTGAGGAAGTAATTTTAACTCGTCTTCGAATTGGACACTGCCATTTTCCCACGGTTTCCTCCTTCGAGGAGAAACTCCTCCCGTATGTGACTCATGCGGGACGCTTCTGTCTGTGGAACACGTCCTCCTGAACTGCAGGAAACATTTAGGCAACCGACGAAGACATGGCCTGGGCAACTCGCTAAGGGAGGTGCTCGGGGATGACGATTCCGCGCTCTCAAAACTTTTTTGCTTCTTGAGGGAAAGCGGAATATATAATCTTATTTGAGAGAATAGAATAGTGTTTTACTTTTTTGTTGTTTTATTTTTGGCCCCTTTACAGCCAACTTTTAGTTCTACTATGAATTTTAAGTGTTTGTTATATATTCTTTCTGTCCTACTACTTGAATACTCGATGTAGAATTCAAGTCTCTCTTTATGTATATGATTTTAATTAGGGGGTAGGCTCCATCTGTAACACATACTGAACCTATTCCCTTTTTTAAAATACTTCGACATGGGCGCCAATGACCTTGGCAGTTGAAGCGCCCTCTAAACCTTAATTAATCAATCAATCGACTCCGGATGAAAATAATTTCCTCCAAGAATTCCCAAACATTTCCCCGTCCATTTATATTCCCAGTTTTTCCCCAAAACGAAAAAAAAATCCATTTTTGGGACAAATTTCTACAATCTGGCAACCCTGTCCGCGTGGTGCAATACCCCCACCACCGATACCACCCATTGAGAGCGCTCTGGTGGTGACTGGAGCGCCGCGTGGTGATTAGTCTCATTACTTTTTTGACAAACCTTGTTTACTGTACATTCATTGGACTAAGATGTATCTGTTTTATTACTTTCTTGCCTTACGAATTCTTCTTAAGAAAAAGTTATGTAATTGTGCGCCAGTAAACGACGAAACTGTAGATAATCCTGTTGCTAAAGTTAGAAAAAACTAATGGTGCTATAGAGCGGCATAGACTTTCTCACCGTAGGTTTCTAATCTCTCTAATCTGAGCTAACTTTTCCGGTAGGCATTATTCTCTTTACGGTTGCCTTCTTTTGTCGGCCGAAAAACATTTTTTTAATATTTACGTCCTTAAACACGCGCTTAGCTCCTTAGCAACCAACCATCTAAACAACGCTTTAAGAACGCGTTCGTAGCAACGGCCGCTGAAATGCTCGAGAGTCCTTACAAATATATTTAGCGGACACTCTGGTTTAGATTTTACGAGTGTGTGTGTGTGTGTGTACAAATCTTTGGATAAATATGTCCCTTTTGTCCAACTCGGCCCTTGTCTTTTTTTGTCCCAATTCGTCCATTTTGTCCAATGTCCCATTGGTCCCACTTGCCCCATTTGTCCCTCTTTTCCCTTTGATCCCTAGTCCCATTTTGTCCCCTAATCCAATTTGTCCATTAACGCCACTTTGTCCCATTTGTCTCCTTGTTCAAT
Source organism: Acheta domesticus (assembly GCA_031308135.1). Classification (NCBI taxonomy): domain Eukaryota; kingdom Metazoa; phylum Arthropoda; class Insecta; order Orthoptera; family Gryllidae; genus Acheta; species Acheta domesticus. The sequence goes on along the minus strand of JAHLJT010008446.1, from coordinate 93,241,802 downwards.
TTTGTCCCATTGTCCCACTTTGCCCCGTTTCTTATTTTGTCCCATTGTTCCACTTTGTCCCATTTGCCCATTGTCCCACTTTGTCCCCTGACCCTCTTCGTCCTTTCCCCACTTTATCCTCCGCACTGCGATTGTTATTTAAATCTACCAGAGAACCTGTATCAACTACCCATGCTGCAGAACATCGAGAGTAATGGCAATTGTTAACTTATGAAAGTGTTAAATGTTTATATTGAATAACTAGAAAAATTAGAAATAACAAAAAACATTGTATGTAACTCGTCCTCTATTAGTCTGTAAGGACGAAGCCGGAAGGTTAACTACTCGGCTACGCCATTGCTCCGCCTCGCAGTTAACCTTCCGGTTTCGTTCTTATACTGCGATTTTTCTAACTCTACTCTTGAGCCCCTGTGGCCACGATGGAATATCACGGCATTTCGCGTCTTTCTCGGTCCTGCCTCTAGGAGTGGCATGATCACCAGCACTGCTTGATACGGTCGCGATCATGCGATACCTAGTGGCGCGACTGAGAAAGACACGAAATAGTGACATATTCCATTGCGAAGACGGGCCTTCAGAGACAAATATCGCAGTATAAATACCCATTTAGGGAATCGTGACAAGTAACTATTCACGGATAGGACAAAAGACGTTTAAAAATTGCGCAGTTCTCGTTTTCGTTGATCTTTCTGAATTTCTAAAAAATTCAAAAGTTTGGGATAATAGAGAACGTACGTAATATGGCACCTTTAGTGTATAGTTTTATCTTTTTCATTACGTATTTATGTCCGTATTTTGCCGTATCATAGTTTACACATTTTTTGAGCTCTACTCATTACAGTATTTCTTGTAAGTGGAAGTCTCTTAAAACAGGATTCCACTAAAGATTGTAAGAGTTTATACATGCAGGAACTAAAAGAAATAATTATTTTCATTCTTCTGTCAAGGCATAGGTAGAATTGACCGTCCGCAAATTACCAAACGCAAATTTTTTAGTATTTTTAATAACCTATCTTTCCCCGTAATGAACGCTTAAAGCTCCTCCATACTTATGTGGCGATGCGGACTGCACCAAACAATAAGATTGGGAACAATTTTTAAATGAAGGAAGGACGCATTGGCGAGAAAATTTCTGACAATCTGTGCACACGCCGTTGTGGATGACGCATGGGTCTCGAGCCTAATTTAATTGTATTTTAGATTTTTTGTTCTTTCTACAATGTATATCAATTTTGAAGATTTTCCTCGTAATCTAATATATTCAATCAATATACCACTGATAAAAAATATTTCCATTGTAAAAATTTATACATAACTTTAATTTATTTTACTAATATTTTGATGTTTTAGTATGCGACTGAATAAAAGAAATTATTTCAACAGTAGTTGAAAAATTTTAAAAGTCAAAATCTGCAGTACATAGCACTGAACCATGACCCCCTCCTCATCCCTATGGACTTCAAACCCCTCTCCCCTCTTTAGCGTTACGTAATTTATGGACAACCTCTTAGGAATTTCAGAAAATATTTGAAAATATATTTGTTAATAATCAGATTTGATGAAACCTTACTACTAGTTGTCTTTATTGCATTGACTTTGAATACAGTGCTCCAGTAAAAATTCTTTTCATGTTCTAAACTAATTTATTTCTTGCTTGCACAACAAGTTTTAGTTGGTTCACTTTTTATTTCCATAGCTGATGTCTTTACTTCTGAATCTTCTTGCAGTAACATTTCACTGTAAGAAAAAAAACTGAAATAGGAAAAAGAGGGTCTTATTTCTCTTACTCCAAGCAGGGGATACTTACTGCGACAATGCTAATACGGCTTCCAGTACATTGTCGCCTGTTCTTGAACTGGTCTCCATAAAAATTGCTTTGTTTTCTTGAGCTAGCTTCCGCCCTTGCGAAGTTTCCACACAAGATATGCCTTGTGCTCTGCTTTCATTTCTGAGATCTATTTTGTTGCCACACATTGTGATGGGCACTGCCCGCTCCGTCACCTCCTAAGAAACTTTTTGGATATTATTCTAGTCAACCATATGATTTCACAGTGTAGTCAACATATATACTTACTTCAATTCCTTGTATCCATTGCCGCACGTTTAGAAACGACTTTTCATTTGTAACATCATACAGAAGCATAACCCCATCTGCTCTCCGAAAATAAGCTTTCGTCATAGAGCGGAATCTCTCTTGCCCTGCAAAACTTTCTTTGTCAATTTGTCAATTTTGTTAGAGCAGTACAGTTTGTGTTAAAATAGTATTTATTTCAATATTCACACTTGCCTGCAGTATCCCAGAGTTGTAGTGTTACATTTCTGTTATCAACCCTAATAGTTTTCACTTGGAAATCAACACCTGGTAAAATGAAGAAATATAAATATGTAGTAGTTAGCACGGCATTTACGGGGAGGGAGGTGGAACGAAGGGGGTGGGGTGGCGGGTAAAATTCCTTTTTTACACTGTACATGGAATTCATTCTCATTTCCATCTAATATCCGATACTTCAATTTGATTAGTGAGCGGATCGATAGGCACTATAAAATGGAAATAAGCAGGCAAAAAGGCGCTAAAATTTCCCAAAAATAGGCATTTGAATTCAGAAAAGGAACTTGTGTATAAGTAAAAACAAATCACTGTTGATATTTTTTGCTAATTTTTATTTATTTATTTATTTGGTAAAAAAAACAGTAAAAACTGTATATGACGTATGGGGAAAGAGATTATCTGCGCACATTTTCTTGAGGCCCAGGATTTAAAAAAAGCGAAATTAGCAACATTTGAAAAACTAGAACAAGAATTTAGAAAAAACAATTTATTATGGTAACAAATTACTACAAAGGGATGGAACCAAATGAGACATACACGTCAACAACCGTAAATAATTAACTGTTCTTGTAAATCTCACGTAGATGACAACTCGTTCAAACAATGTTATTTTAATAGTAAGTAGTAGTATCTACTAAAGCCAAGACGAAAGTGCCAAACACTAAAATAAGCAATGTATTACCAAATACTGTTCAAGATATGCTGAAGGAAACTGTGATCTCCTGTCACTCGAAACATTTTTGAATCTTGAAAGCATTTCTACTTCACAGGCATAGAAGACAGTTCCATGGGTACAAAATTAGATGTCTCACTTTTGCCTTCCAATACTGAACTCACTTTTACCATCGTGTGGCCCAACCCGGATTACGTTGCAGGATTTTTTCAAATTCTGCTGCTATATATCTTTACCCATGTTGCATGGGACTTGGCTAAAATCAGTTTAAAGGTTTTGAATTATAATACTACATCCACAAGATGCATATCTCTCTCTTCTAGCTTTGTTAAAATACCAGGGATTTTACTGAAATGAGTAGCGATATAAGCCAGATTTTCTGCAAGATAACTAAAGCCATTTTGCTTCATATGCAGCGACAACTTCGCCTTCGCCAAAAAAATCTCTTTTATATTAGTGGCATGCTCAGCGTAATTCAATGCAGCTTTAAGCCATGTTCCCGAGCGTGTCAGAATTGGTTGAGGTGGTATTTGATTGCGTGAAGAGCCTCTATGAAAATAGAAATTCGAGATGGTGCTTTGAGAAACACGTTCTTAACTGCAGATATCACGGAAATGACTGCGGGAAAATGTGCTCGAACGTTCTCTGCTACGCGATGAACAGCGTGGGACAAACATGTCACATGCGTCATTCTGGGGTAAAAGACTTGGAGATTTTCTCCTGCCTTCAACTAAGATGAAGCATGGAATAAAGTTCCACGAGCGAATTTAAAGTTAAGGTTGGCGCAACCATACATTCAATTCTAAAACATGTCCTCGAATAGCGAAACTAGGCATTTATCTCACAATAGGACCTGAATTCCAAAATAGGCATCATAAAAATCCATTATGTTGAATGCATTGATAATGAAACGAATTAATATTTTTACAGCCTATGATTTTGAGCAAAAGAACGAAAAAGGAAAAAAGGCAGAAATCCGCTCTCTAATGGTGCTACAATAACGTGTATATATTCTCATGTAACGCTCACGAAAAGCAGAGGATTTATGCTTAAATGAATGCGTTATTTTTACTGATTGTGGAAAGGAAACAAATATGGAATATTGTTTACAATTGGCAAACATTTTCGTCCTAGACATGATGATTTATGGCAAATTGCATTGCAACATTGTGTAAGGATGTTGTCGAAATGCACACAATCCATTGTCCTACTACCCTGTGAAAACAACAATATTGACACATACAGTCGCCCATTTGCCGAGTGAACAATTCGTAAATAACGAAATGGGTGACAAAAAAAAGCCTACGGAATATATAAAGATCATTAATGGAAAAGGGCAAAAATAATCTTTCCAGCTGCTCATTATCTGTTGATGGAATTTCGTCATCTAGAAGAGTGTTGGCCTTCAATTACATCGACGGATTCTGCTGTAAACCCATCGTCAAATATGTTCATACTTGACGGTGAAAATTGGAGTATGATCCTCGTTCTGCTGAAGTGTAAGCAACTACTTGGCGTTTACTACGTCACGCAATCACTTGTGCTTTTTTTTGCACAATAGGTAAACCTGTTTCACCTAAATTTTAAAAAAATAATTTCTGGTGGGTGTGTATAAAGTGTCATTTGTTATTCTGGCAGGGCAAACAATTGTTCCACTATCTTGCCTTAGTGATGTCTTTGGCTCCTGCTACTGAACTTCTGGATAGGTTTCCTAGTCAAAATCACACTCTAATGATGATTGATGCAAATTTGTAATCACACGTTCCTGCTGTATCCAGAGTTGTGAAGGGATTTGGAAGGTTATTTCTTGCATGTTGAAACGCTGTGTTTCGTAAGTCTGTTCTCGCTAGACCGATCAATTTTCCTTTCCGTTATTACACAATATTCAACCAACGCCTTTTCTAAGTGATCGGGTAAAATTGTGTTCCGTCTCGAACGGACTTACATCTTGTTCACATAATCTGAATAGAATTGTTTGTGTCACTTCAAAGTGTTTGGATGCTCACAAATAATCATTTATCCTTTACAGCTTGTATGGCTTGTTTAATTCCTTCTGCATCCCACGTCTGTCTTCGTGTTTTCTTCGTCTTTCCTCCCTCCACTCCTTGAAATAAAGGAAATAGTGCATTGTAACAAATACGTAGTATCGAAATATGGAATACCATTCCATATTTGTCACTCTGATGGTATTACATATTTCGCGCTTACCATCATCTACGGGTGAACTCTCGTGTTTGGATTAGGAGTGTAAATCGCTACGACCAAGTGAGATAACACCAGTCAATATGTTTGGATTTCTTCAGTTCATACCGACAGACGTCGATCAGGAGGAATCGCAATCTGTTTTTGAGTATGGGGTCCGAACTCTTTTCAAGACACATGATATATGATAAGACTCAGCTGTTTCGGTGATACACAAGTTCGGATATCGAAAACAAAAGCAGTGTTTTCTTTTATCCATTGGAGAAATCGAAAGAGAATAGTTCAGTCCACCCTGGCACTTCTCAGAAACAGCATCGCGAAAGAATCAAATTCCTAATCATGCCAAAATTTAGTGTGCTACTAAGAATATTTTTTAGTAGTGAAACTGAAAATTGCAGTGTGGAAAAAAAGGAAGAAGAAATATCTGGTTGTTGTATGTAGACTTGTGGTAGAACGGAAATATTGATTTTAAAATATTAAAGAACAGTAAAACCTCATCCTAAATTGCAATTTTTTTTCGAACATTTGGAGCCGTTTAAAAAAATGATTTATAAGAGCCACTAAAAATGCGAAATTTGACGCTCTTTTTCGCAGAAAACTTTTGAGTTTTCGAAAAACATAATTTGAAGTAATTTGAGGCGCATACACTCACAAATACAATAGTGTTTACAAATTGCTGGAAATGTGCATATTGAAGGTGTGAGAGAACTTTTAAAAAACTACATTGATGTAATTTTTGCAAAAACAAAAACAAAAAATACCCCTAATTGAACTTTACATCATATTAAAGAGTGCAATTAGCACCATCCGTTTCAAAAATTTGAAGAAAAAATTTGCAGCCCTTTATGAGAAAATGTCATTTAAGCGTTTCTTAAAATACGGAATTTTGAGCTAGTTTTCACAGAAAACGGTTGAGTTCTCGAGAAACATTACTTGACATTTTTTAAAGCACATGTACTCGTAAGTATAATAATGTGAACAAATCGCCACTAGTCTAAATATTACCGACGTGGGACACAAGTCAAAAAAATTACATTTTTGTATTTTTGAAAAAACAAAAGAATAGAGCAATATGGCAATTATGTCATTTCATAGAGTACATTTAGCACAATCCCTACCAAAAGTTTAAAGAAAACATTGGAGCCGTTTTTGAGAAAATCCTGTTTTTGTAACTTTTTAAAATTGCAAATATTGCACACAATATTGCGCGAAACTACTATTATTTTCAAAAAAATGTACGTGACCTTAATGATGGAACTCACTTTGGAGAACAAATTTTATTTGGAGGAAAAAATCTCTATTTTCAGTTTTGTACTTGTAGCAAAACACCGAAAAAAATTCAAATTTTTGAAATTTTCGAAAATTCAGAGTTAACCGTGAAAATGAGACGTATGCCACCTTTATAAGTGAATTTACTTTATCCTTACAAGAAACGCAAAGAAAGAAATTGGAGCCGTTTTTGAGAAAATTTTGAAAATGTCCGGGAGCTTTATGTAAAGTACCCCCAATTTTGAAGAATATTTTTCAAAATCGCGGCGCCTAGAGTGGAACCAGATCGGCTGCGGAATATTAATTTTGGATGAAATCATACGTATGGTTTCGGCGCTACGGTTGTTCACAGACAGACAGATAGACAGACGGACGAACGTTTTGAAAAGAACCACGGTTTCGGTATCAGGAGACCCCAAAACGTGTATTTCCGTTGAAACCTCGAAATCGATTTTCCGCAACATTACATAACTTTCCCTATACCACGTATATACGGATTTTTTCAAAGTTAATGTGAGGAGTAAGATTAAGGAATACAAGTCATCGTCAAGGAAGATGTTAACTACCTGGAGTAGAAATTATATTTGACTGACACCTAACACCTTTAGTCATGGATTTATGGACAATAATAACAATAATAATCAACAATATCTACAACAATTGATAATAATTATCTAATTGAATTCAGTAACTTCTAATCGATTCAGATTGTGTAATTTTACTCAAAAGTTTATTACCTAGAGTGGAGCCCAAGTTTTTATGAAAAACACCTTTACAAAATCTGAATATGAAACAACTTTTGCCCACAGCTGCATCTCCTGCAAGTACAATTTTAAACGTCCGGTCTGGAGGTCCAGTTGGCTCCAGTTCTGCGGCCGTGACTGAGATTTTTGGTATATAATGTGTCACTGGGTCTGGTGTGGAAATCTGAAATAATACAAAATGTGTTAAATTCATCAATATTAAACAGGTGTCAATTAGTTGTTGTGAAGAGCTATTCTATTTTCGTACAGGTTTATCAGATTCTTGGATGTTGACTCGTGCATCAGGAAGTTTGCCTGTTGCTTGTAAAAGTTCGTCGTGGAGAGATTTGTCACTATCAGCATCATGTGTTTCCCGCATTGTAGATCTTCCAGAATCTGATTATGAACAAAATAAAATAGAAGAATATTAGCTCTGAAATGCAGGACAATGAAAATACTTTTATAACCAAATAAAACAGGTTGTCTTACTGCCAAGTTATAGTACAATAAAATGAGACTGAAGTATGCGATTGATAAGTTTTACCAAGATCTTCAATAAACTCCTTGATGCTAAATTGTGAATCTTCTTTTGAGAGAGGTGGGCAATGGTCCAGACTGTTTGGAGGTGAGTCAAATGTGTTGCTTAGATCTGAAGGAGGCTCATTTTCTCTATGCCATAATCTGATGATAGATCAGTAGAATTATGTGGAAATATTTCATGAGTATCTTTCAAAACAATTTTTGACAAAATTTATTGTACCGAATGGAGGGGCTGATAGAAGTTCGTGGACCTGATCCTGTGGAGCTGGCTTGGCTGCAGCAGCAGGGGGAAGCTGGTCTTGGTGAACGTGCTTCCGGAAGTTCAAGAACACTCAGCAAACTGTCATTTGTGTCTTGCATTCTGCTGTTTGCTTCACTGTGAACAAATGGACAAAAGTGGTTCTTCTGTTCATGAGTACCAACAATTAATGGTCAATAAAAACGCCTTTCATTTCAGAAACTAAAATATTCGTATGTGCATAAAACAGTTGAACTGGTGGGACAGCGGACCTGGTTTGAAAATCGAACCTGGAAACAACACGCAATTTGAAAACGGTGGGTAAACCGGAAAATTGATTTGAAAATGAGCATTTTGGTCACTATTGGAACAGATTGAATTATATCATCGTATGGAGATATTCCGTTTATGATCATGGTAACTGCTGAGGCAGAGGCGGAACTTTGATCAATTTATCTCCCCAGCACGGCTGGGATATAATTTTGAAATTTTTTATTCAGATGATAATTTCATTTTATGCCGTAGAGTATCTAATATTGTTTATAATATAAAACATAAGCCCTCACTAGTAGTAATTGTGATGGAAATAAAATATTGTTTATGAAATCTTAAGTCTACATGGTTTCACTATCTTTTATATAACAAAACCGTGTCTTTAATTTGTTTTATTTGTTACAATAAATTTCAAGTATAATTTATTGCAATAACATTGACATATGACTAAGTTTGACTACACTCAATTGGTTTTTCGTTGGAACATTATAATGTTATTATATTAGCCTATGCAAAACAAATTATGTATGACAAATATTTCGTAATACACATCAACATTTACGTACACTTTGATGAAGCAAACGATTAATTTTGCCTTTTGAAATCTGAAACTCAGGCTGCATCATTTTCAATACGGAAATAATAATTGAGAAACCACAAAGATGTTCCTGAAACAGTGAATTTTAAAGAAAATTTTTGAAAGTAAAAGTTTTCTAAATAATCGTTCAGCTGTTAGCATTGTTATCGGTAATATGGATGCCGTAGTCATAGACAGGGAGGCAGCAAGAAAATTCTGTATGATAAGCTCCAATCTAAAACATTTTGAGAAGTTAGCCAGTGTTATGAGGAACAGGAAACGCTAATATGGCGGCCTGTAGTTGTCGGCATTGCGCTGCACAAGTTTTTGAAAATGTTGAAAAAAAACAAACATGCCATTGGGGAATGAGTGCACAGCTAATTCTTATTGTATATCGTTTGTTGGCCAAAATCTGAAGGCGTTGTACGCCATACCAATGTGGTGTCTCGAACTGTACGCCATATTGAATTCAGTGTCTTTTTTTAACGCTCTCTTGGTTTACGAGCTCAAAAGTAATGATGTTTTGCTCAAATGGTAGAAAATTCTTTTTCATTGCCGATAATGACCACGCTCTACCATTTCGGCGTCTCTAAGTAGCCGCCATACTGATTCAAAGATGTCTTTGTGACTAGATCATGTATCGTAGGTATATACCCCAGAAAAATACTTTTCATTGATTTCAATGTCTACAAGACGAATCTGTAAGTGCCATACAGATTGGATATCTCGAACGTGAGAAATTAACCCCTAAACGTGTAAAAGTTTTTACAGGTGTGACGCACAACAGAAACATGTGCCACTCTTGTCTATTTTAGTCATGTTGAATGTCTGAAATACCGATATACTCGTATATGTACCACACCGATGTCATGTATCTAGAGGAGGAATAACCCTGTTTATTTGTAAAATATTTTTAGAGAATAGGAAATATAATTACGTTGTAATTATTCTGACTTTTGTATATGTATTATTAGAAAAGAAAGATACTGCGGAAATTCTATATTAAATAAAAACCAATATTTTAACACTCAAGTAGCCTTTTTTTCTTTTCGGATAATCAATGAAGTTTTTTTTAAAAAAAATCATATGGTAATGGAGTACGACTTTTTACATAATATTTATACGCATCATCAGGTGCGAAAAAAAAATAATATACTTCCCTGTAAATGAAAATAAATTTGATAATATTGTTTTGAATGAAAGTATTAAAAGTAAAATTTCACAGTAATCGGAGATTAAATCACGGGATAAAACAAGTATAAGTAATATGTAGGAATTAAAAAAACTATGTAAATAGAGGGGAAATAACTTACAAAAATATGCCCTCACCTAATATTTTGAAGCATTAACAGCTGGTTGTCCAGACCATATGCCACCACAATTGTTTTAGTTATTATGTATTTTGTAATTTCGGTGGTAGAGATCGTGTTTAAAGTTCTTTTAAGTCTTAACGTTCTACACAAGTCAGAATTAAGATATATTGGAGCTGTCACAAAGATGATTAAGCTTGGTGCAGATGGCGAGATGTACGCTATTTTGTACCCCAGAATCGGGATGTCTGTATGGCCGATGGCTGATGTGTCGCGCATAACTGCCAGATTAGAACCTTTTACGCTGAAACTTGGTAAAATGTCAGGAGTGTGGTCTAGTTGTGTCGGGGATACATTAATACTAATAAATAAAGATACTTTAATTTTTGGAGGTACTTTACATGAAGTCCCTAAAGTATTTTCGAAATTTCCGAAAATTAACTGTAAATTATTTATTTTTTTGCGCAAATAGTGGACATATCTTTATAAATATGGTATGGTTCCAATTTTCATTAAAACCTCCGAAATTTTGGAAATTGCAAAAGAAATTTGCAATTGAAATATTTGTTGAAAATGTCTTTCTCCTCCAATATTGAAGCCAGATTTCTTTTTCAGTGCAATTTATCCCTTAATATTAAGATCTTTAAATTGTGTCAAGCACTTTTGTAAAAAAATATGAGTAGTTGTGGTAAAAACAAGAGAAAGAAAAGTTTCGTTCTTTCGCACATTAATGTTAGTTCTTAATGACAGTGACGGCTCGTGCAGGATTCTTAAGAGGAGGAAAGAATTTTAAAAAAGTTAGATAAATGCAGATGTAAACGAAATTCGTTACATTTGTGGTATCGTTACTTGTAGAAGAACCCTGCTAGTAGTCCCTCAAGGCTAGATCAATGTGATATTCGCGTTTACCAAATGTGTTAATTTTTACGATGAATCAAAATCACGAGTGTCCCTGTGATTTTCGTGCCTCTGAATTCCACGACTAAATTTTTAATATCACTGAACGACCAAACATTCCTCGAATTTGAAACTAGAGCGCTTAGAAAGCACAGAATTTGCCTGTTTCCAACCAATTAACCAAGACGCTTTATCATACTATTCGTGGAAAACATCAGCTTCCATCCTTTGCTGGTACCGCACAAAATCTCCGGTAGTGGCGGAGTCGGACGTCCTTTCTGTACCACAGTGCTGTTCTTGTGAACTGACTTTTCTAAATGGCCTAAAATATAAAAAAAAATCGCTCTCATTAATTTTTACACGATTAAAAAATCTAACAATTCTAGGAATGAACGTCGGAACAGTTTAGCACAGCTGACCTAGTTATCACACGGATCATTTTCAGGGAGCGCAAGAATAATACACTTTCTGTATGCAAATCCTCTTCACTGACTGAATATCTAAATGCTGTTTAGTTATCGGACTGTTTGTCGCCTTGGGATTGGAAAAGAGAGAGACGTATCGACTCGATTTGCCATTTCACCTGGGTTTCCTCCAGCCCACGGTGCTTCCACGGGTGAGAGATGACGTTAGGGAGTTTGTGCACCCTCGAACGTTAAAGCACTAACAATCATTTGCGCATATGCAGTTCAAGTTTCGCATCACTAGTGGATCTACGCATGCGCAGAAGATCGATCTTGCTGTCCGCTATGGCGTGGAGAAACTCCCTATTAGGGAGTTTTTGCACGCCTTAGCGGGCACCAATCGAGTGCAATCTCGATCTTCTGCGCATGCGCAGATGCACAGAAGTGGTGCAAAATGCGAACTGCGCATGCGCAGATGATCGATACTGCTTTGCTAGTACGATTGCTTTAGCGTTCGAAGGTGCAGAAACTCATTAGGGAGTTTGTGCATGCCATAGGGGACAGCACTATCTATCTTCTGCGCTTGCGCTGATGCACTAAAATGATGCGAAACTTCAACTGGGCATGCGTAAAAGATCGATAGTTCTTTAAGGTTCGAGGGTGCGCAAACCCTTTTATAAAGTGCCTCGTCCTACGTCCTGGCTCACGGTTCATGCGCATGTGGGTGCCCAGCGGGCGCCGAGTGTTCATTTAATTAGCCAAAAATAGATGGCACTGTACAGGAGGAACTCCTCCCCTGAAGCCATATATCTGCATTAAAAAACGTTTCTTCCCCTTCCCGCCGCACCGTTGTGCCATATGGACCATTACTACACGAGAAGAGGAAACGCTGAGAATTCCTCCTCGAAGGATTTCGAGTTATCGCATCGCCTAAAATTCGCGTGCGGTTTAAAAAGTACATCAAAGACAACTTTCGATAACTAAAAAATGTACATTTTCCGCAATATATCGAAGATTATATTATATGTGGTGATTACATTCAAAAGAAGAAAATGTGTGAGGAGGACATTCCTCCCCTACTCTGAGAAACCGCCACTGCTTAATGAAATCTGATCTTCAGACATAGATTTTTAAATAATGTAATTTTTATAAATGAGTCGTTTTTGGTTATTTTGAGTAAAATTGTGACAATTTTAAAATAATGTAAACAAGATTTTCTCAAAAATCGCACAGAGTATTTCCTGGAATTACCGTAGCGATTCCAATTTTGCATTTCTGATGCGAAAAGCGCCGATTCAATTGCGGGATCCCAAGGCGCGCGATTTTTTCTTTAATAATTTTCGCTCGAATTGAGCTCAGTTTGCTTATTAATATGGTATAAATCAGATTTTCAAATATCTAAAATTTAAAAATTCGCAAACCTTCGAAAATTGCAAATTCGAATCTTCGAAGTATTAGTAAGATACAAGTAAAATATGATAATATTATGTAGTCTTTACACATAATACGAAAAAGTAGTGGTGTGGTAACACCAAACTTTTAACATATTGATGTGAACAAAATGTGATGTACATATAACGTATGTTTGGAACACTTCAGCAATTCCAACCCATTTATGCACGAATATTTTTGAGCGGTCGAGAAAAATTATAGGGAGTTCGCAAATCAAAATGCTATCCCCAATTTTGTTTTCTAGCAAAATGTGGTTTAATGTAATCCCACAATGAATTTATGTATTTACATATTGCGTAGCAGTCGTGCAGAGTCCAGTCGGGGCCGGGCGAGGCGGTGCGAGGCGAAGGGACGGAAACGTGGAGGGGCAGGCTAGGGTGGAATGGAAGTGAGGGCGGGGCGGAGTGATGTTGGATTTTTCATTGATTAAATAATGATTCCGAGCGTATCAACAGCTAAGGTCATTGTCCCGTAAGTATAGTGTATGTTTTTGCTATGTAGGTGGCTGTGCTTTTCCACCAGTAGATGGTGAGATCCGGCGCCGACCTACCGTCGGCTAGCGGGGTTTTCCCCAACCAGATATCTCTCACCAGCAGGACACCGCCACATCCGGGGCAAGATCTAAGCTACCAACCGGTCTCCCGACATGAATGGTAGTGTGTGTAGTGTGTGTAAGTGTGTGTGTAAGTAAGGGGTAGGATAGGATAAGGAATGGGAAGGAATGATCACTAGGGTACTGCTCCGGTATTCGCCGGGTATTAATCGGAGAAACTGCGGAAAACTACCGGTCAGAGCAGTCGGACGCTATAATTCTCCTCCAGACAGCGACAGAACTTGACTTAGTTATCTAGCTAGTGTGGAACATCCTGCCTAGCTAGTGTGGAAAGTTCTCCCCGAAAGAGACACTGCAGTGACACCAGTTGACGCCTTGAGCCACCTCTCCCGATCAAGTCGTGTTGAAGCGGCTGGGTGCTGCGGGGTGAAGCGAAAGAGGACACGACGGGAATGTAAATAATATTGCTTCCATTTTACACAATACATATAATTATTAATTTCTTTCCCTATTTAGCAGATAATTTTGATAAATATTCCCGGACAACGACCAGTTACATCACCTTGTGTATAATAATATTAATAATAAACCAATTAAAGAATACTATTGCTTTAATAATGGCTAATTCATAACATGTTCGGTCATTTTAAGATAAGTTTCAGAAAGATAGTTAAAAAAAGTCCCAAATTGTCTCTAAGTTCTGACATGGTAGGTTTCGAAAATGTGTTTCTCAGTAGTGAAAAAGTGGTTAAGTGAAAATTTTCCACTCTGCAAAGCACGACTTGAATGGCATGGGACGTGTTTGCATGGTAGGGCATATTTATACAGTTTGGTAATATACAGATTTTGTAAAAAAAAATTGATGAAATACGGCAACAGTTTACTCCGATGTTATCAAATTCTCATCATTACAAAACACGATGTAATTACTGGCATCCGTAATGAGGTGAGTTGAAAATCTTAGTGCATTTAAATTCTGAACCCTCCAATTATTCATAGTACTTACGAAGATAAACGGGCTATTGGAAATGATAATCTTAAAATTGCATGCATATATAATAAGAAAGGAAACTTACTGCAACAGATCGAGTTGTCTATGAACTAAATCATTTTGTTGCCGGTACTCAGAGACAGTCTCTTCTTGCCTGCACGAAAAGTAAGAAAAAATTAGGACTATACATGTTTTATATTACCACATTTTTGCCTCTGAGATAAACGTATGCAGTTCCATTTTAGAACATTAATGTTCTAACAGATATGGTGTTTGTTCACTTTCATGTTATTTAGACATCCTAGGTTTTATAAATCATGACTCGAGACATTTTTAGTATGGGTTGAGACAATTATGAATAGTTGACTCTAAATGGCTCACTACATTAATATTAAAACAAAATTGATTAACAGCAAGTTACCTCATTACGGTTAAAATTCGATAATATTTTTTCAGACGCCTGGGACGATGTTAATTACTTATGGAGTTCTCAAGATTGGACTATTTTTTTTAAACGGAAGTAATTGACGAATATTTTTGATGCCAGGAAAACGAAATATTTTTATCACTTTGAGTTGCTGCATATCTTCGTCAAATCAAGTGGTATGTCATCCCTAAATAAATTTTATTACAATCATACAAAATAGTTATTTATGTATGAAGGACGAAAAATATATGATTTTGGACGAGGTGTTTACCGACGGAGGATGCGCGTAATTTGGTTGGTAAATTACCATGTTCAAAATAATTTATTTTGGCTCAAGGCATACAACTATTTTTTGTCAAATTTTAATGTTTACAGTATTTTCAACCATCAATTTTCGTCAAATAAATGCAGATGTTTCTTCTGTTTTAACTCTGAAGTTGTCACTTTGAATTGATACTTCTTGCACGAGTGGTGAATACACGGAAAACGTAACAGTTTCAGGAATAATATTTAGAAATGTATCTAATTGTGTCTTTAATGTAAATGTTAATAAGTAATGTATTAAATAATTTCTTGGTCCTAAGATTGATAAATATTATTTGTAATGTTTCGACATTGATTTGCTTACATGGACTTGAATAACTTTACCATGGCAATCATTCATCAAAATACATTTTCAGGATTGACTTCAAATACAGATTTTTTCCCGATACATTTTCCGCAAAATACTGCTTTAGAGGTGAGTATACGAAAAATGTAATTTTGCTTAAAATTTCGTTTAACAAGTCACGTAAAATTTTCTGTCTTACTGTATGCGATTTACAGAAACTTATTGAATGAAATGTCGAATTTCAAACATTCTATGAATGAAAAACTTGATAAGAAAGAGGGGAAGTCGGGACACATTTGAACACTTTCTTCACAACATTTATTACTTATATTTGAAGTACTACAAAATCAAAATCCATAATACAGTCACAAAGAACGTACTTTCCTGTACCATACTAATATTTTTACTTTAATTTCCATATTTATTTTTCTAGGGGAAAGTTACAACTAAAATACTGTAATAGGTTTAAAAATTCATCCCAAGCGTAGATCTGACCGGCCGCTAGTTTGAACGCAAACTTGCATTAGTAACAAGCTAAAAATACAGCCCGTTTTTGGTTATTCGTATTTGCCGTGGAATTTTATGAAGTTGAAAATACTGTATACGTTAAAGAATGATCGATCGTGTATACCTGGAAGTTGTTCATGAAGTTATTTAGGGTCATGGCAAGGAACTACGATCTGTTCGATCTAGCTTTGATTATGGAGATCACAGGACGCTAGCAAGCTGTGATCAGCAACGCACGGGACGACCTGCGATTGTGCGGACTGATGTGGGACGTGAGGTAATTGAGCACCTGCTGGGGGAGGCAGACGATGGGCGCTTCTGGTGTCAAAGAGCGACATTGGTATAAAGAAACGCACACTCGCAGGTCGTCCCGTGCGTTTCTGATCACAGACACAAAGTAAATCCATGGGTGCTCTGTGATCACAGGCTGCTATGCGTCCTAGCTGAAACCCTCCTAGCCATCTCGCGACTGTCCGGTATGGAAGGCAGAGGCTGATCCAGGGGGGCATGGGGGCTATGGTCCCCCCCAAAAGACCTACAGTTCGCGTTTGTTAGCTTCCTTTATTTAGCAAAGTATATTTAAATACTTATTAAGGCTAGGATTATGTAATTATTACAATGATATTGTATTGTACAATATATACGCTACAATAACAATATACAATATAAAGACAAATATGTTTATTATATAACAAAATCTGATATCTCCTCGCAAAAATGATCGGCTAGACATGCTCCCGATGGAAGGACAATATTTCCAACAGCCCAATTTTATGTGACATCTTAGGGCATTTTTTCCAGGTAGAACGGCTGTCTTGATGTGGGAGCTGTGCTCGAAGGGTTATATTCATTTCGCACGGCTATAGTCAGACAATTGATTGCACATTGCTCTCTGCGCAAATAAAATCACTCAAAGTGTGTTCACACCATCTGTTGTTGTGAACACACACTAGTATTTCACGCGACAAATAAAATTATATGATCCGAAAATATTTATTTTAGAAAAAATTAGTTGCCATACCTTCAGCCCCAACCCTCGTACTTAGTCATGTGTAAACATCAAATGCAATACTTTCTAGAATATATCGAATTGAGGGGATTCAAGTAATCAATACTTACTCATTCAGGAGTCGACATTTGAAGTCGTATTCTGTTTTGAGATGAGCCATTTCCGATCTAAGTAAAGCCAAATTTGTTTTTGTATCGGCTAACATCTGTCGCAATTGCCGGTTCTCCATTGCTGCTTCATGCTTTTCATCTTGTTGATTTTCTCCAGTATTCCGGCTTAGAGCTTTGTTGACCTGATTTTTGCACAGAAAAATAACCGATTATATTAGATCTCATCTCAGAAAGTAAAGGGAAATACAATTATACTTATGTATGACAGCAATTTAACTACAGTGAACTCATCTCAACTTTTTTGGACTTTTATTTATTTTCTTCTTACATCACTCTCCGAAAAGCTGCAATTTTGTTTACCGAAGTATTTTAAGTGGGTCTTAAAATAATTTATTTGCGTAATGAGTCATGAGCCTTGAAGTAGCTCGTGTGATTCAGAGGTTCCGTCAATCCTCCATCCCAGAATGAACTAATTTTCATCTAATGTTAATTACTCCTACGTCTTTGCATTATTTTTGAATGATGTACTCAATGTTTAATAAAATTCTTAACTTAAAATATATATATTATTAAGATAGAGTTAAAAATATTAATTTATATTAGGCTATACCGAAAAAATAAATTTTAATTTCTTAGCAGAAAAAATGTTATTTTTCAATGTAAGAAAAACAACTGCCTAAAAGAAACAGCATTTAAAGTTTAAAGAATAAAGTAGATGGCTCAGGGGATCAATTGATGTTAGTGCAGTGTCTCTGACCGGGAGGGTTCGAGTCCCGATGGTGGCAGGGTTTTCGACACTAGTTACATGCCTCAAGGAGAATTCTGGCGACCGGCTACTCTGATGGGTAGTTTTCCGTAGTTTCTCCTATCAACACCAGAGCAGTACCCTAACAAATGGGCCAAGGACAGGGCGTGATCTTTCCTCCCTCTTCCTTGTTCTGTCCTCACACCTTACTTACACGCACCACACTACCACGCATGCTGGGAGGCCAGTCGGGAGCTTAGAGCTGTGAAATTGTGGGTCGATGCGCCACTGGTGGGAGATACTGATTGGGGAGAACGCCGCAAGCCGACGGATAGGTCGGTGCCGGATCTCTCCGTTCAGAAGGGAAAGATCATCGCCACTTCCCGCGATAAAAACATGCACTAAACTTTCGGGGCTAATGACCTTAGCAGTTGAAAGGCATGGAAACACTAATAAGAAAGATTTTAACATTCGTAGTTCGACAGCGGTCGAGGCAACAACTACTGCTGCGCTCTATCAGCTTATCGATATACCACATCTCCGAATCAAAACATCTCAGTATTAACATTACCTTACAGTGTTATTTAAAGTGCTATCAGTGTTGAAAGCAGTGTACAGTGTTTTTCTGGCCGGCCTGCCGGCTGGCTCGACGCCTCTACATGAATAAAGCTGTACCATCCAACCTCAAGATGAATCCGTCACCTAACCTCCAGGAGCAACCCACGAAGTCGTACGCCGGAGCCGCCAATACTGTGAGTTTTCCATCAAAAGAACAATCTATACTACTGGACGCATGCGAAAATCTAACTGTCAAAGACTATATAAGTAAACTAACCGAAATTGTTCCCCCCAGTGCTATTACTTTTATATCAAGAATATCCAATAATAGAATATGTGTGTTTCTGAATTCCAAGACCAATGCTGATTTTATAACAAACAAATACCCTACTCTGATCATTAAAAATACAACTGTTAATGTGAGACCCCTAATTAACAAACTCAAAAGAATCATAATATCAAATGTATACCCATTCATTCCAAACGAGGAAATAACTAATATTTTTAAGAACCATGACATTAAAACTGCCTCCAGTATATCTTTCATCAGAGCTGGCCTGTCTGACCCCAATCTCAGTCACATTATGAGCTTCAGAAGGCAAACTTTTATCCAACCTGAAGAACTTCACAAACTCCCTCAGTCATCAGTGATTGTATATGAAGGTACTCCATATAGAATCTTTTTCTCTGCTGAAAACATCACCTGTTTCAATTGCAAAATGGAAGGCCATACTGCTAGTAACTGCCCCCAAAATCACCACAAAGAGAATTGCCTTCTGGATTCTACAAGTACAAATATATCTTCAAACCCCACAAATCACATTGAAGTACAACCTATCACAGTTGACTCACCCACTGCCTCCCCAGCCAGTGACCCTATAAATTTTCCCCCCCTTCTTAAGAGAAGCCTCCCAAATGAATCCTCCTCCCCCTCTGAAACAAACAACAATGCTAATGACAGCCACAATGAAGACAACAATGTGAAAAAGACAAAAAAAAGAAACAGAAAAAGAATTCTGCAAAACAAGATGAAACGGAACAAGACAGTAACCCTGCTACTTCTCTTGAGGACATGCTCAGTCCAACTAAAGCTCTGTTCGAAAAGAACAAAAACTCTTTTCCACTGTCAGAAAATCAACTCCATCTACTACTAGAAAATGCTTTGGGCTCTGCTGACCCTCTTACCATTGTCAAAGATTATTCCAATGACATCCCAGCCGTCATAAAAATGCTCAACGACATCCATTCTGTACTAAATGACAGAGTTATCAAAGGCAGAGTTACCAGACTAAAGAAAAAGCTGTTAAAAACACATACCAGAATCAGATACATCCGACTCAGAATCTAGCATGGAAACAATCTGACACTGAATTCTTTTTAATACAAACCTTATGATAAACATCAACCTGCAATTATTAAATAAAATTCAAACAAACGAAGATACCTCTAAGGAATACCACTGGACACCATTGTTGACCTGAGTATCCACAACCATTATACAACAAATTTGACTCGGCCAATATTTGTCAGCAAGAATCCAAAAAGACTTACCAACAAGATAATGAAGAGAATGTTGTGGTGGCTACTACAAAATGTAGCCACCACAACAGAAATATCTGAACCTAACCTTTCTCAAAGCTGAAATGAACATTCTACAATGGAATGCAAATGGTTTCTACACAAGATATGAAAGGCTACAATTACTATGCCAAAATCACAAGCCCGAAATAATCTGCATTCAGGAAACTAAAAGGCAAACAGCAAAGGTAAATTAAAAGGTTTCAAATGCTACAATAAAAACCGTCACTACTCCAATATAGCTAGCGGTGGTGTTGCCATTTTTGCAAAAGAATACTTGCCTGCAGAACAAATTGACATACAAACAGAGATTGAAGCTGTAGCTATTAAAATCCAAGCCCCAGCGACAATCAGTGTATGTAATATTTACCTTCCCAATAGCCAATCTCTCGATGCTAATGAAATTAAAGATTTGATTAAACAACTTCCAAAACCTTTTATCTTACTTGGCGACTTCAACAGCCATAACACAATATGGGGATCAAACAAATCCGACACAAGAGGACGCCAGATGGAAAATATTATTGATGAAGAGGACCTAATTATCTTGAACAACGGACAACCCACTCATTTTAACATGAGCAACGGACGTCTTAGTGCAATAGACCTTACCTTATGTTCCACTGCAATTGCCCCAAAATGCAACTGGGGTGTTCTCGAACAGCTACACGACAGTGATCACTTCCCAATACTCCTGTATGTGGACTGTCCCCACAGTATTCCTGATAGCTTTGCACGATCTCTCAAATGGAATTACGACAAAGCAAATTGGGAACAATACAAAAAATGTATCAGCAAGCTCTTAAATCAGCAAGATATATTTGAAGAAAACGACGATATTGACCGTATCATTCAGACCTTCTCAAATGTTATAACAATAGCTACATATGAATCCATTAAATACACCAGGCCTACAAATAAGACAAGATCAGTTCCCTGGTGGAACGACGAATGCGGTGACGCAATAAAAAGATCCAAAAGAGCTTTTAACAAGTAGAAAAAACACAACACCTTAGAAAACAAGATTGAGTACAAAAAAATGAGAGCGAAGGCAAGAAGGATCATCAAAGAAAGCAAAGCTAAATCTTGGACTGTCTTTGTATCATCTATTTCAGCATCAAACAACATCAAAGACTCCTGGAATAAGATTAATGCCATAAAAGGAAGCAAATTGTACAACTCAATTCCATTCCTACAGAATGACAACAAAATGATTACAGAGCCTTACTGCATCGCAAACATATTGGCCGATAAATTTACAAAAAATTCCAGCTCTCAAAATTATACTGTTGATTTTCTTCAGTATAAAGCAGAAGAAGAAAAAGAAGAGATTACATTTAACAGCAATCAAGACACCGGTTCTCAATATCATTTAAACAACCCCATCTCCCTAAAGGAACTCACCTCAACTATTGACAGTACCAAAAATTCATCGCCAGGCCCCGATGGAATCCCCAATATACTCATTAAACAATTACCCACAGAGGGAATTGAAACCCTTCTGAAAATATATAACTTAATCTGGACTAAGAACATATTTCCTAAAGTATGGAAAACTGCAATAGTAGTTCCAATACCCAAACCTGGCAAGGACAGATCAAAAAGTGAAAATTACAGACCTATCGCATTAACGTGCAACATGTGCAAAATTTTTGAAAAAATAATTAACTCACGACTCAGGTGGTTTCTCGACTTTCAAAAAATTATATCCAATAACCAATTTGGCTTCAGATCAAACCACTCAACCTTAGCTCACCTGATAAGCATACACACGCATATACAAGAAGCATTCTCAAACAACCAACATGTTCTAGCCATCAACTTAGACATTGAAAAAGCTTACGACATGGTATGGATTCACGGAATTCTAAGAAAATTACAGCAGATTGGAATCGGAGGACATATGTTTCAATTTATCAAAAGTCTTATGAAAGACAGGACTATACAAGTGAGAATCAACGGCTGCCTCTCTGAAGAAATGAAGATAGAAAACGGAGTACCACAAGGATCCGTATTGAGCGTCACACTCTTTCTTCTTGCAATTAACGATGTAGACGCAAATATCGAAGCTCCTGTGTTTACAAGAAAGTATGCAGATGACATCACCGTCTTCTGCAAAGGCAAATCTATCTCCTCAAGCCAACAAATCATGCAAGCTTCCTTAAACAGACTCCATGAATGGACCCAAAGAACAGGATTCAAATTCTCGGCCCAAAAAACAGAATGCATACTATTCGCCAAGCACAATGAAGAGAATCTGCCTACACTTAGGCTCGGCGATCACAATCTGAAGTACGTAGAGAGAACAAAAATATTGGGAATGCATTTTGACGCAAAAATGTCGTGGAAAAGTCACATACAGATCTTGTCAGACGAATGTAAAAAAAGGCTCAACATACTAAAATGCCTTTCACACAACAACTGGGGCGCAGATAAAAATCTGTTATTACTAACGTATAAAACCACAGTAAGAGCTAAATTAGATTATGGATCTATAATTTATGATTCTGCCCGATGGAACGACCTCAAGAAACTAGAAGTTATACACAACCAAGGCCTAAGAATCAGTACTGGTTGCTACCGCACAAGCCCCATCGGAAGCATCCTAATTGAATCCAACGAACCAAATCTAGCACATCGCAGAAATACATTAATGTTGAAATATGCCATCAATGCTGCTGCTTCAATCAACCCAATAATACTTCACGATGTTTATCCAGTGATTCAAGCTGAATACAAAGAAAAGTCAAGATACATTCCCCTATATGCAAAAATTAAAACACTTATGCAAGAAATAGGCTTCCAGATAACACCAACAGAAAAGACAAGAATACACAATATTCCTCCGTGGACAATACCAGAAATACTAACCAAATCAGCTTCAACTTCTGCCGAGGAACCAAACCAAACAACAAAAGCCCGGAATCTACAACCTGCTGAACCCACCAGTGGAAATTACAACCCTCTCCGTATATATGCCTACGGAATAAAAAATTAAAACGAAACCTATTCAGTTATCTCTACGCAGGAAACCAAAATTAAACATCAACTTCACTCTTTCTGCAGTAAGATCACTGCAGATATGTGCTCACTAATGTTAGCATTCAAATTGGCTAACCAAACAAACCGCAGCCAATTTATAATTTACATAAAATCTCCCGGTATCATACACACTATATCTAAAAGAAATCTCAAAACTGAAATGGCTATTAACATACAAGAATTATACTACAACATCACCAAATCAGGGAAATCCATCACAATAGAAACGATCCAAACAGAAGAAACAATAGATGACAACAGTATATGTCCCGACAATGATAGGGCAGTTGGAGACTCAAACAGTGTATTGACCATATCCAACACAATTGACGATTTAAGGACATATATTAACAAAATATCTTTTGAAAAATGGGACAAAATATGGAGAGATCAAAAAGCCAGTATCCTTCATAAGAAAATCGAGCATGTCAACAACCTTAAACTCAACAGCAAATTAAGCAGGAGAGAGCAAGTCATCATATCAAGAATAAGAACAGGCCACTGTAAACTAAGCCACCTTCATCTGTTAACTAAGAACACTCCTCCCATCTGCCCTATCTGCAGCATCCCAAACACCATACAACACCTAATTGTCGAATGCCCCCAATTCTCACAAGAAAGACAAAAATATCTGCAAGGAACGAACTTCGATTCAACCCTTGACTCCCCTACATACCAAAAAAAATTATAGAATTTTGCAAATATACCAAACTTTCTGATGAAATATAAATGGAATAGTGTATACAACAAGGAGCAATCAATATATATGCAAATATGGGTGTACACTTATGTATACGTGTTTAGCGTAACAATATTTAAATATATGTACATATTGAAGTTTGCAAACTGTTCAACATAATATGTTTTATATCTTGGTGATGCATAACATTATCTGCCGAGTGAACAAGTCTATTTACCAAATAAATATGTTAAGAGTCCAAATAAGAGTATGTGTATTAAAAGTATTAAATGCACCAAATCTCAAGGAATTCCAACTCAGGAAAAGTCTATTATGGGAAGTACAATGAAACAAAAAGAAACCAATAACACAACAAATAATGAAAACCCTTTTCACTGCACCCGAAGGTGCTATTGCATTTATGTATTTTGTATTGCATTTTTTGTTTTCGTGGTATATTTTCTATTGTATAATTTTGTGTTGTATCCTCATTGAATTTTCTGGAATCTAAACTGTATATACAACAAACTGTGTATCCTTGTATTACAATGTAAACAATTGTAACCTTATACCTGTCGCTAATGACCATGTAGTTGATGCGACAATAAATAAATAAATTAAAAAAAAAAAAGATTTTAAAAGGGCGATTATTCAGAATGGATTAATCAAAATGCCTAGGATTGTTCTTATTGGCGCGGTCTCGCGCGGCGCACGGGACAGGCTGTCCGCGGGATCAGACGGGCACTGTTAAAATGGAATCTGGAGGTGCTAACAGTATATACTTTCTCGCATTACTTTCAGCTTTTGCAATTTTGTGAAAATTAAGAGAGTTCAACGGAAAAAAGCCCTGCGCCATCTTTATAAGCATACTTTTGCTCTATCCCAGTAAAACACAATAGACAAGTTTGGAACCCTTTTTTTTTTTTGAGAAAATATTATTTTTATAAATTGAATTAACTTCAAGTAGAAATTACGCGAAAATCACTCGTTTTTTTCAATAAACTGTACACGACCTTTTCTTAAGATCTGATCTGGAACAGATTTCGTTTCAAACAAAAGTATCTATCTTCAATATTATGCTTTTGCAATGTTAACTTTTGCAGTTTTCGAAAACTTATACTACAGTTTATTGAACTCTGCTCCTGGCAGGTGTCAGCTGTTGACGGTTTCATCCAATCGGCGGCTTGAACGTCACCATAGTGACGTCACTGTAGAGACACACAAACTCCCGATTGGATGAAACAGTCAACAGCTGAGACCTGCCAGGAGCAGAGTTGAATAAATTACAGAGTTCACTGAAAATGGGACCATCACATTATTTTACCATTTTTTATTAATACGAGGAGAAAATGTAAAGAAAAATTCAGAGCCGTTTTGAGAAAATCTTCTTCTTCTTCTTCTTCTTCTTCTTCTTCTTCTTTTTCACTTCAAGGATTAGGCGGCTGCCTGTTCCGTCTTCACACCTCGAACCATCTTCTACGTGGTCTTCCTACACTCCTTCTTCCTGTTGGGTTGTACTGCAACATTTGTTTAGGTAGTCTATTATGTTTCATTCTTTCTAATGTTTTTTCCAGTCTTGTTTACATTGTTGTATGGAATCATTTAAGCAGAATATATTTAATTTTTTCATATATCTTAATTTCTTTGTTTATCTAGCAAAGTACAACCTTTTACTCTCCTTAAAAATTTCATCTCCGTAGCTTGTATATTTAATTTTTCTTTTTGAGAGAGAATCCAATTTTCACACCCATACAAGACTACTGGGGTTGCCATTGTTTTATAGAACTTCAACAAAGTATCTTTTCTTGTCTTATTTCTTAATGTTCTATGTAGTGTGCCGCATATGTATTGGAACTTGTGCAATTTATTATCTTGGCTTCGGTCATAACTTATATCACATCCCAGGTAATTGAAATGCGTTACTTGTTCTATTGTTTGGTTTTCTAGACGTATCTTTGTTCTAATTGGATAAACTCCTTGAAAAGCCGTGACCTTTGTTTTTGTTTTGATATATTCATGTTATAATTTTTACACATTAGATTTAATTGATGGAGTGCCATTTGGAGATCATCTTCCTTTTCGTACATAATGACTTGGTCATCAGCAAATAGTATTAATATAATTTTCCCCGTTCAATCTGATCCCTTGTTTTACTTTTGGTTTCCATTCTCTAAGAATTTCGTCTATATATATGTTAAATAGTATCGGGGAAAGGCTGCAAGCTTGTTTTAATCCTTGGTTGGTTTTTAATGCTTGTGATTGATGTTGATTTATTTTTATTCGAATATTTGTATTTTTATACAAATTTTTAGCTACATTTATATTACTTCTGGGCATTTATATTTTATGCAGACTTTTACAGTGGGAAGTGGCAATGAGGCAGGAGAGGGAAGAGAGTATGAGACATCAATTACATTTTCTTCCACAAATAATATAAATGATGGAATTAATAGTTTGATCTTGAACATCCAATTTTTCTTTCCTTCTTTCATTATAATCTGCTCAGAGCGCTCTGCCTTTACATGTTATGAAAGATAAAATGGTCAAAAGTATTTGCCTACAAGCCATGAGCATTTTTCAAGGAAGGAAAGCACAGAGTTTCAGTGTTCACTGATAACCAGGGGTCGGATTCTCATGACCTAAAAATTCTTTGAAAATTACCTATAAAATGACTTAAAATAAGAGTAAAATGACCTAATTTTTAAAAAATACTCAAAGATTTATATGAAAATGTTTATGAATGAATTTTACAATTTTAAATAAAATGTATTTATATAAAATTATATTAAATATTAAGGTTCTATTTTAGGAGGAAATGTAATCCTTAGCTCCGATCTTCCAACCGTCAGTTTTGAAAGGTCGAGAGAGTTCGAAAAACAGAGAACACTGCAGTAGTGAATTTCGTCATGAACTCATGATACAATAAAAACTGTTTTAGTGTCATTGTAAATTCATGAAACATTCACCAACAAAAGGAAATAAAATTCATAAAAAAGACACAAAGGTCCAAAAAAAATGATTAAAAAAAAAGGGGCAAGGGAGGCCCTACCAGTAGCTACGCTACCGCCGGCATAGCTCTCAGGGTCGCGGGGGTACTCAAGCTCCGCCACCAGCTACAAGGTCATGCACTAGACGGAGGTTTTGAGAAAATGATTGTATAAAAATTGCCTATATTTCACGCAAAAGTACGCAAAAACTACTCATATTTTCAAAAAATTGGGCATGAAATAATTATAAGATCTCTTTGAAGATAGATATTATTAATGAAGAAATTGTTATCTTCAATAGTGTAGTATTAGGAAGACGCCGAAAATAGTTTGAACTTTTGACGTTTTCGAAAAATCAGGGATTTTAACGAACGTGAGCCCGATTTTAAGCGTTTTTACGCTAAACGAGGACAAAGATTAATATAAAAGCATTTGGAGCCATTTTTAGTAAAAGTTGACAATGTGGTTGAGGCTATGTGTAAAGTGCCCCCACAAAATAAAACATTCGAGCCTCAAGTTCGTTCAAATCGATTAGGAATATCAGTTTTCGAGAAAATTGTGTAAACGGTTTAGCTGCTAACGTTGATCACAGTAAGGTGGACAGAGTAAAAACTTACTATAAACACATGGACTTCCAAACGCCATTTAGTGTTTTCTAAAGTGTAGTAATTTCCGAGCTCGTCTGATATCTTTTTAAATATGATCAATGCCGCCTGACAGTGAATAAACAAGTCAGACTCTACAGCGCGGCTCAAGTGTGAATTGTTAACAATTAAGGCAGCGACTGCGCGAGGCTGAGGTTTTAGGCGATTGCAGTGTAATGGTTAAATTTTTCGACGTACAATTGGTTGTTGACAATTCGAAATTTACGAAATGGCTGCGAAAAGCCTTACGAGGCATTGAATAGAGGGAAGCTGAGTAAATCGAAACAATATCTTGATTTTGGCTTCTTCACCGCGCTGGCGCTTTTATTTTCTCCCTATGGCGTAGAGAGAAAGTTATGTAATGCTGCGCGAAAAAAACGGCGAATTTTCGGCAGAAAACCTTCGGTAACGAAAAAGTAGATAAATCCAGTTGCTAAATTTAGTGGGGGGGGGGGACCTCTATTACGTGGTGTAGCCAGAATCCATGTTTTGTGGGTCCTTGATACCGAAAAATCGAATGGCAGCAAAACGTCTGCCCGTCTGTCTGTGTGTCTACCTGTCTGTTCGTCAGTGAACAATGCTAGCTGCTAAATCATTCAACAAATTTTCTCCAAAATTGATATTCCCCAATCGATCTGCTGATGTCGCGGCCCCTTGAATTTGAAACCGATATTTCAATTTTTGGGGTAATTTACACGAAGACTCTCGGACATTTAGAAAATTTTCAACTACTAAAATGGCTCCATCGTTTTTAATTAATTTTTTGTGGGATAGTTATATATATATTATAATAATAATAATAGTTTAATATAATATTAATATTTTGAAGGAATTTAAGAGAATGGTGGAAGTCTTACGTTCGTTAAAAACCTAGAAAATTGCGAAATTTTTACGGAGTCTTCTTCCAACTAAAATATTATAGACAGAGGTTTTTCCCTTAATAAAATCTGTTCCTGAAAGATAGGTTCTGAAATAAGGTCATGAACAATTTTTCAAAAATTTGAGTACTTTTCACGTAATTTTGCGTGAAAATACGAGGGAGAAAGTGCGTGCTGTTTTAACACTACTAGTTTCTGAAGCTCTCGCGTCGGCCACGCTGTCTTGACTCCTCGCGCCGCGCCGAGAACTTACAAGAACGCTGACGAGTGAACCGCCATGTGATCTATTGCCCGCGATTGTTAACGCACAGAAGACCGTGGCTAATAATTTCTCATGATAACCAGTCATTCATCAGTACACCCCGGCCAGGTTTAGGTGAGTAATGCAATGTAAATGAATGTGACAAGGGGTTAAGGGAGTCAGCCACAAGGCCACTTCACGGGCAAGTCATGTTTTTCGGCGACCGCAAACTGAACTGAATTTCCTCCGCTGACGCCCGCAATTACCGGCGCGGCGAGAGTGAAAGCCATTAAACTCCTACGGACGTGAAACTTCGGGGCTGCCTGGACAAAAAGACGCGGCAAGGAGCCGCCATCTTATGCCATACACCGAGCCATGCCGGTCGCTAGAGTGAGAGCGGTGATCTCCCCGCCTCTTGTCGTAGTGACCACGGTCACAAGCTTCGAGGGAAACTACAATGTCGGAAGGCATCATCTGTATGCCTCATGGATTCCTCGCATGCGAGAATTATCAATTAATTGATGTAAGATGGACTAGGAGCAGGTATGTCTGTGGGTTATGTAATCGCATATACTTTCTTTTTCATGTATGTTGATTTCATGAGAAGTTCATTAAATTCTTTCAAAAGGCTCTAACCGGATAAGGGGGGTTTCTGGCCTTAATTTGCAATTCGACTTAGACTTTTCCCACATGTTTGGATGTAGAAAATATTATTTTCAAAATATGAGGCTAAATTATCGAAATGGTAAGTACTTACAGTGAAACAACCGTTTTTTCGTTTTAAATTTTAAAAAAATAATATTTTTTGTGTTAATTAAATTAATAAAATAATAATAAAAATTGTTTTTTCGCTTTCCATGTGGATATTTTAGCCTCATATTGCCACGTAGTCGTCCTTTGCGACATCGGTAAAGGTGGATCGTCTTACCTTTCGACTAGGTTAGAAGGTAGAAAGGTGGCCTGAAAACGAAAAATGACGGGGGACGTTCATTGAAATAAAAAGAAATGTTAAAATAAGGTTAACATAAAGTTTTCATGACTCATAAAATTTGCAATAATGATAAAAGACCTATCTCCTGCTCGTAAAATTTTTCACACAATTATCAACGGACGAACTTATCAACGCACATCTGGGTCTCCTGACTCGGGTGATCACACAAAAATATAGCAATGATGCAAAAGTGGGTAACAAGTGCAAAAGTGTTGATAGAGATTTTTTCTGAATGAAATCTGTTCTAAAGTAGTAGTATTGGGTCATTCCATGCAAAAAAGTAGGAAATCTGACACTACATCTCAGAATTTAAAAATATTTTGCCACCTTACTTATTATGATACCTGCATGAACCAGGTACAATACCATTGTTTAGCAACAATGGACATTTGAAATATTAGGTTAGCAGTCTGTATACATTCCGTTATGATTTTTTTCCGATGATATGCAAACAAGCAAAAAATATGAAAGTAACACCATTTGTAGAAGAAATGTAAAGGATAATTTTACGCTAAAGACATTTTTTTTACCGTGAGTCTTTAACAATTAGGAAGTAAACAAATTCTAAAAAATGCAATAAATGGAAATATAATATTTTTAAATTCTTGAATTTTGGAAGAAAAATTGCTGAAACTACTTTCAAGCTACTCTGTAAATTTCATCATGGAATCTTGAATGGTTTTAAAGTTATGAATAAAAGTATCTTACTGGCGCTCCATTAACGAACTTGTCTCAGCTGCTAGAGCCGCCGCGCCACAGCGCTCCTCGTCAGCGCCCGGCGTTACAGTTTTCCTCCGCCGCGCGATGGTGGATTTCGCAAAACTACTTCTCTAGGTGTTAATTTTGCCGTAGGAGCTACATGAAGAGATACGCCAAATTCGACCATTATTTTTTGTTCACTCCAACTTTTTGGTAAACACGTTAAAATCATATATTTCTCATTAGCTGTTTTCACGTTTGAAAATTTTCTTTGAATTGTGTCAACATTTCTTCTCCATCATTGCTTTCTGTACTCACATGAAATAATTCAGAAACTGCTTTATTTACGGCACTCACCTTTCTCCTTGCTGACGATATCTCTCAGGTTTGTTTTCGCAATGACAATGGTGATTTACCCAGAGGATACAAAATGTTTACATTACTGATAGTGGCTTCCTCTGCAACTCCTGGGGCTACGTACTCCTCTTCACTTGACGTTTTCACTTCACTGTTTCAGTTGAGTCACTAAGATCTGCATTGGGCATTTTGGATATTTTGTGACGACACATCGCATATTGCTTCACCTACCACTAAATTCGATATTTTCTTCCGCATCGCCTCTGTAATCTTTCTCTTACCCACCCGACTTTTGTGCTTCTCGAGTCCGAATGGATTGCAGCACCAAAGCCTGTTAAACGTATTCACAATCTTTGGCATTTTCTATCACGATGTATCACTGAACAGTAACACGCGAAAAGTAAGCCTGTAAACTGGTGTCAGGATCCCTTCGAAGGCATCGATGGATATCCCTAGGGAAAGAACTTGGCGGTGCCTGCCTACGACCTTGCGTCACCTGGGTCGCTGGGCAAAGGCACGCGACTTTCAACCTTGAGAGCAAAATGCGCGTATACTTTTTATTTAATAACTTACGCATTTTTTAAGATTCCATCGCGACAGTTTGCAGAATGGTTATTTATTGGTTCTTCCTGCAGTGTGTAAAATATGAAAGAAAATAAATTATTGTTTTTGAAGAAAAATGTATTTGTTTAATTTATTAGCATTTTTTATTATAAACAAATGTCTCAATTCTTAATATATTATCAACTGCTTAAAATATGATCATTTATCTTCAAAATAGTGTGCCCGTTTTTAAAGTTTTATTCATTTTATGAACGTCATAATTATTATCATTATTGAGTACATTGTGTCATCGTCCATGTTTAACCCGTAATTGTTGCTAAACTGCTGACGATATTAATTCCATAAATTGTCTTTTAACTGTTCATCATTAGTAGATTAATGTAATAAAATATGAAAAAAATCTGAGACTCACTGTCAGAAAACCTGAAATTTTGCATGGAATGACCCATTACCACTGTACAAACTTTCTCGCACTATTTGCAATTTTTTCATTTCGAAAATTCAGAGAGTTCAACAAAATAAGACCTACATTTTTAAACGTCTGTCGCTCTATTCCAGAAAAAATTAAAGAAAAAAAATTGAGTCGTTTTTGAGATTTTTTATTCTTTCTCGTCGTAGACGTAGATTTGCAGAAAAGAGAAAGTATTGTAATTGTGCGACAAAAATCGTAATTTTTTCGATAGAAAACTGGTATTTTGAGATCCCAGTAAATGGATAAATATTTTTCCTATAACATATAGGAAACTTAGTTAGTAGTAAATAAGTAGTAAAAAAATTAGTAGCAAATTACTACCTCTAAAACGTGCATAGGTCAATTCTCTTAGGATCGTATTCATGAACATGACTTAAATCGAAACTTACATAAGTTTACTTTGAGAGCTGAATTTGATTTCGAACAAATTAGATTCGTAGAGAAAACTTCTACAAAGTAAGCTCTGGCGCAAGAAGACTTACACATAGTTACAATTGAAACTATGTATTTTACAGTTGGCAGAATTGTGTCTGCTAACATGTCATTGTTTTTCGTATTCTCAGTTGTTTGGCGCTTGTTTCGTAAGCAGAAAGCACGTGTGATTTCGTGAGTGCAGCAGTTTATCCTATTGACTGTGGTGTAATGATTGACGTTATATTAATTTTTATGAACGATGGATCACACTGACGACAACAAAAAATGACATCTCTCACAAATGAGGAAAGAAAAACAAGCTTAACAATCCATGCTATTGCCCCGTTTCAAAATTGAAACAAATTCTACTGTTGTTGAAAATTCTGTTTTCATGTGCAGAACCAGGTCAACCTGTCACAAAATCAATAAATTTCATCTCACGATTGACTATACCCTGGAATTGAAACTGAAAATCCCTTTCCTATTGCGAAAAACTTCAGCATTATCGCCACCTTGATTCAATATTGGAACATGGGATCCATCTATAGCTCCAACTATCCCAGGGAATCGATATCTTTCATTCACATAATGTAGATTTTTGCGACATTCAACATCACTTGTGAACTACAGAAACCGTGGTCTCATTCGGGCAATTAACTCGGATACTCTTTTGATTATTCTGCGTACGGTTGGCTGACTTATTCTTCGCAAATGGCCAGAATCAATTTGAAAATTCCCTGAAAACCCGAAAACACGATCAGCTATTGCCATTGACAAAATAATAGTTGAAATAAATTAGCAATTTAACATAACCTAACAAAGTTACCTAATCTAACTTAACAAGCCAAACATAACCTAACATAACGAACATAACCTAACCTAATATAACCTAACATAATTTAACATAACCTAACAAGGCAAAGTTAATGATTTTTGTAAAATTATTATTTTACCTATTGCATAATGCCTTAGAGAAATTAAAAATTGGATTTTGTGAAGAAAATGTAGTCCTTTTCTTTTGCAGGTCATTTATAAACATATCGAGGATATCTAATACCATGTGTCTGTCAGATCTGAAGCGTTTCTTGAACTCTTTCCGTGTAAAATTCAACAGGATTTTCTTTATCACGGATAATACACCGAGAATTAGGCATAGCGTACTTAAGAACTTCCTCCATATCTTCAATATCTTCTTCAAAATGAACTATATCCATAATATCAGCCATTCTGGAAATCTTCTGATCTCAAAGTTTACTTTCCAAAGTCTTAAGTACAGAAAATCGGAGACTTGGAAATAAAATCGCTTTCTAAGTTTACTTTCCTCAAAGTAACGACTATGAAATGGAAATAACAACTAACAAGCTTCAAAGTGTAAGTCGAAGGCTAAGTTTTGTTCTTGAATACGATTCTTAGGTACGTATCATACTTTGACTGCGTTAGAACGTTACCTGTAGAACACATGTACGTAGGGGGTTGCCTAAAATCAGGGGCAAATGCCACTTGTGTCAATGCTAATGGGTGGATTTCTAAGACGAGGTCTGAGCCACGGTTTCTTCAAGCCGCGGCTTGAATCTCTAGTTTCGCTTGATAAGGCACGGCTTTGGCAAAGTTTCGAGGCCGCGTCTCGGGCCGCGGCTTGAAAATTCCAGGCCTCGGTGAAGGGTGGTTTGAAGCCGTGGCTCATTCACTCAAATAGTTAAAACTTGAGTACTTTTGACGTATGGATTAATTTCGAGCCAATGTTCATCGGCCCAGGACACCGAATCCGATAACAATTGTATTGCGGGATCGCAGCAATCCGTTAGAAGAATGCAACAATCGGGAATTTTGGAGATTTTGCTTTTCGAAAGAAACAGTATTTGGCTGAAATATTGCGACCTAACCTCAATCACATGGGCGGAAGAGGACGGATTTACATGAGACTCAAAGCTCACTCCATTCAAACCCAATTTTTTGTAATTGGAAGGAAAACAGAATATACAAATTAATGTTTTAATTACAACTTATAATGTTATAATGTTTTTGGAGTTTATACAGCCCAGCTGTTTTTCTTTATTGTCACATTATATTTTTTACATGTTCTTTCATTTTTACCATCTCCAATAATTCCTCATCGAATTTTTTTTTCTCAGAAAATAAAATATGGTAATTAAATTTTTATCAGGGACTTTATCTTCTATTTCAAGAAAACTGCAAATCACTCCCTATAAAACACTAAACCATTTGCATGAACTATTTTGGCACTGCAAGCAAGTGACCTTTCAGAACAGTATAAATTATTTTAGTAATAAATAATTATCCCTTTGCCTTTTTGTAAGTTACAAGAGTAGTGACAAGAACTGAAAGCATCATTCGTTTTCATCAAATTATTTTTTCCTGACTACCATTTATATTCCCACAATTATTATTAATAATTATCCTCTTTTTGCTTCATCTTTCAAATGCTTTCAGGGGCCAACACAAAAACAAACATTGATACAAGAAGCAATTTTATAAAAGAAAAACATGAAAATTGCAAGTAATTATTAGCAATAACCAATTACAAATATCAGATATAATTTAACATAAATTCTTATGATTATTATATTTAAATTAGCAACTCTTTTACTGCACTACTGTTTGAAGAACAGACAGTTTTAAAATTTACCACCATCCTTCTCTAACACAATAATATCTCTAAGATTTGTCAAATCTAACAGAACGAGAGTTTACCCTTCACAATATGAACTACATTCATTATCTTGTATTATAAACTCAGAAGGAAAATTCACAGCCTTCTAAAAAAGAAATTAGTTTGTGGTAGTGGTAGATGAGGTTATTAAAAATCGCATTAATTTTTACAAATATTAAAACATTTGCAGGCAGTTATCTGCTTCAGTTTTAAGTTGTTTCTAATAAATAAATATTTTAAAAAAATTCACCAGACCAATCACTTTCCATTACTCCAAATCAATTATTTGTACATCACATGCAAAGATAAGTAAGTCACTGTTACAAAATAAGAGACTGCAAGAAAGGGTATTATAAACTCAGAAGACTTCGTTTACTCACCAGGCTTCATTGAATCATCGTTTTTATTATTATTATTTTCTGTGTTGTTATTATTTTATTTTATTCTACTCTCTAATTCAAGTGTTTCTTTTTGGACACATCTGACGTTAGTACAACATGCCACGAACATGCATCAAGAAAATTGTCGGAGGAAGTAACATAAGGAGAGAATGCAGTTGTATTCGATGTGAGAAATGTCAATGCTACGACAAAAAATCAACATTGAGGTGCGCGCGGAAAGGATCGCTCAAACATAAGCAACGAAAGTTTTCTAAGGTAGCGAAAACATGCAAAGAAAACGTTATGAGTAGTAAACTGACGTTATCATGAACTGGCGAGTCGGCTTCAGGACATATTTCTTATATTTACATCGACAATAATGTGGATATTGATAATTTATTGGAAGTTGACCGTCAAAATGTCAATATTTTCGGGGAGCAAGGTAAGGCACAGTTACTCTACCAGTGATGCAGGCGCAAATCTTAGCCTCGTGCTGAATGTTCGGACTGGGACGATCATTAAGCCAAACATAACCTGGCTGTGCGATTTTGTACATGAATTTTATAACGTATTATTTCAATTGCATCAAGAAAATTGTCGGAGGAAGTAACATAAGGAGAGAATGCAGTTGTATTCGATGTGAGAAATGTCAATGCTACGACAAAAAATCAACATTGAGGTGCGCGCGGAAAGGATCGCTCAAACATAAGCAACGAAAGTTTTCTAAGGTAGCGAAAACATGCAAAGAAAACGTTATGAGTAGTAAACTGACGTTATCATGAACTGGCGAGTCGGCTTCAGGACATATTTCTTATATTTACATCGACAATAATGTGGATATTGATAATTTATTGGAAGTTGACCGTCAAAATGTCAATATTTTCGGGGAGCAAGGTAAGGCACAGTTACTCTACCAGTGATGCAGGCGCAAATCTTAGCCTCGTGCTGAATGTTCGGACTGGGACGATCATTAAGCCAAACATAACCTGGATGTGCGATTTTGTACATGAATTTTATAACGTATTATTTCAATTTTCGGTGTTGTAGCCTACGTTTAGTAATTTAGTTTGCACAGTATTTCTTTACTTATGAGTTACTTTCTGTGCCTTGAAGTGTTATATCTTGACTAATATGTCTCCTTACATCATCATATCCCTTAGTTAAGGTAAGATGACGAAAATATCATCTTTGTAATGGATATTTCATCTATCAATAGCAAAATACCGCCTTTTTGTAATTAAGGAAAGTTTTGGAAGACGTCCTCGTATAAATTGCATATTTGTAAATCAGTTTTTAAATCGAGAAAACATTTTTTAACTTAATTTTTTTCATCACATCTTCCCTTTTCATAATACTTTTATGTCGCTTTTAACGTTTCGGTCTTTCAGTAGACCCACCCTTCGCATATTTCCTTATGTTTCCGCTACAGGACCTTCCCCAAGCACGGCTGCTGGAGGTGGTCCTTAGATCTATCTCAGCCAATTCACATAGGCTATTGTGATTGCGTGAGGCATTCCGTAGGCCTTTCTCGCCTGCGTTCTAGGATGTGGTATCTGTTGGCCACAAGTGGCCCAAGTTCGCCACCAGGTCAACTAGGGATGGAAGGAAGGAGTTTGGAAGGTGATTCATGGTGGTTGGGAGAGCTCTGTCACAACTGACAAATCAATGCCCGAGGCGAGATTCGAACCCGCGACTCTTCTAGCCGAGAAGGAAAAGACGCTATACTTTGTTATTAAACACGTCATAAAATTACACAAGCAAAAAAGGTAATACAGTTACCGCATTACTTTTTTTGCTGACGAAACTGCCTTTTTTTCCGGACGAAAAGATGTACAAACAACAGGACCTAAGTTGCTACGTACTGATAATATCAACATGCTTTTAATGTACAATTTAAGAAAATATATTAGAAACAGGTGCTTGCATACAGAAAACGATACATAACCGTAATGGAATTAAGCAATGTATCCGACGAATACAATTTTCAAGCACGTTTAAGAATTGACTTAGGGTTTTAAGATATAATTTCTTAAACTTACTTTTTGAAATAGTCGAAGATGTGTTTGAAGTTCGGCGATCTCAGTCTCCATTCGCTCCTGAAGAGCTCTTTTCTCTGCTTCGTATTTTGTTCGAGCTTCTTCTCGAACCTGCTGCTCTACCCGGGCAACTTGCATATCCAGTTCTTCTTCAAGAGAGCGTAAGTGTATCAAATGAACTTCCTTTTCTCTGAAACATTTATCTCTCTAGTACATAAGGATAACATACTACGTAGGACTTCTTTACCCTGTTGGATTAGACACTCATTTCCATGTAGTTTGGTAAAGTTTGAATTTGATTTATAATATTAAAATGTATAATAATTATTACAATAATTTGAAACTCCATAGTTATTAAATTATTGCCTTAGTGCAAATATTTATTGAAGACGCAACTGAATATCAAGTAGAAATAAGAGTTTATTAGAATCGTAGATATTTTTCTAAATTAAAATAGGAAAGAATCGTGATTGGTTTTATGTGGTATGAAGCTAAATCGCGAGAGTCAACAGCGATTTTTGAAGTGTTCGGTATTTTAACTGCTCAGGTTGGGACCTAAAAGGTTAAAACGTGATCTAAATTCGTGTTTACATTGCATGCGAATTGTTTAAAGTATAGCATCACTTTCATCTTTAGATCGTGTACCTACTAATAACTTAATTGCGGGCTTTATCGTGAAGCATAAAACGGAATCTTTGGGTTACAAACATATGAATGACTTTTCTTGAACGAAATTACAATAATGACAGTTTGGAAACACAAATAACAAGCTTTTTCGTAATAAAAATAAGTATGGTACCTATAATTTTTATTTTTGAAAAGTTCCTAATAGTGTGGAAATGTGGCCCAAAAAGCAAAGTAGATGGGCTTTATTCACAAACGAACACAGGTACATGCATGTAGTGGGCATTCATTTGTACAGAAAAACATGAAATAGTGCTGATGAATTATCTTTACAAAAAATTAAACAATTGGAAACGTACACAAACTGTTGCGAGCATTAAATTAGATTCAGCGGAATGTTTGTGAGATTGACAGAAAATACTACAAAATCACAAATCTTTAATTAATAAAATGCTCCCATAACTGTTCCGTGGGGAATGGAAATATTTTCCGCAGAATGAGGTATACGTATGTGTTCGAGGCGGTTTCATCAGTTTTTTTGGTGGCAATACAATTGGACGGTGTTATACATCAATTGACCAAGCACCATTTTGTGATTTTTTAGATTTTTGTATCAGGTTGTGCGTGAAGATGTAAACTATCTATTAAACAATTGTTTGATATTGAATTTGTTTTTTTGTCGGCAGAATGGTAATTTGGACCAAACGCCAAACACTCCACCTTAAAAAGTATATTTTGCATCAGTTGACTAACCACCCAATCTTACGGTTTTGTTTCACATCAGTTGACTATACGACAAATAATTGTAGTTTGGTCACGTCAAACTTTATTGTTTTGTTCCCGCCCGTGGTTTGCATTGTGTGGAAGTGATTGCGAGTTAATCCTCCAATTGCATGATAAGTTTTTATTTAGTTTATTGATGGTTTTAATGCTAAAGGCATACTTAGATCAGCATCCTGCACTGAAGAGAATAAGGTAGATGTTTCTCACAGCTTCCTTCCGAATGACCGATTTCGGAGATATATAATGCGCTCACAAACTGCAATAGAGACTTAATAGACAAGATTACATGAAATGTCATGAAAATGTCGAAAAGAAATATTTTTACAGTTCATAGAATGAAACCTAAACATTTCAAAAGTACTTTACATTTTGAAAAGAAAATAGTCAATCACAAAACCAATTACCGAAACTAGAAAATAAACTGGAAGAAGGTGAGAGAAATATAACTCTTAAAAGACGAGCTATTTACTACAGTGTTCAAAACTTAATTTAAGATGAAGTACTTGACGTTGACATTAAGAAGAAAACAGCTTGACGATCTGTAAAAATACAAAAAAAACTAATTTTCATGCCCTCCTGACGCCTCTTTGGGCAAACGGAAACCAATTTCTGAAGACAAGTTAAACGATATTCGATCTCTAATGAACCTGATACCAAATGATGCACTATCTTTTTACCGCCAGCTCTCCCGCCTCTCTGTTATTGAGGATGGCTTCGAGAGACCGCAACTTGATTTTGTTGATAAACTGTATACTTTAATTTACGCTTTGAAAGACCTTTTATTCTAATATTATCATTTATTATTATTTATTTATTTCCAGAAAGGTTTGTGATATTGCTTGAGAAATATTACCTACTTTTTTTAATCATTTACGTCGGTTTTTTTACTGGTCATATTGACAAGTTGTTACTTCAATAAAGAGGCAAAGAAAATGTGAAACATTCAATAGTAAAGCTGTTTTCTTTACATATCAGTTAATTACGATTAACTATATTATAGTAGTGGTATAATCTTATCGTATCTTGTAAAATATTACAACAAGAAATATCACTACGTTCTTCTCTAATTTGCATCACTTGACTAAAAGACGCGGTTTGGCTTGGAGTCCGATAATGCAAAACTTGGATATGAAAATTATTTATTAAAGCATCAAATGACCAAGTGCCATTTCTACATAAATGCTCACTTTCTCTACATTTTTCATGTTTTTAAGATATGAGCAGGTAAATTTAATTCATTTTGATTATTTTGCCGTTTACAAAACAAAATGTGGGACAGATGCTGAATTTATATTTATTCTTTCGCGTTTATGTTAATATCTCGAAATTAAGTTTTGGCGCTTGGTCAATTGATGCATAACACCGTCCAATTGAAAGTTGGTGAGCGATGTTTCCAGAGCCCGTGCATTATACAACAACGTTGAGTATTCAATGAGCAACATATCTATGTGCGTTGGAATTATAGTATTATGAATAACGCATGTTATAAATTAGTATAATTTCCATCCATTACTACACATTAAATAAAAAGTGTGAAAAAAGGTTACAAAATTATGATTCTCATTGAATTTTTACATTTTCATAGTTCAGTGAAATTTGTTTATTAATGGATTTTATTGAAAATTATATAACTCATTAATTAATATATAATAAATATTAATGTAATATAAATAATTATAATATTTTAATATTAATTTCTAATAAACAGTCTGATAAATATTAACAAAAGCATAATTCACAGTGAATTTTCTCATTTTAATATTTTGCCTACGGCGCAGTAGTGAAATTTGTTTGTCAATCGATTTGATTAAAAATAAAATTTTACCACTCATTAATTAATATATAATAATAAATATTTATTGAATATAGATATTTTTAATATTTTTATATTCATTTCTTATTAAAAAAAGAATCACTTCCCGGTAGGTCAAAATTAAACAATTTTGAATAAGTAAACAAGTAACAATATTATAAATATTGTAACATTTATTTTATGCTGGCATAAAAATGATTTTTCACAGGGATTAAGAGTGATGTGTACATATGAGTACTACCTAGAACGAGAGGGCGAACCAGGACGAAACATGTAGACAAATTCCCCAATTCAGGTACAGTAAATCGGGAAGCCCTCACTAACGTAGCAAAGAAAAGCGACGAACATTTTGTTTTCGCATGATGAAAACAAAATGTTTGTTGGATTATTTTTCTAAGTGTTGATGATAAACGAAAATCAAAGAGAAAAATGAAGGAATTACTAAAAAATAAACTGGGTCAGATTCCATACACTGCGAAGAGGCGCCAAACGAATGGCGATGGAGATGCCAGAGACACGAGAGAAATTGGTCTCGGAAAAAGTGGGGTGGACAAATACAGGATACGTTTTACCCTTTGCCTATTATTGTGCCTATTTATTAATTAATATTTCGTAAATTATGATATGGCAATATTAATGAAATTTAGTGTTATTAATAAAAATGTATATTTATAAAAGAAATAAGGATAAAACATACTTCATGAACATTTCTTCCATTTTTTTATTATCTTCATGCAACTTTTTGACATCTTGTAACAAACTGCTGAAGGCGTGCTCAAAATGTTTCACTAGTTGTGGGCAGGTCTCTAGTGTTTGTAGCTCTTCATACAATTCTGCCAACTTAGGACCACTGAAAAATTAATTAAAATCATGACTTACAAAAGACATTGGTGGATGAAGGCATTATGTTACAAATGCAAAGTTTAAAGTAAACAAGCTTTTGAACTATTCATCAGCATTTTATGAAATGGAATTTCGATAGCATTAATCGTATTTAAATAAACACGTTTGATTGCCAAAATGTAATAAATTATTGCTTTGAAATTAAAAAAAAACAACATAATTCAACTAAACCTTTTTCGCTCAAAACCGTGTATTTATAACATAACATAGCCAACCAATGCTTTCGGACAGACTAATATTATAAAATATAAAAGAAAATCCTTCATGTAGATATGGATTACTCTAATTGTGCATTAAGAATATTTGATTTAAGTAAATGAAATGACAGCCTGAGTGTGAGTTGCCGTAGAGGCTACCAGATGAGTATAAACTACTTACCACAGGAACCAACTCACTGTTCCAAATTTAAAACATGTTAAATATTTTATCCAATATAATTAGGAAGAATAAACAATAAATGTTATGTCATGGGAATTGCAGAATTATATTTAAATAAGGGTACTGACACTACTTTTAATACTGAGTCTCATAATTTAATGTAAATTTGTCATTCCTCGTTGGGGCATCTAAATTGCTGTTCGCATCACCCTTTCTGAGGTTCAAGTCTCGTGTGGACATTCCATCAGCGGACATCACTCTGAACTCCGCTCCTCTTCCTTGGGACGAATGTACAGCCTCCTGCGTAATCATGAAGTGATGTGAAGTGTGTTTAGTTCAGATCTGCACAACGCCTGCTCCCGTGGGGCATTCTGCACTTAGGAGCCGACCCTCTGCCCGCGACAGTACCGTCTGCCCGTCGAAAGTACAAGTAGTGGGGAGTTGGAAGCTTTGGGGGGAGGGGAGAAGTCTGACGTAGCACGACACAGCGCGTAAATTGAATGCCTGGGCGTCTAATACAATGATCCAGTGTAAACTTATAATCCCACTTGCTTAAATGAACAATGTCTATTATTTAAAGTTACAAAGGCAATAACTTACTGTTTACGTTGTGTGAACTGCTGCGTATCCACCTTTGTATCCATCACTGTATGTATGTTCCTTTTTTAATTAAAAAAATAACATGCTCGTTGTGACTCTTAAGCAATATTTTAAAGCAGTAACATTTTTAAAAACATTATTATTTATTTCCAACTAGCAAAAAATTATTTTTGTATTTTAGTTTTTGTATTAGACAGACTTATTCGATTTGTGGCGTACAGTTCGTGATAGAAATGCAAGCATTACGCTAATTAACGACTATGTAATTGAGACTATTAAGAATAAAGCAAATTCATTGAATTAAAATTGGTACAAAATTTGCTATTTATACCATAAGTTTGGAAAAATGTTTACAGAAAAACGACGAGAATATTTTTTCAGAAAAAAAAATTGTTTTGACTCAAGGCTAACTTCATCATCAAGATAAAACCAATGCCATCATTTTCATTATCTGATTAATACCGCCTTCTGTTTTGCGAAAAATCAATCAGCAGAAAAAGGGAGGAATCTTTCCAGTGGTCACACAAAAGGTATCTAGTTTACTTGGGCATGCGGGAAGCATTGAAGCACATTATGGAAAAAAGCGAAAATAGTTATTTTAAAAGAATATAAAATATAAACAGATAAAAGGTGAGGAGAATGTGGGTTTCAAGAGAAAAAAAGTTTTTTACACACACTTGAAAAAGCCCTGGAACTTATTTTAGATAATTTAAATAAACATCAATATTTGAGTATAAGTAGTAATTTACTTTAGACAATAATTTAAGATATTAAGAATAAATGAGACACAAACACAGTGTAGTATCTGTCTCAACTACAAGAAGATTTGGAATTGTATAAACGTATGTGAATAATCTATATATACCAGTGGCGTAGCGTGACTCGCACGTTTGGGGATGCTCAACAATAACACACAAAATGTCACTATCAACTACTTCATCTAACAAGCGAACGCAAATCTAGGCAGATACACTGGAACTACTTCCACGATCTCGATTGCTTACGACGGTGTAGGCGCTTCCCACAAAATCCTCAGTCAGGACTGCCGATGTCTTGAAAACCAATTATTCAATGGCTTAGCTTTAATTCTTATACGCGAATGGCAATAAGACCATTCTTTCCAGCAGTGAATGCTAGCGTAAAGCAGTCGGGTTTCACAGGGCCAGGGGTGAAGAGGGGAGAGGGGAACCTCGCCATCAGCGCATGCGTCATTGCTCGTCGCCATCTCGCGGCAGACGCTGGAAGCATTTTAGCTTCCAAGCAATCACAGGCCAGCTTCAACAGCCTGCCGAATTCAATCATAGGAAATCAATTTAAAATTAATACACAATGTGTTTCGCTCAACAGACCACTTGTAAGATTATCAATACAGTATTTTGGGTTCTTTATTAATATTATATGCGGGGATGCTCAGCATCTCAGCGTTTCATGACGCTACGCCACTGATATATACACCGTTACCAAAACATTATTTGCGGACCTTCTTTTACACAATATTTTGGAACACACATCGAAACGAATAGTGTTTTTACAAGAGGTCATTCAGCATATGAACTGTATGCCAGATGTTGGCAATATTAATGCGAAAATTATTTGTAGTTACAGTATTGAAGGCATTTTGAGTTTAGCAATGTGTACGCAAAAATTCGA
Organism: Acheta domesticus; assembly: GCA_031308135.1. Lineage (NCBI taxonomy): Eukaryota > Metazoa > Arthropoda > Insecta > Orthoptera > Gryllidae > Acheta > Acheta domesticus. The sequence goes on along the minus strand of JAHLJT010008446.1, from coordinate 93,198,001 downwards.
AACTCCTGGCTATCATTCTAATGCTGCATTTGGAGCCACTCTGATACCACGCCGTTTGCAGAAAAAGAGATGATGCCATTTAAAAATATACGATTGCCATTAAGTTATTTTGGAGAAGAGAGGTCATAAGTAAGAAATAAAATATACAAATAAGATCGATAGCATCGGTGAAGAAAAAGCTACAGGCAGAATGATTTGGAATTCATTTGGAACATTCTTTCTGAACATTCATTTGGAACAAACATTCATTTGGAACAAACATTCATTTGGAACAAACATTCAAAAGAGAGCCTTTGTTGAACCCCCTAACTTGAACGGACGAAGGTAATGCAATTATTGCACTCTTAAGAAAACCGAAAAACGAAATCAAGATATTTTCGATTAAAAATGTTTATTTTTCTTTCAACTGACAAAGTAAAATCTGACTGATGTATTATTTCATTTTAATTGATCATTCTTTGCTTTAGTGGAAGAAATGGGTGTCAGTGTAACAAAATTTGGGGGCAATAACTTTCAGCAGACTTCTCTAAAAGACTGCCATGGGCCAGGTGTCCATATACGTACAGCTTCTCCGAAGAACTTTGCACAACCCCCACTTTTGTATCTCGCGCCAGGTGCTCTGGACGCAATGCCTCCGAATTCTAGAAGCCTTGCGCGCGACCTTGACATGCTGGGTATAGACAATGCAGTATTACAGATGAGTAGTTAGTCCAAAGGGGCACCGGAACCAGTATCCTGGTTCCAACATTTTAAAAAAATTGTACTCAATTTATTCAAAACAAATATCACTTATTAATCGCGTCACATTCTAATGATGCTTTCCCGTTAAGTCCGAGCGGACCGAGTGTATTTCAAAAAGATTTTTTTCTTTCTAAAAAAAATATGACTACTCTTTTTATCAAACCGAAATGAACAATCGAAGAATCAAAACGTACAATTGTACAGTGTAGGAAAAAAGGCCTCAATCGTAGTCCATGTAGAACAATTGTCCACAAGTTATTGTTTATCTATATCGCTTAGTCGAGAAGACCATTTCATAGTAGTTACAAAGTATTATTTTATCAGTCATAATGCTGTCGTAAAAACGGGTTTAAATGTAAAAATATCAAGTAACATGCACACATTTTTTTTAATTAAGCATTACTTAAATATTTTGTAATTACTCTTTAACTTTACTCTTTAACTTGACAATAAAACATGAGCCAAGCTGCTTATACGGCTGGAAATTGACATCGTCCGTGGGGGCAGGCAATTTCATGACCCGCCTGCCCAAGAAAGTGAATGCGTAGAGTTTGGTCTAAGCATGCTCCAGTATCTCATTCCGAGGCCTTTCCTCGGTACATAGCACAAAACGAGGTTACTCCGAACTTGCCTACCCTGACAGCATGAGACGATGCAGGGAGAAAGAAAACGAGAATGATCATGCGGGCTTGCGTTCAAACTGTTAATTAGCACATATCACAATAATGAAATGTTCTTTTTCTTATTCCCAGATGAAAAATACACAAACGGCAAAAGTCATTAAAAATTTATTCCTCGCGATTTGTCTTAAATTAGTACACATTCATCAGAGCCCACCTTCCGTACTTCAAGAAGCCGACGGTCTTTTAATATTTCTATGTCCGTTGAACTGTGCTGGTCTTAACTAGTAGTGCTACAGAATGGCACAGACTTTCTCGTAGTACTTTTCTATTTCATTTGGTCTCGACCAGGTACTCGGATTTGCCTCATTCTCTTGACAGCTGCCATCTAGCGCCACCCAAAGTACTTTTTTTTTAACATTTTATTCATTTTTCGGTTTCCTAATACAAGAACGGAAATATTATATAAAAATATTAAATAACAGTAAAACCTCGTCCTAAATGGTAATTTTCTTTGAAAAATTTGGAGTCGTTTTTAAGAAAATGGCGTTTAAGCACTACTGTAAATGCGAAAGCTCTTTTTCACAGACAACTTTTGAGTTTTCGAGAAACATCATTAAAAGTCATTTGAAGTACATTAACTCACAAATACAATAGTGTTTAAAAATTTCTGAAAATGTGCATATTAACGGTGTGAGAGATATTTCAAAAAAATACTTCTGTGTAATTTTTGAAAAAAACGAAAATAAGCCTCGAAATTAACTTCTTGCCATATTAAAGAGGGTAATTAGCACTATCCGTTCCAAAACTTTGAAGAAAAAGTTTGGAGCCATTTATGAAAAAATGGCGTTTGAGCGTTTCTGAAAATGCGGAATTTTGAGCTAGTTTTCACAGAAAACTGTTGTTTTCGAGAAAATGTATTTGACATTATTTAAAGCACATGTGCTCATAGATATAATAATCTGAACAAATCACCGCTAATGTTAATATTAACGACATGAAAGAGAAATCAACAAAATTAAATTTTTGTATTTTTTGAAAAAATAAAAGTATAGAGCAATATGGCATTTATGCCATCTCATAGCACATTAGGCACTACTCTTACTTAGTTTAAAGAAGGTTTAGGTTGGTTTAGTTCCAAAAAAAATTTGGAGCCGCTTTTGAGAAAATCTTGTTTTAGTATTTTTTTAAATTACACATATTGCATGCAATATTGCAAGAAAACTACTATTTTCAAAAAATGTGCATGACTTTAATGAAGGAACTCACAATAGAGAACAAATTTTATTGGAAGGAAAAATTTATATCTTCAATTTTGTAGTTGCAGGACGAGGCCGAAGGAAATTCAAACTTTTGCAATTTTCCAAAATTCAGAGTTAATCGTGAAAATGGATTCTATGCCATCTTTGTAAGCGTATTTTATTATATCCTTACAAGAAATTTAAAGAAAAAATTTGGAGTCGTTTTTGAGAAAATTTTGAAAATGACCGGGGGGCTTCATGTAAAGTACCCCCAAATTTTGAAGAAAGTTTTTCAAAATCGCGGCGCCTCGAGTGGAACCAGATCCTCAGGGGAATAGCCATTTTGGAAGAAATCGTTCGTATGGTTTAGGCGCTAGTGTTGGTCACAGACTGACAGACGGACGGACAGACGGACGGACAGACCGACGGACAGACGGACGGACAGACGGACGGACAGACGTAAAAATAAATATTTAGAAAATCGCCTATGGGTGCTATTTATAAGTGCATTTTAGAGGCTTTTTTTTTCTTGCGAAATTCTAAAATGTTCAAGGGACTTCATGTTCTGTACATCCAAATTTAAAGGATGCGTTTCGTATTCTTAGGTACTCGAATTCGGCCAGATTGATCCGGGAATAGGCGTTTTGAAGGCAATCCTAGGTTTATGGGCTAGTGTTGGTCATAGATGGACAGACGGACCTACAGAAAGACATAAAATACTGAAATACTAACAGGAAAGCTTAAAATGACCTTTCTTGGCATCAGGAACCACCGTAGAAACGTGTATTCCCATCAATATCTGGACTTTGTAGGATTACATAATTTACTCCACATTACGTTTATACTAGTACACAACAAAGTAAATCTATATAAGAGTACTTGAAGACAAACTACGTGTAATTTTATGTTCATTATGTGTACGTGGGATTTTTTGCTGCTGTTCCATCTTTACCTTTGGAGAAAATTTCTAAAGCTTTTGAAATAATTAGAATTATTTTGGAAATGCATCATAGAACTAGATCAGAAATATGTATACCTGTGTGAAAGAAAACTGGACCTTTTAGAATTCAGTTAAAGAATATTCTTATAATTAATAATGTAATATACATTTTAAAAAGAATAAAAATTGTCGTCCAATACTATATTGCATTTTACACCCCCTTAACTATTCCACAACCGTTCGAGGAAAGTGGCGTTCTGTTACAAATGGAAATTCAAAACCTACTTGAGACATTAGTATTCTCCTTCTTACCTTACATAGATAGTTACGGTCGTCTTAGAACTTCACAGTTAGATAATTCTGCTTTAGTGCGGCAACGGAGAATGGGAGTCACTGACCCATATTGATATGTTTCCGTTGGTGTCGCAAGGGTTCAAACTGATAGCACATGGAAATAACATCACGTGGTGTAAACCCAAGCGACAAACGTCAGGTGCGTCACCACAAGTAGGCCAAGGTTGAAGCCTTGCTCTAGTAATTTACATTACAAAGCTTCGCTAAGCGCCCGTGAGTACACAGGTGGAAAGTTTAAAATTACAATTTCACGAAACATCTGCCCGATGACTTTATTAGCTTATTTATTCAGAAATAGAGATGTTTCGCGAAAATTAGCGCTGAATATTGTAATTCTGCTTACATTTAACTTGTGTATACTCGTGAAATTACAAGAGAAAATTTCCATCTTATTAGTCGGCAAGTGTAAATATGCATCTCCGTCTACAGTTTTTTGAAAATAAAGTGGTTTATGTAACAATTTAGACAAAATTCGTCTATTGCAATTTTAAATCTACGTTTAATAATTTATACAAGCTAAAATGATCTCTGTCTAATTTCTGTCTTCATGTGCCTTGAATTTGAAAATTACTGCTTAGAATTCATGCTTGTTTTAATTTGTGAACAATGTTTAAATGGTCTAAGTAACATTTCATAGGCCTGTCTATTACGGAGTACACAATATTGACTATCTTTTTCACTTTTTCCAGCACATGCAACTTTAATATAAAAGGATGTAAAAGTATACATTCGAGTATGTTTCACTAAATGGACAGTACTGAAGTTCATATTAATAAAATCCGATTTCAGTGTCTTTCTCCTTTACTACTGGCAAAAGTGGCTCGGGAAATCAACTGATGCCTCTGCAGTGCTCCTGGGCGGGAGGTCGTGGGGTTCGAGTCCCGTCGGTGGCACGATTTTCGACACCCGCTAGATAGCAATGTCGAATTCAACCGCTGTCTGGAGGAGAATCTAGCGGTCGGCAGCTCTGATCGATAGTTTTCCATGGTTTCTCCTGATCAACACCGAATGCCGGAGCAGTACCCTAAAACAGGCCACGGACCTCACGCAATCTTTTCTTCCGCTTCCTTGTTCTTTCCTCACCACTTACTTACACACACTGACACATGTACTACACTACCACACATGTCGGGAAACCAGTAGGAAGCTTACAGCTTGTCCCGGTTGGGGCGGTGCTTCGCTGATGGAAGATATCTGGTTGGGGATAATCCCCGCAAGCCGACGTTGGTCGGCACCGAATCTCGCCAGCCAGCAGGGGAGCACCGCCACCTCCAGCGATCAAGAGCATGCACCTCACTTAGGGACTAAGGACCTTGGAGAAAAATTGACGTGCCCACAATCATCAATCAATTAATTCTCCTTTACTCCTGTTTTCATTTAGAAAACTTAAACCACATGCCAGACAATTGTTCCCTCAGAAATATTTCTAGTCTCTCCTTATAGTTATCATCGCAAACAGTATGACATTCATTTTCTAAAGATTGCGTCTTATTTTTCCAGTCTTTTTACTGTCTCGCCTTACTACATACTTACGTAATAAAGAGATTATTGTAATGTTGCAACAAAAACAAGTGATTTTTCGTCAGAAAACCGATATTGTGGGTCCTTGGTATCGTAAAAGGCGATAAAACTTATTCCAATATGTAGTAAATTACTTCCTCTAATACTTCCTCTAATTTTGGGGGTCCATTTTCGCCCAGGGTCTCGGTGGTGTAGGCGATGCTAGTAACCTTTACCAGTAAGTACCAAGAAGCCCTCCTGTAATGGGATCGCAACCGTATAGCCGCCTGTAATGTGTTTGCCGTTGTGGGGCCGACAAGTCCACTCGTGGTGGCCCCCGGTAATGCATCTCTGGGCAACTTGAGGTGCAGCCAAGAAGGATGGGCGAAAGGCGAGTCTTCGGCGCCTTAAAACTGGAGCATCTAGCTAAGGGAAGGAAGTTCCTGACAGAAAAAACATCTCGGGGACCCCACATCACGGGGGAAGGGGGTCGGGGGTCTGTAGTTCACGACCCCGTTGTGCTCTTCGGAGCGACTGGCAGCGGACACTTTGGACGAAGCCTCGGACGCGGGGGCGCATGGTGGCGCGCCCCGTAAACAACAGGCCACCATTTGTGACGACCCTAGCTTGGAAAGGTTCACGATTAGGATTTTCTTCGATGCAAGTCGCTACGCACATTGTGCCCAGAAAGGGGGTGGTGGGAGTCAGTTCCTTAAGTGCCCGGGTCCGAAAGCACCTCAAGGAGACTTTATATGTGAGTTATGCTCCCCCGACTTCGCAACCAAATGAGGGACTCAGCAGGGGAAGACCGCCCGACAGGTGGGTGAGAAAAGAAAACATACTACATATCGAAGATTTTTAGTAGCCAATAGAGCTGAATCTACTGTGACTATAAAATCGTCGTCACCGTTTGATGGTCGGAGATCCAATGATTTAGCTAGACCTACTAATGCTGCTGTTATTGTATCACCTCCCAGGTTCAGTAGCCCTCCGAAGACTCCAGTGAGTCAAATCCCTATGCTGATTTTTTCTTCTTCCCTGTATCGAAGACCTAACCTTAAGGCAAGAAGAAGGCCGATGATTCCCTACTCCGACACTTGTGCAAAGGGGCGGAAACGTCTTTACAGGTAGAGATAAGCAAAAAGCCTTGTACCGATTCCCTTCCAAAAACTCGGCTCACTGGCAATTGTCCTGAGGAACTTGCAATGGAAGACATTGCCTCCCTCGAAGCAGATAGGGTGCGATCCCCTAACGAGGAGGCCGCTGTAGTTTCAGAGACGAATCTGGAGCTTTAGGCTGTGCCCGTCCTCTTCGATTCTGTTATCTGCTATTGACACGGCCCGTTCCGACACCGCTGGTCGGTTAGGACGGGACCAAACTTTTATCGAGTCCCCGACTGCTATAACGCCTGGAAATGTAACTACTGAAACTTGTCTCAATAGGGCCGCACCAGATTCCAAGCTTAATTGGAAGGAAAACATTTCAACTTGGATAGGAAACTGGAGTACTTCTCAAACTAATGTAGATCCAGAACTTTTTGAGATGGGAAATAAACTCAAAATTATCCAATCCCAGGTCCAATTGAACAAGACCTATGCCAAGTTAGTAGAGATTTTGGGCAGCTCCTCTGTACTCACAACCACCAGTTCTAAAAGGCCCCGTTGACATGGAGGCAAACGCGCTACGATGCGCTACTCGTATGCTAGGGCGCAGGACCTTTTCAAGAATGATCCAGTGTTTTTGGGAAAGTACACTAGAACAGGCATTGACTATACTAGTGTCGATCAACAGCCTCTTAATAGGGATGAGGTTAATGACCTGTACAAATCCATTTGGGGTAACATGCCCCCCATTCGGCTTTCCGAATTAAGAGAGGGTGATAAATTGTCGACACCTGAAATGGACCCAGACAAAATTCTGTACGCGGTACAAGTTGCCAAAATTAAGTCGTCTGGCTGGATTGAAAAATGCCCCGGCTCCAGGACCAGATGAGATAAAAGTGAGCCACGTATCTTCAGTAGCAAAAATTGAAATATTGACCCTATTGTACACCCAAATATTATACAATGGCTTTGTGCCTTCCGGGTGGAAAGACAATCGTACCATCCTCATACTAAAAGAGGGCAAGGATAATAAGTTTTTCACTAACTATCGCCCCCTCACAATTAGTTCTCTGCTGCGTTGAATCTTTTGGGGCATTATGGACAAACGCATTCGATCCATGGTGAAGTTCAATCCACGACAGAAAGGATTTATTCCTGAACTTGACTGTTTCGCTAACGTTCAAATTCTTCACGAAGCAGTCTGTGACATGAAAAAAGCTGAGGGTGGTGTCGGCGCTGTGCTAGATACATCCAAAGCTCTTGACACTGTTCCTCACGCGGCGATTCGGTGGGCTCAGTCCAGGAAAGGGATCCCTGACGCCTTTACAAATTAGGTAATGAACTCTTACGCCGGCGTTTCCACCATCTTTCAGCACTCCTCAAAAGCAATTGAGGTTCCAATTCGTGGAGGAGTAAAACAGAGGGATCCCTTGTCCCCACAACTTTTTATTCTCATTATGCAGTGCCTGCTTGAGAAATTGGAAAACATTTTAGCATATTTCATGTATGCAGCAAACCGTGTTAGCATTTGCTGACGATCTGGTGCTGTACGCAAAATATGTCCCAGGAGCTCAAGACTTGGTTTGATATTGTGGTAGAATATCTTGGGGTCCTCGGAATGACATTGTCTCGAAGTGTTCATGATTTCAAATTACAACCTTTGAAAGATCCTGGTTCATTGAGGAAACCTGTCTGAAAAAGGTTGGGGAGAGAATTCCTCTGATCAGCAATGATCATACCCTAACATACCTGGGAGTCAACTACTGTATCTGGAATGCCTTCCCATGTAAAGCAACCATATCAAATTTGATGGAAGTAGTGACGAGGCTTCAGAAGGCGCATTTAAAGCCCACTCAGAAGTTGGCATTACTTCATACTTATATAATACCACATTACCTTAACAATTGGCTTTATCGATGCCATCTATATCGATGCTCAGGGAAGCAGACGGTCAAATCAGAGTGGCAGTCAAACAGTTCTTACATTTGCATATGAGTACTGCAGATGGCTTATTCTACCTGGCTAAGAAAGATGGAAAAACTGGGATTCCTGCGGCTCGCCCAACACGTTCCTAGGGTTGAGATGAACTTAAGATTATGATTAGAAAAATCTGCAGATACAATTTGCAGATGGTTGAGCTCCTGTCCGAGTTTCTACCAACGGACATTAAACCCGCCAGAACACTGAGACTCAGCTGGCCCTATACTGAACAAGATTTAAGGGCTTTTAAGCAGAAATGCGCCGATTACGAGGTAGTCGTTTGGGAGAAGCTGGGATCCCAAGGGAGAATGGTTCAGGCGCATATAAACGATCCCATTGGAACTGCCTTTTTGAAAGATTATAATCTTCTGAAATCTGGTCTTTTTATAACTGCACTCTAATTGAGATCAAATAGCAATATTTTTAACAAAATATGAACTGGAATTTTGAACTATTATAAATATTAAATGGAAAAAGTATGCAAAATACCGGAACAAGTGTTCCTTTTAAGTTGAAATCGAGAACTTTATCTAAGGGACGTTTGCGACGTGGTTCTGCTAGTAAAAAAATAACCATCTTCTATATTCAGAGAAGGTTGTAAAGGGCGCGTGTTGTTGTTAATAACAACTTCGTGTTGCCAATCATTTGAACAAAGCTAAAATATCTCTCCTTTAAAAAATCTATTAGTCTTTTCGTTCGGCTAAAATTTTTTTGTCATGTAGGTGAAAAGTCAGGCCGATTTACTGTATATACACACACACACACACACACGTATGGATCATTCTTTTCATAGGGGACAATCCATTTTAAGTGGTCCAGAATTTAATAAATTGGTCGCTCGACATTCAGAAATAGTAAGCAGAATGGCAAATTTAAACGCAAAATCCTAAACAAAACGCTGAATTAATTATTTGTTGTATTTTATAAATAATTTGTATTTTAAGCGGTTCAGCTTTCAAAATCAAGATAACCATATTTTCAATTACGGACGTAGATGTCAAATTGTAAGTTTGTTTTGGAGTAAAGTATACGTAATATTGAAAATTATATATTAGGCCACTTTTATGTATATTAATTATTAAGTGTAATTAATTATTTTAAATCAATGTAGATTTTAGTTTAAAATAGCTTCAAAATAATGTGATTACTACTTGGCACAATGTATACTCAATGGGGAAATGAAGCCTTTTTTTTCGTAAGTTTTCAATTTTTTTAAAAATACTTAGCGTTAAATCTAAAAGTTGTAATTTTTACTGCAGTTTGGTATGATAACGGTCTAGCATGTGTGCAATTTTTGGATTTTTATTTGGTCCCCCAACAGAGATATTACAGTTCAAAATTGGGAAAAGATCCAAAATTCCAATTTTCAAGAGGATGTAATTTTGAAGGGGTACGTTATATACCAATGATATTTAACAAAAAGTAACTATACTGTTGTGTGTAAAAGCACAGAAAAAATTAAGGCTTAGATTCTATTACTTCTTTGAAAAATTACTCTCTGAAAATCGAATTTCGTTCATTCGCGTTCCATAGATTTGGTTGCAAATATTTTCCACATAAAAACATAGAAAATTGGTAAATAATATTTCGATTTGCAGGACAGAGTATGCTAAATTGAATGCTTTTTATTCTAGAATGCTAGAGCAACCGAGATCTGAGCAATTTAGGAAAGAGTAAATGTCTGCAAACCGGAAAAATGGCGCACGGCGCGAAACAAACATGGCCGCCATTTATATACCAGATACAATAAAAAAAAGTTAAAGATGGTTTTGAGCACCCAAAACATAAGGAAATCTATGTACAAAATATGAACTTTTTTCGAGATGGTCGTGCGACCAGTGCTGGACCACTTAAAATGGATTGACCCATAGTCAGCATACGATCTGCAAAAGGTCCTTGAAATTGGCTCAAAATTTTTTGACAGATTCCCATATCATATATAAGAAAGAAAATCACCATAACTGATTTTTTGTCCAATACTGCGTTCAGATAAAAAATATGCTATAAAACACATTTATTTTATTGCAATGTTAATAATATTGCAAACAATTGGTAAAAATTTATAAAATTTCTTTTGAATGATTTTTATAATACTGCGTATATAATTACAGAAAAAATGCCAAAAAATTCGAAGTTTACCGATTTTAATAATGAAAACGTGAAAAACGTTTATTTAGACAGAATCATTAATTTCTTGAATACTCCATCACCGATTTTGGTTTTTATTGATAAATTATGTTTGGGAGACCCAAAACTAAAAGCCTTTAAATCTGTAGACATATTTTTACGGTCATTCCTTTTTTGTGACAATTTAAAGTCAATTTTTATTTATTTTCATACAAAAATTCATTAGAAATCAACGGGTTCAGAGGTTTTTATAATTCAAGTTTTTTGACACATTCTTGCTTTATATATATATATATATATATATATATATATATATATATATATATATATATATATTAGCTCCTTATTAGCTCCTCTTGCACGTTGCGTAGTCAGAATTCATATTTTGTGGGTCCTAGGTACCGGAAAGTCGATTGACGGCAAAACTTCAAAGCGCCAAAACCATTCAACTTATTTTCTCCAAAATTTATATTCATCATTTGATTTAAATAAACTCGAAGCCCTCTGAGTTTGAAACGGATATTTTGATTTTGGGGGATCTTTCGCGAGAAGCCTCAACATTTTCTACAACTACAATATTAAAGTGTAAAATCTGAATTCTTGAATAAAATCTGTTGTTCAAAGACTGATCTTGAAATAAGGTCATGATCATGTTTTCGAAAATACGAATAATAGTCTTTTTTGCTTAATTTTGCATGAAATTTAGGTAATTTTTGAATAATTATTGCCTAAAAAATTCTATTTTTCCTTCATATTTTTTTTCTCCGTAGTACAAAAGCGTTGCAGTACAAAAGCAGTACAAAAGCGTTGCTAATTCCATTTCCGGCGAACTCGGTAATTTCGAAGATGTCAATAATTTGATGTTGCAAAACTACCGATTTGACGATATATACATTTGTCTTAAACAATATGTTTTAAAAACTCAAATTTAGAAAATGTAGAATTTTTTTAAAACGAGGAGATTTCGCGTTATTTTTGCTTGATGTTAGTGTGAATTTTAAAAAAAATTCTCAAAATCCGTTCTAAATTTTTCTTTAATTTTTTTCGCATATAGAAGGAACATTTAAAAGAATGGTGCATGTCTCATTTTGTTGAACACTGTGAATTCGAAAATTACAAAAATTACAAAAAATGCGAAAAGTAAGTGCTTCATCACTCGTTCTCTCGTTAATATGTAGTCCTTGCTCGTCGGAGTAGACCCTCAGGTGTCCATGTCCATTTTGTGAACCACTAACCTAAACTGAACACAAGATTTCTACTGAATTTCATATCTGATAATGGTAATCGTTATCATTACTGATCTGATTGATGTCCCGTAATTAGCTAAAATTTCTAACGAAAAGTATAACATTCTCTCATCTATTTTAGAAATACAATGTGAATCGAACTTAATGGGCCAGTCATGTTGTCCACTAAAATTCCATTCCATTGCAATTATATTGAGAGATTAAAAATATCTTCAGCTGTTGTAGTAGCTACAAGGGGCGTTTATGGCTCAAATTAGGTTCGTTAATTAAACAACTGAGACTATTAGAACCATTGGAAACGGAATAACAATTCTCTTTGCTTATGACCGAATATTCTTTGAAGAAAGAAATAATAAATAGTATGATTTCAGATATTTCGAATTGTTTTCCTACTAACAGATTAATAGGAAACGAAAGAAAAACTGTTTCAATCTTATTTTGCATTTCAAACAAACAGGCGCATGCGCAATTGAAAATGAACAATACGCAACTAGCTGGTGTTAAGGTAACTAACTTCTTGGGTTACTCAGTTCAGTCAAACCTGAAATGGAACATCCATATAAAAGAATTGAATACTAAATTAAATTCCTTATGATATGCATTCAGAATTTTGTTCAAATTCAGTCAGTATTCCTGCATTGCGTTGCGTGTATTTCGCGAATGTACTACATTCCCGTCTGAGATATGGCATAAAAGTGTGGGGGAAACATATCTCATAATATCCCGACTTTTAAGACTCAGGAAAAAATTGTACGAATAATAAGTGCATTCCATCCACGTGATTCCTTCTGGCCAGCCTTTCCTTCCATTCAACATGGAATCTTACCGTTTTCCTTGCCTTGCTTAAATGTACGAACACATTTTCTTTCAATGCATACATCAATAATTACAACACACTTCATAGGAATCTTATTCATGAGGTTTTATTAATAGATCATTACAAGAAATGCATTTATCATACATGTACGTTGCTTAATGTGCATTACGTGTTGATGCGTATATATTAGGGTGGCCGTAAACACATAGTTTTCATAAGTAATCATTTCCAATGGTCTTTTGCATATAAAAAACTCGTGGTGCTACAGAATGGCACAGACTTTCCCCTTTTAGTTTTTTTTTCGTTTGGTCTCGACTAGCTTTTCGGACTTTGGCACTACTCTTGATATCTATCGCCGCTCAAAGTACATTTTTTGACATTTTCTTAATTTTTGGGTTTCCTAATAGTAGAAGAGAAATATTATTTTAAGAATAATAAAAACCAGTAAAACCTTGTCCTAAATGGCAATTTTCGTTTGGGGACTTGAATTTGGGGACTTTTTGAGAAAATTGCGTTTAAGCGCTACTGTATATGCGAAATTTGAAGCTCTTTTTACAGAAAATTTTTGAGTTTTCGAAAAAACTTCATATGAAGTCCCTTACACGCACAAATTCAATAGTGTTTACAAATTGCTTGAAAAGTGCATATTAACGATATGAGAGAACATTCAGAAAAATTACATTCGTATAATTTTTGAAAAAACAAAAAAATACCCCAAAATGAACTTTACGCCATATTAAAGAGTGCAATTAGTACTATCCGTTCGAAAAGTTTGAACAAAAAATTTGGAGCCATTTTTGAGAAAACGGTGTTTGGGCGTTTCTGAATATGCAAAATTTTCAGCTAGTTTTCACAGAAAACTCTTCAATTTTCGAGAAATTTTATTTGACATTATTTAAAGTTTATGTACAATGTTTATGTACAATGTTTATGTAAAGTTTATGTATAATAATGTGAACAAATTGTCGCTAATCTAAATATTAACAACGTGAGAGACAAGCCAAAAAATTATATTTTTGTCATTTTTGAAAAAAAACAAAAGAATAGAGCAACATGGCATTTATGTCATCTCATAGGGCACGTTTAGCACTATCCTACAATGAGTTTAAAGAAAACATTTGGAGCCGTTTTTGAGAAAATCTGTTTTTGTAATTTTTTAAAGTTGCAAATATTGCGTGCAAAAATTACCCAAATTTTAAAAAAATGTACGTTACCTTAATGAAAGAACTCACTTTTTGCAGCAAATTTTATTTGAAGGAAAAATCTCTATCTTCAATTTTGTAGTTCTAGGAAGACACCGAAAATATTTAAAACTTTTGCCATTTTCAAAAATTCAGAGTTAACCGTGAAAATGGGACCTATGACACCTTTATAAGTGCATTTTATTCTATCCTTACAAGAAATTTAAATAAAAATTTGGATCTGTTTTTGAGAAAATTTTGAAAATGTCCGGGAGGCTTCATGGAAAGTACCCCAAAATGTTTAAGAATATATTTCAAAATCGCGGCGTCTCGAGTGGAACCAGATCGGCTGCGGAATATTAATTTTGAAAGAAATCGTACTCATGGTTTCGGCGCTAGTGTTGTTTAGACTGTCAGACAGCCAGACGGACGGACGGATGGACGGACCGACGGACGTTTTGAAAAGAACCACTTTTTCGGTATCAGAGGACCCCATAAACGAGTATTTCCGTTGAAATCTCAAATTCGATTTTCCTCAGCGTTACATAACTCTCCCTATACTACGTATATATTACGTATACGAGAAAGTAATAAGATTGGCATGCATCAGAAGCCTCGGTGGTAGTGAAGTAAGTGCCTCTAGCGATTTACACACATCGTCATAAAAAAAAGCTGCTCCCCGAAGGACCGTACTGATCTGCTGCATATCGGGGATAGGGGCATGACGTCCCGCCCACCGCCCGAGAAAAGAGGGTCTCAAACGGCCGCGCCGGCCATTGCGACATCGAGTAGCGTCGCCAGAGCGTTACCTGCACGTACACTATGCCTAGGCGACGCGTTGGACACCTGGTTGTCCAGATAGAAGCTTTCGAGAGGGGCCGCATCGTAGGTGTGCGGGAGGCTGGTTGGTCCTGTTGCCGTATTGCGCGCCACACCGGTCATACGGACACCACCATCGCCCGCTGTTGGCGGCAATAGATTGAGGAAGGCACGCACACACGACATGCAGTAGCTGGTCGTCCGCCACGTACCACGAGGAGGGAGGACCGACGGATGGTCCGCCACGGGCGACCACATCCGACGGCAACGATAGGTGCTTCAGCGGTGATTAAGCGGGCTGTGCAGTCTGCACTGTCACATCCTGTAAGTGCCAGAACCACTGGCAGGCGGTTGCACAACGCAGGGCTCGCCGTACGCTGACCGTTACGACGCCTGCCCCTCACACCCCAGCAACGTCGCTACAGACTCGCCTGGGGAAGGGGACAATGAACCTGGGGCCATGCAGACTTGCAGTGGGCCATCATTAGCGACGAGTCCCGCTTCTGTCTTAATGGCGTTGACCACTGGGTCCGTGTCTGAAGGCGGAGTGGGGAGCGCCACGACGAGCAGTTTGTGGTATTTCATCACAAGTCCCGCCAGCCTGGTGTGATGGTGTGGGGCGATATTGTATGGTGCCCGTTCACCGTTAGTGTTCCTCAGGGGCACCATGACAGCCGTACGGTACGTTCAGGAGATCCTTCAACCTGTGGCCCTGTCGTTCATGAACGCCTACGCCCATGCCCTATTTCAACAGGAAACGCGCAACAGGTCCGCATACCACAGCCATCTCTCGCGCATGCTTTGCAGCCGTGGATACTCTGCAATGGCCAGCCACATTGCCAGGCCTTTCCCCGATCGAGAATGTTGGGGGTGCAACGGAGCGTGAGAACAGGACCCTCACCCTTACCCACCAATCTGCAAGAACCGCGCGCTCAGGTGCAGGCTGCAAGGCATGGACTAGCACAGGACTTAATTAGAGACCTGTACAACTCCATGCCGCGACGTCTGGACGCGTGCTTGCCAACATAACGACGTCAGGCCAAACTAACATGGACAGTCTGTGGGCGTATAGCGCAGTAAATATTGGCCTACAAACCTGAAAATGTAATCATTTCGTGTGCATGGTACCCTCTCCCTGCCTGCCAACAATGATCGCAATCTACCTCGTCCTTCTGGGTGCAGCTTTTTTTATGAAGATGAGTGTATATACTAAAAAATTAATTTTGTGAACGTATTTTAATGAAACGTTTTTTGAACAATCCGCTTTGAACACTGACTAATTGGAAGTAAATCCTGAAACTTGGGATTCTAATGATAATTACATTGCTTCTAAAAGTTAATAAAGGTGTTCAAGTCGTAAATAACATAGCAGATAGAAATATTAAGCTATGTAAAGAATGTAAGTTTATTAACTCATGATGAAGAGAAACAACGGTATATTATACATAATAATAATAATAATAATAATAATAATAATTCACAGCAGAACAACTTGCAGACATCCAGAGAAACGCGGAGTATGTTCATCGATCAAACTATCCGCATGACGAACATTTAGAACCATCTAATATCCCTAAAAAACGATGGTCCCCTTGAAGGTTCATCTCTTCCCAATGAAACATCCGTGAGTGGTGAAAATTCATCTGGCCATGAGTCACACGATAAAAACATGATGCGGGACTTCCTCCGACGCGAGATAGAACGAGTTCGTCTACTTCCATTCGAATCTCGTGGCACCGTTGAGGAGAATTTACGAAAATGCTAAAGCTAAGAGAGTGATAGAAACAGCGAATTCTGTCTTAAATGAGGTTGTACAGACCTCAAGTAGAGATCTAGATATTACTGAAATCAATCACATCGTTGTGTGCAACTGGATATCTAGTATCTCAGATAATCTTGGGGCCAGCCAAGAACACCGATGGCCGACAGCCAGACAGAGTAAAAAGCTCCATACCTCCATGGACGAAAAGAATTATGAAACGGATAACTGACACACGGCGTGAAATATCACTCCTAGCCGAGGCATCTTCTAAGTCAAACCACACGTATAAAGTTCAACAAAAAATACTCCATGTTGAACAAAAATACCTAATTGACAATGACACAACAAGGCTAATGGTAGCTGAAAAGCTAAAAGAGAAAATCCAAGTATGGGCTCAACGAATAAGGCGGTACAAACGTAGAATCGATTTCCGTGTACAGAACCGGTTGTTTGAAACAGACGCGAAGAGATTCTATCGCTGTCTGACTCAAAAACCGAATGGTAATGCTGCTCCTCCTTCAAAAGATGACGTCGAAACATTTCGGCCAGGAATCTGGGAGGAAACCAGATCCTACAACAAAGACGCATCGTGGCTCCAATCTGAAGTTGATGCTGCCAATGGACTCGTGGAAATAGTGGAACATGTTCAACGATTCTCGAAAGAGGACCTATGGCAAACAATTAAGAATATGGTCTACTGGAAATCCCCTGGGGTTGATAAGATCCAGATTTATTGGATTAAGAAATTAACAGCACTACATTCTCATCTTGCAAAGGCTGTTAATAAATTTTAGAAAACCTTAAGGAACTCCCCGAATGGCTCACTCGCGGCATCACGTATTTGCTACCCAAAGGAGGAGACAGCTCTTTGGCGAAGAACTACAGGCCAATTACTTGCCTGCCTGTAATGTACAAACTTATAACTGCAGCCATAGCTGACAAAATGTATAGGCACCTAGAGAAGAACCATCTGTTGCCAGTTGAACAGAAAGGATGTCGTAAAGGTTCCTATGGCTGTAAGGAAATCTTGCTTCTGAATAAAATAATTTTGAATGATGTAAAGAAACGAAAACGTAATTTAAGCATGGCTTGGATTGACTACCAGAAGGCCTTTGACAGTGTACCACACGATTGGATTTTGAAGACCCTGGAGATCTATCGATTTCATCCTAGAGTTGTTGAGTTTTGCAAGGCTAGTATGAAGTCGTGGAGCACCAGATTATTAATCCACAGCGGAAAGGGAGTAGTAGAAACAAGAAGTATTCAGATTAACAGGGGAATTTTTTCAAGGAGATTCACAATCCTCTCTGCTGTTTTGCATTAGTTTGATTCCTCTATCGAGACAGCTGTCGCACACTGACTTTGGTTACAAGCTCCATGGTGATGAAAGGCCTGTATCACATTTATTTTACATGGATGATCTTAAAGTGTTTGCTAAGAATGAAGCGATTCTCTCCCAAATGCTGTCTGTCATCAATGATTTTAGCAATGACATCTGCATGAAGTTTTGTCTTGACAAGTATGCAAAAACCAACTTAAAAAGAGGCAAAATGACCACGTCCGAGAACATTGAAGTTGATAGACACACTGTGATTCAAGATCTTGAGCCAGGTAAAAGTTACAAATATCTGGGAATTGAAGAGTTTGAGACCATCTCGAACGACACAATGAAAGAGAGAATTCGCAGGGAGTATTATAGAAGAGTGAGACTTGTCATGCAGTCCGCTCTGAACTCAAGGAATAAAATAACAGAAATAGGTAGTTTGGCGGTGCCTGTAGCCGAATACAGTTTCGTACTAGTAGACTGGACTGAGCAGGAAATTCGCATCATGGATCGAAAAAACCAGAAAACTGCTTACAATGCATCATGTTGCCCACCCCCGATCTGATGTACATAGACTTTGTGTGTCACGTAAGGAAGGAGGAAGAGGCCTGAGACAAATTGAAGCCTCCTGGCACAATGCAATAACCGGGATGGGAAAGGATGTAGTCAGCCATCAAGATGACCCACTAATGAGGAAGGTCATGAATTCTGACCGAAGAATGGGAAACAGAGGCAGTGTTAGTGTAGCAACGAACATTGCAAAGAAAACTACGTAAAACACGTCAAATAACACAGACACTGAACTTCTGGTACTACTAAACATGAAATGTGAGACACAAAAATTGTTAAAGAAGTCGTGGATGGACAAACCCCTCCATGGACAATATCTAAAAAGAATGGACAAGGTGCAGATCAATAAAGATCAATCATTTATCTGGCTTAAAGGGGAAGAATGAAGCCAGAATCGGAAGCACTTGTAATAGCTGCCCAAGATCAGGCCTTGAGAACACGACATTATGATAAAGCTGTTCTCAAAATTTCCCAAGATGATAAATGCCGCATTTGTCAGGAACACGTAGAAACTATTGATCATATTGTTTCAGCTTGTCCAATCCTAGCAAAGACCGAATACCTGAAAAGACACGATAGGGTGTGTAGCTACATCCACTGGCAGATCTGTACCGCCCTCGAAGTTCCAAACACATGCCCCAAGTGGTACGAACACTCACCAAAACCGGTGACGTCTGTTGGATTGTGTACGATATTGTACGACCAACAAATTCAAACTGATCGCACGATAGCGGCAAGCAAACCGGATATAGTCATCCGGGATTTGGAGAACAAATCGTGTTTACTTGTGGATGTTGCTGTATCTTGCGATCAA
Source organism: Acheta domesticus (assembly GCA_031308135.1). NCBI lineage: Eukaryota > Metazoa > Arthropoda > Insecta > Orthoptera > Gryllidae > Acheta > Acheta domesticus. Next base: position 93,178,861 of record JAHLJT010008446.1, on the reverse strand, counting down.
AACGTCTTTACCAAGGAGGCAGAGAAACGTCTTAAATACAAGAGTTTGGAAATCGAGATCAGCCGAATGTGGGGCGTAAAAGCACAGGTCGTCCCGATAGTTATCGGAGCTCTGGGATTTGTTCCGCAAAATTTGTGTAAGAACTTGTCTAAACTCCCAGGTAATTCAAAAGACTGGGAAGTGCAAAGAAATCGCTTTACTTGGAACAGCTCACATTTTGCGTAAAGTATTGTAGAGGCACCGACAGTCCCTAGATCTGCTCCTTAGGTAGCTGGTTGCAACCTGGAGTAGATTTTATATTCAGCCGACACATTACATCTTTAGTCGTGATTTAGAGGAATAATAATAATAATAATAATAATAATAATAATAATAATAATAATAATAATAATAAAATTGCCTTTATTAGTGGCGAGGCTCATATTCATGAAGGATATCGAAGAAATGATCGAACAGCCAATACAAGAGGTCTAACGAAATATTTCCAGAATCTACTGGTAATAAAAATTGAATAAAAAAATTTCTGTGTGTTCTACTTATATTTAACTGAATGATAACTGAATATCCCAATGAAGACTATATAACTTATCTGAAAGCTTAAAGGTATCATGAAGACAGTTTCGAAAACTTAAAAGGCTGTAGTCTTAGTTAGCAGTTCGTACAGGAAACAATGACCTTGAAATTGCTAAAGAATTAAAGACTGCTCAGACCAAAGTTAAAGAGCTTAAAATTAACCTGAAAAAGCTTGGGAATGCAAAGTCAGCACTCTCAATTACAATTCAGAAAATTAAAAATACACCTACTAGAGCGAAACCATCTAGCTACTTCAATATAGGCTGAAATTATTCCTGAAGATAATCGAGAGGATTTTTCATGCCTCGTCTGTGGGAAAAGTGTGGTTGAGGAAATTGTACTATGTTTCCTATTTTTACAAAATGGGTCCATGAACGTTATGCCGGTTTCAAGACGGTAGCGGATTTTCTTTACTCGCGGCGTTTGAATTTACGAAAGTCAATCATCATCTAAATAGACATGGTATAAAAATTCTTACATGATATGCTACCGGGATTTTCTTCCTCTACGTGAGCGCGAGCGGTCAGACGATTAAAACAAGGGAATAGAGATACATATTATTTTGTAGTGCGGGGTATGATAGAACCACTGATATGTTCCACTTTCTTTAGTCACTTATGTATGTATACGGGTCATTCTTTGGTCATATCATATGAAAAATTGCCGCTCCGAATTGGCTTAAAAATTAAAGACAATCCATCTTTTAATAAAGTACGCGGGAAACCATTTTACATTAATTTTATTCATTATCATTTTAAAATTGATTGTTATATTTGAATTCATCTGCAAAAGGATGACATGCTTTTATGTATTTTAAAATATCACTTTAATAAGTAAACATTTTAAATGATTGATGCAATAGTTTTTATATACAAAACTTAATTTTTATATAATTTATCAGCGTAAGAGCATAGGCTTGAATAAAATTAAGAAAATATTTTAAAAAGAATTTTCAAAATTCTCCATCTTTCAAGTTTGACGTCTCAAAATGATCTCTCTCTGAAAGTTTCTAATATATTGTGGGAAAGTAATAATTTAAAAATATTACAAACATTTCTAAATGATAATAGTCCATTACATCATTAGTGAATACTGTTTTGTAACTTTTTAATAAACATATTTGACCAAAAAATTTCTAATGAATATATTATATCAAATTTGACTTTTCTTAAAAAATTTTGTTTTTTCCAAAAACTTTCATATTTTTTTCTAAAGGAAGAACGTACCATTTTTATGTTCTAAAATATTTCCTGATTTTGAATTAAATATTTATTAAATATTAAATAAAAATATGTCATATTTTTATGAACGTATGTCATTGAGGATAATATTATTTTTACAATGGGGTAAATAGGTCATTATGTGCAAATTAAAAAATAGTTAACGAAAAATAATGGCCCCTTTACCCATGTGTAATGTACGTTTTATCTTATCTGATTGCCTTTTGAAGATTTCGACTTATTTTTAGCAGTAAGTCTTTATGATTAATTGACTGCAGACTGCAGAGTATAGTCTACAGAGGTATATGATATGAATATTGACTTCGGTGATAGCAAATACGTAGTATGCTACATTTGCTCTGAGCAGGAACTGACGAAGCGCAGGGGAGACAATTGAACAGATTCCCGAAAGTAGTACAATTGCAGACGCTAAGGCTGTGGAGCAAGAAGAAAAAGAAAAAAGGGAAGAAGAAAGAAGCGAATAAAAGAAGAAGAAGAAGAAGAAGAAAGAAGGGAAACAGAAAAAGTGATATAGAAGATAAAAGAAAAAGAAGAGGAAAGATGAGAAAGAGGAGGAAAAAGATAATACAAAAGAGATGAAGAAAAAGAAGATAGAGGAGAAAACAAAAAGAGAAGAAAGAGGAGAGAAAGAGGAGGAGAGAAGAAGAAGAAGACGGGAAGAAGGAGAAGAAGAAAGAAGGAAAAATTGAATCTTGATAATTATATTTGTATTTCTTCGTTTATGATTTAAGCAATATTTTGTATTCAACGTTTTGTGGACCAGACTGTTGCTAAACAATCATTACTTTATAGGATATAATAAGCCATCTAGTAATGAGACATTTTACCCATTCCGAACGCGCAATTAAACAACATACAAAGGCGATGGGATAAAATAAATATATTAAATACTATTGAATCAATAAGTGCTAATTATCTTATAACAGTATAATATGTTCAAAATGAAATTCAGAATATTTCATATGTTGTTCAAATTTGTATTTGAATATTTAATGAGTTTTCCGTCGTTGGCCGAACACAAGTAATACAATTAAGTCAAGTTATGAGGTGTCAAAAACACTATCATTTTCTAAAAATAACCTTAAATAGTTTGGGAAATAATATTCATATATAATAGTTAAATGTTTGTAATTTTTTGTTTCGCGCTTAATCTAGTTGAAATTTTCTAAAACACTTACTAGAACCTCATGATCTTCAAAAATGTTCTGATTATATAATATCCATTGGATTCTGGAATACATATGTCAAATAATCGAGAATGAAACGGAAATGGGTCAATGAGATGCTTCTGGGTCAAAGACCCCCATCAAAATAAGCTTTTACGTCCAGTATGCTTTTATGTATGAAGGAAATGTTGCGATGGCCCCTGGCCTTACTTCTGGACAGTAATCGTAGCTTCACTATCTGAGCACGTTTTGTTATGCTCTCGTTTTGATGGGAGAAGAATGATAATGGAATAGTTATTTCGTCAGCAATACTATAAAATGAAATCTGCGGTTCGTTTGCCGGTGAAATAAGTTCCTTAAGCTCTTTTATTTTCCCACCAAAAATGAAAGTGTAACAGGCTGTAGTTTAATAGCAATTATTACTAGTAACGCGGGGCGATGATTTCCGGCCGATGCGCTCGTTGCCTGTTAGTCCAGTCAAATGGTGCTCAAAAGTGGTAAATAGCGGAAATATTTGGTGTAATTTCAATATTTGGGTGAACACGTATATCAGGTTTCCCAATAAAACTTTTTCCTGGAAACACGTTTTCTTTCGCAAAAAGTGTAAAAAGTCCGACAGTTTTAAGTTTTTTTTAAATAACTCGAAAACCTTCCACTTTTCATAAATAATGGTCTTATTTGAAATGAAAGAAGATAAAATTGCCTACACTTTATCACCAAAATTGTTGTTGGCACACCTAATATTCGTGTTCATCTACCCCCAAAACAAATGGGACCCATATATCAAAAGTGCACCAAAACCTTTCCCTATTTTCTACTATTTGACTGGACTATGTGAACGCAGCCCTTGGGTTGAAGGGAGACGGAGGAGTACATTCGAAATTCCCGTTATCTTTTCTTTCCAAAGACGAAAATAATGTAATATATTATATTTGAAATTCTTCCGTTGCTAACTGTACATGTTGTTCAGTTCATTTATTCTCTTTTTTTCTTTTTAGCACGCTGCAAAAAGACTTAGTATATTTTTACAGAAAAATTAGTCAACCTGAATTTAACATTCAAGAAATTGACTTTTGCATTGACTTTAAATACTTCTGTAAGTGGTCATCGTGCTCGGTCGTAGTATCAGGATCGAGGTAGGAATCAGAATCTAATAATTGATTCAAATTGATGTATCTTGACAAGAGTGCATTTTGTTTTGATTGGAAGTCTATTTAGGGTTCTTCGGCGAACATCACTAATCATTTTATCACGAGACGTTGTGGAATAGTATATTATGCTACTAGTTTATAATGTTAAGCTTTATTGCATAAGTATATATTTTGAAAATGAGCAACAATAGGAGCGACTTTTCAAATTTGTACGAATACTGTAAAGCAACATTATACACGAGTTGCATTCGCAATGTTTGTATAACAGCATTATAAAAAAACAAAAATTAATTTTGGAAATAAACTTCAAAAGAATTTTTGCAGTTGGCAACATAGTTGGAGTTATGGCGTTATGCAGGGAGAACGAATAGGGGCTATGGGCTATGAGGTCGGACGGTGAGAACGGGCGGTTTGGAGAGGCAGTAAGGACAGGCAGGGAGAACGGCCGGGAGAACGGTCGGTGGGGGCGGGCAGGGAGGGTAGGAGAACCTGTGCCATAAAATGACATTTTATGAACTATGTTTTGCAAAGGAAAAGGTAGTTTATGATGATGAAACAAAAAAGTTCCATTCAACGCTAAATTCCAACCCGCTGAGGTCATAATATAAAAGCGTTAGCGTTTTCTTGATTTCACACGAGCTGATTATGAGCGCCGACTTCAACAAAATAATTCGAGCCTGTGAAAATTTATATGAATTTTCTACTCACATTTAATCTAATTTTCTTTACAGATTTAACTCCCCCTCCTGGAAGAAGTGGTGGGAGCAAACCCGGGGTGTGACTAGTCACACTGAGGAGTGCTATAATGGCAAGTCATGGTAAAACATACTTGCAAGGGTTTTCCCTTCCAAATCCTTTTGTATTAAAAAAATTAGTTCTGCAACAGCGCATGCTATCTCGCAATATTTCTAATTTTTCCCATTTTCAAAAATTCGGAATTTAACAAAAATGAGATCTGCACCATTTTTATGCGTCCTTTGCTCTAAACTTCTTTGCTAGAAGCAAAATTTACACGAATATTTTCGTTTTTGAAAACATTGCACATGCATGTATTTAAATATCATTTTTGTAGAAGAAGAAAGAATTTAAACTAGTGGTGCTACAGAATGGCACAGACTTTCCTGTATTGGTTTTCTATTTCCTTGGGTCTCGCCTAGCTATACATACTTGCCACATACTCCTGCCAGCTGCCATATATCGTCGCGCACATTACATTTTTTTGACATTTTCTTATTTTTTCGCTCTCCTAGTGGTAGAACGAAATATTAATTTTAGAATATTAAAGAACACGAAAACCTCGACCTAAATGGCAATTTTCTTTGACAAATTTGGTGTCGTTTTTAAGAAAATGGCGTTTAAGTGCAACTAAAAATGCGAAATTTGTCGCTCTTTTTCACATAAAATTTTGTTTTCGAAAAACTTCATTTGAAGCCATTTGAAAGATTTTAACTTACAAATACAATAGTGATTAAAAATTGTTGGAAATGGGCTTATTAATATGGTGAGAGATTTTCAAAAAATTTCATTTGTGTAGTTTTTGAAATAAAAAACAAATTGAACTTTACGGCATATTAAAGAGGGTAATTAGCACTATTCGTTCGACAGGTTTGAAGAAACAAATTGGAGCCTTTTTTGAGAAAATAGCGTTTGAACGTTTCTGAAAATGCGGAATCTTAAGCTAGTTTTCACAGAAAATTATTTAATTTTCGAGAAACTTTGGGATTATTTAAAGCACATGTACTCATTAATATAATAACGTGAACAAATCGCCGCTAATGTAAATATTAACGACCTGAGAGACAAGTAAAAAAAATACATTTTTGTAATTTTTAAAAAGCAAAAGAATAGAGCAATATGGTGTTAATGTTACCTCATAGAGCACATTTAGCACTATCCCTACCAAAAGTTTAAAGAAAAAAATTGCTGGCATTTTTGAGAAAATCTGGTTTTTGCAATTTTTTAAAATTGAAAATATTGCATGCAACATTGCCCAAAACTATAAAAATTTTTAAAAATGTAAATGACCTTAATGAAAGAACTCACTTTGGATAACAAATTTTATTTGGACGAAAAATCTGTCTTCAATTTTGTAGTTCTACACCGAAAAAATTTCAAACTTTTCCAATTTTCGAAAATTTTTGAAAATCCAATCTATGCCACCTTAATATGTGTATTTTACTCTATTCTTTTAAAGTAATTTCTCTTAAAAAGTAATTTAAAGAAAAAATTTAGAGCCGTTTTCGAGAAAATTTTGAAAATATCCGGGAGGTTTCATGTAAAGTACCCCTTCATGTAAAGTCAAATTTTGAAGAAAGTTTTTCAAAATCGTGGCGCCTCGAGTGGAAGCAGATTGATCGGGGAATATTCATTTTGGATGAAATCGCACGTATGGTTTATGCGCTAGTGTTCATTGACAGACAGACGGACGAACGGACGGACGGACGTTTTGAAAAAAACACTCTTTCGGTATCAGGGGATCCCAATACGTGTATTTCCGTTAAAATCTCGAAATCGATTTTCCGCAGCATTACATAACTTTCCCTATACTCAGTATATTACTCCGTATATACGTAGGTATACGGGAAAGTAAAAATAAATTTTTAAATTATTTTGTTATTGAAAAAGATTTAGACATCTTGATCTTAAAATTTCATAATGGTTTATATACTACAATAAGCTAGAATAGTATCACATGTAGTGTCTGCTATACAGTGCAATTTTTATAACTTTGCCCCTCAAGGTCCTTCTTCGCAATGGAATATGACACAGTATTTCGCGTCTTTCTCAGTCGTGCCGCTAAATATCGCATGATCGCGACCGTATCAACCAGAGCCTGCGATCATGCGACATCTAGCGGCACGACCGAGCAAGACGCGAAATGCCGTGTGATATTCCATCGTGGCCATAGGGGCTTGAGGGGCAGCTATGTAAAAATCGCACTATAGTTGATACGATCAGAGCCTGTACCTTCCGGAAAGAGTGTCGGTTAATTAACTCTCGATTAATTCAGTGTAAAGTAGGAGTCTCTTATTACGACTGCAAAATAATCGAGAGTTGGTTATCCATTACTTCACTGTGGCAATAGGGGCTTGAGGGGCAGCTATGTAAAAATCGCACTATAGTTAATACGATCGGGGTCTGTACCTTCCGGAAAGAGCGCCGGTTAACTAATTTTCGGTTAAGTTATTTTCAGTGTAAGGTAGGAGTCTCGTATTACCACTGCAAAATAATCGAGAGTTATTTATCCATTACTTCACTTTGGAGTTGCGTAGGTTGGCAGTACCTTCTAGATCTCAAAGTCATTCATAGATTACAGCAGTTTCATTTAGACATAATTTTTTCGTGCGATATTTATTTCCTTGCTAGTTTGTAAACTTTCTCCTTATCAAACCACTTCGACTAGACATCGTAAATGTTGTTGGGAATAGTGGATTCTAATAACAATATGGTTGCGATACACCCTTTTCTTTACATATTTATGCAATAGAAAACTAAACGCCTTAAATGAATACCTCACCGGAGAGAAGTAAAATATATTTAGAATTTTCTTTTGTTGCGATCTACTTTGAAACATTTCCTGTTATGAAACGGAATACAAAAAATCTTCATATCTACAATGATCGGAAGCTAAATAATTTGCATTTTATTCAAACCCATGACTGAAGTATACTTATCGATAATAATAGCATAAACGTACTTAAATCTCTATGCTTCATTAAGATAAACGGATGTGACGGAAGAAAGAGAACTGCGTACGAAAAATTCATGGCATTTCCTGTCTTTAAAATTATTTCGCCCGGGTCGCACATGGTTAGCTCATCTTGTTTTGTCGAAGTGCACCACAATAATTTTATCCTAAAATTGTTTTGGCATTACACGAGCCGCCATTTCAGAAACGAATCTGCCAGTTAACCAGCAATTAACGTGTTCCCCTTACTTCCTTCTCCAGTTAATTTATTGCCTAGTTAAACCTCCCAGTATGTTTAACCAACTGTCATATTACGATTTTCGATCGCAAACATATGGATAACTCTAATCGGAATCTAATATCTGAAGGTGATAATGCAAATCCTTAGTGTGACATATTGTATGGTAGACATGAGTAGAGAGTCTCGTGAGACTTGCCGCATACGTTGCATCGCAAATCGACAATTTTCTGAGATTTTCTCGATCACCTGGGGAGAGGCCAAATGACAATGGGAAATCGGCCCAACGCATGGCCTAAAAAAGATTCAAAATCTGGAAGAAGCACCATTAAGGGCCCTTAGTTTTGCCCTCTCCAGTTGTGTCAGGAATATATTTATACCATTTATTTCGTGTTGTCAGATTAAATATATACAAGATCTGTTGCTAACACAACCAGAGAATCCTAGCGATAGTTCACATTGCAGATAATCCCTCTGAAGACACGGCAGGTTTTCGAAAATTCGGAGACTTCAACGAAAATGAGACCTGCGCCATTTTTAGTCCTCCTATCCGAGGGCAAAGTTTATTAAAAACCTTGGAACAACTTTTAGAAAAATTTGAAAATGTCGTTAAGGTCTAGTGTAAAATAATCTCAAAAATCAACATATCCATTTCAAACTCATAGGCATTCGAGTTCATTCAGATCGGTCAGGGAATATCAATTTTAGATAAAATTGTCCGAACGGTTTAGGTGGTAGCGTTGACCATAGTCGGTCAGACGGACGGTCAGGAATACATTTTACCGTAAACAATTTTTCGGTAATATGGACCCACAAAATGTGAATTTTGACTACACAACGTGTTAGAGGTTCTGATTTACTACCTGTATGAACAAAATCCACTTTTCCAATATCAGGATCTCACAATACAAATTTGTCTGTCGAAAAATCCCCGATTTTTGCCATACCATTCCAATATTTTCTCTTTACTACATAAGTACGTAGTAATGTATGTACGTGGTATGAAGAGAAAGAAAAAATGATGTGCAGTTTTCTAGAAAATGTTACATGTTTATAGGAAAATTAATTCTACTTCAAAGATCGTAGAGATTGACGATCTCCTAAACTGAACTTATTGTATACATCCATCCTAAGGGTAGCAAATGGGTAAAAGGACAAAGACATTTACGTGCGTTATATAAATAAGTAGCTAAAGAATGTATTACATTTCATTAAACCCAGTGAATAGAACCTATTGAACTTATTTCGAGATATTAATTTCACATCTCTTTTGACTCTTTCGTCTTGAACGGAGACCAGCGTTATCTCGCCGTCCCCGAGAGGAAGCTCGCTGACCAACCTAGTGTTGAGAAACTGCGTGATGGTGGTGAGTCCCACGCTGGCCACCAGGTTGCTCCAGGCCCGGCGCGCCACTGAGTGCCTGCGCTCCATGTCCTGCCAACGCATCGCCGCGCTCTCGTCCACGGACGCCCTTCGCGCGTTGCCTTCGTCGGGATTGAGGAAGTCGCGGAAGCCCCAAGCGAAGTCCTCCAGGCTCACTTTGCCGTCGCCGTCGTGGTCCAGGTCCGCGAAGATAGCGTCGGAATCGGCGGGGCCGATGTCGAAGCCGGTGCACAGTTCTCGGAATTCCGAGGGTCCAATGTGACCCGTGCCGTTTTTGTCGCATTCCCGAAACAGCTGCTCGAGCTGGCTGTTGTTCGTTGCCATGCTGGCCGCGACGAACTCGTGTACTGACAAGCGTCGCGCCGCTGGCCGAGCGGGGAGCTGAGGCCCGCCCGTGCCCTCCCACGCCCGCCCCTGCACACCCGCGCCCGCCCGCGCCCGCCCGTTCCGCGCCCGCCCGCGCCCCGCGCCGCGGTACCCTGCTGACACGTTTCACTGCGCTTGCACAGGTGGTGTGACGTAGCAAGGTCGTTGGGCGACAGAGGTGGGACACGGGCGTCCTTCCTCTAAGGGGTCGTCACTTCCCACCAGCCCGCCCCATTATGACTTCATCCACTTATCGACTCTTCCCAGCTCTAGACGACGGGAAGGGTTATTGAAGAGTTAATCGCAGATTGAATTGGAAATATGTATTTATCATAACTGAAATATTTTAACCAGGAATGAAATTTGTGACAATTATTGTCACATTTATTTCGCCGTTTCGATAGAAGATAGTGTTTCGTACATTATTCAGCGTATAGAGTTTAGTTGAAAAAAGTAAATGTATCTAACTCCTCATATATTCAAGTACATGTTATGATTAATTAGAGATTTACGCTCTTTTTATGCCCTGGTATGGGTAATAGAATTTCAGATATCTACACGTAATAATGGAATGAAAAGAAATGCTTTATCCACAAAGTAGAGTCTTTATAAAAACCTGAAATATTTATTCCATTAAAATTATGTTCTGAATGAATGCACCGAAAATTAAAACAAATGGTGCTTCAACAGCACGAACACTCTCGCATTATTTCTAAATTTCCAATTTTCGAAAATTCAGAGAGTTCAAAGACAAAGAGACCCGTGCCATTTTTAAGCGTTCCTTTTTCATTAAGTGAAAATAATAAGAAAAAATTTGGAGCAGTTTTTGAGAAAAACTAGAAATTCCATACATTTCAGTCACGAATTACGGGAAACCTAGAAAAAAATTGAGAAAAATTGTACATGATGTTTTCAAATAACTGTCATTTTACTACAGACTTTTCGTAAGGCAAAACCCTTTATCTTCAATTTTGTATTTGTGAAATATTTTTTTGAAATTTTCGAAAAAAACGAGAGTTCGCCGAAAATGGGACTACCACCATATCTTTTACCGATACTTGATACATATGAGAAGAAAATTTAAAGAAAAAATGTGAGGCGGTTTTTTGGAGAAAATATGTTTAAAAAATGCGGATGTATTTCGCGCAAAATTAGACGAAGACTACTACTTATATTTTCGAAAAATTGAACATGACCTGATTTCATGATCTGACTTTAAAAGTGAGACTTTGAAGGTCACACGCCCTCATCCAGACAACCCACACAATATGATTTTCCAAAAACTATACTTCGATTTTTCTATAGTGGCCGATGGCATAAGATCATTTTCTCACCTCCTGCTTTATAAAATGAATATTTTAATTAATTTTGGAACGTCCTTCTCAACAGGGCTCTTGGCCTCAGAAATGTGCTTACCATTGTTTAAAAAAGTTTTAAAAAATTACAAATTTTAGGAGGTCTAACAATGACCGAATGTCATTGGCTGATGACCAGAATAATCGAAGTTTAGCTCGCACACTGCTCAAGAGCCACAAATAAAACACCTTTTATTTATTTTATTTACGTCAAAACAGTTAAAAACTGTGTGACGAGCTATGGGGAGAAGTGAATTTTGTGCACGTTTTGATAATTCTGTGATCTCTATCCTAAACCATATTCTAGTCGAATTTTCAATACAGAAAAGAGCGTTTTTTTTCAAGTTTTATTGACAAAATATTCGCTCCTATATAATAAAATATATTTTCAAAGGTAAATTAGCTATAAATTCCTGCCCTGAACCCTCATGCTCCTCATGAAAGAATAATTACTTTTTGCCGCCATAATACGGAAAACGATAATGTGAATAACTATATTTCCCACTGAAATTCAGAAATGATGAAGTTACATTTATGTCCAGAAGCAAAACAAGAGACCATCTCAGCATTTGCTCAAGGATCAGGGAAACTGGACAAAACACCTGATCGAGATGGGGGCCATCAACCCAGAAACTGTGGTACAATACTTGTTACATGTTCTTTAGGATTATACAGTCCAAATGATAAATAATTACATTAACTATCATTGTTAAAATTAATGCTACTTTCCTTTTTGATGCTCGGTATAGTCTCGAATTGTATAGAAACAGTTATGCAGTAGAAAAGATTTTACTTGAGACAAACTTTTCTATCGAATTTAATCGTTTAATGTCTTCTGGCAAAGTGTTGTAGAGTAATGTACATGAATAGTATGTGAATTTTTTTGAAGTAAGCTGTTGTTACTGCCACCTGGTGAATATGATTACTACGTTGTGTGTTATACTTATAGACATCGGCGTTTGCTGAAAATATATTCCCGCCCTTAAGTAAGTCATTTTTGACAAAAATTACTGATTCGTAAATCAGGAGACAAGGTAATGGTAAAATTCTTAGATTAATAAAGAGTGACTTACAAGAATCACGTGGATTGGATTTGCTTATTATTCGTACAATTCTTTTTTGTAATCTGAAAGTCTGTGAGCTATAAGATGTGTTTCCCCAGAATATTATGCCATATCTCAGGCGGGAGTGAACATTGGCAAAATATACACAACGAGCTGTATGAAGGCTGACGGAATTTAAAAGAATTCTGAACTTAATTTTGTGTTCAATTCATTTAAGTGGGCATTCCATTTGAGGTTTGACTGAATTGATAGACCTAAAAATTTTGTTACATTAACATCAGTCAATGGTACACCGTTCATTTTCAATGGTATACAAAATTTTTTATTTGAAATGGAAAACTGCATTGAAACAGTTTTATTTTCATTTACTATTAATTTGTTATTACGGAACCAATTTGAAACATCTGATATTGTACTATTTACGGTTTCTTTGTTGCAAAGAATATTTGTATCATCCGCAAAGATAACTGTTCTTCCGTTTCGAATCGCTAAAGGCATGTCATTTACGTACAATAGGAAGAGAACAGACCTAAAATCGATCCTTCCAGGACTCCACGTGCAATTGGTAAAGAACCGGAAAGGTGTGTTCATAAAGTTCCATCATTCCAGTAAGGTATTTCTACTCTCTGAGATCGTTGTTTAAGGTATGAACATAGCCAATCTAGAGCAATACCACGGATTCCATATGAAGGTAATTTTGAAAGTAAAATGTTATGATCAATGACGTCAAAAGCTTTTGAAAGATCTAAAAATATTCCAATAGTTGCTTCGTTTGGATCCAATGATGAGGCAACATCTTTAAGAAAAGAAAAAATGGCTCTTTCCGTAGATTTTGATTTCCGGAATCCATGTTGACAATTTGAAAACGCGTCGTGTTTATTGAGAAAGGTTTCCATTTGTACATAAAAAAGTCTCTCTAATATTTTTGAAAAAACTGACAAAAGAGAAATTGGCCGATAATTTTGAATTTAATTTTTGTTGCCTTTTTTTGAAGAGCGGCATAATCTTAGCTGTTTTAAAAATATCTGGAAAATTTCCGGTGCATAAGGATGCATTAAATATGTGAGTTAACGGGTGTATAATGACTGGCGCACACGTCTTTAACAAACAATCCGAAAATTCATCTAAACCGGCTGAATATTTATTTTTTAATTTACCGAACAATTTGAGAATTTCATAGGAAGAGGTTTCGGAAACGAACATAGTGTCTAAGATTTTTAGGGAAACGTCAGATGTTGAATTTTGTGGCTGAAAACCCTTAGTGAGATCGACAGCAATTCTCGAAAAGTATTGGTTAAAGAGACTAGCCACTGTTGCCGGATCGTTCACATCTCTATCGTTATCTTTTAAAACAACATTCTCTACAAGGTTTCTAGTTGGTTTGGTGGCATTTTTTACTATATCCCACATTGATTTTGTTTTGTTATTTGAGTTCAAAATATCCTGATCGTGTTTCATGATTTTAGCCTGCCTTATGACTTTTCTTAACAATGATTTGTATTTTTTAAAGTACAGGAGGAAATCTTGAGATACGTTATGATGCTTAGAAATGAAAGAAAGAACTCTTTTGTTTTTACATGATGTTCTAATCCCTTGTGTTATCCAAGAATTGCTTTTGCGTGAAATATTTAATTTTCTTTTCTGAAGAGGAAAGCAAGTGTTAAAATGAAATGAAAGCGTTTTAAAGAAAGAATAATATTTATCGTTTGTATCAATAGTATTATAAACCGCGTCCCATGACTCCTGCAGCAAGTAATCAATGAATAATTTTATTTTATTTTTAGAAAACACTCTACTCATACGTGTATTATTTATTGTGTCATTGTTCGCATTTCGTATAATGGTAAGAATTTGTGCATCGTGGTCACTGTATCCTAAATCTTTTGTTTCAATTTCATGTCGAGTAGTGGTTTTGTTAATTATAATTTGATCGATTGCCTTCTTTGAATTTACTGTGATCCGTGTAGGTACTTTTATTGTAATATCTAAATTGAAGGAATTAAATAAGTTAAGAAACTGCTCTTTCTCGCAAGATTCGACCAGAAAATCAATGTTAAAATCTCCGCATACAACAATGGATTCAAAAGAGCGATTGATGACTTTGATTAGTGTTACCTCTAGTTTTTCTAAGAACAAAATGTAATCTGCAGCTCTCTTTGTTGGAGGCCTGTAGATGCAAAGCAATATCATTTTTAGCACAGGAAGATGTACAACAGAAATTTCAAAAACATTTTCAACGGAATACTCATTGAATTCCGTCAAGGAGATAGAATCAATATTATTTTTAACGTAAATACAAGAACCTCCATATGCAGGACTTTTATGATATTCTCTTTTTCTACAATAATAGCCTGCGAGGTAAAAGTTTGGAATTTGGAAAATGCCAAGTTCATTAGGAGATAACCAATGTTCTGTAAAGCAAAGAACATCCATTTGATTTAAATCGCTCTATAGAACTGCCTCGATAAACTCAGTCTTATTTGAAAGGGATTGAACATTATGGTGCAATATCTTTATTTTTTGCAAGTACCTACACGAATGGTTTTCTGCTGCACCTGACTGTAGTTGCTACCTTCGTATGGAACTGCAATTAATTAAATATTTTAACCAAAAATAGTCTTTATATCAAACCTCCTAATACCAAGAATATCAAAATAAGATTGCTTTTTACTTTCTCACACTTACTTCGTAAGAAGATGACTTTCTCGCAGTCACTTCGTAAGACGAAAAAGTTATGGAATCGTGGACCGGAAAACTGCGAATTTTCGGTAGAAAAACTCTTATTTCCAGACCATCGTAACGAAAAAGAAAATAAATCCTGTTGCTGTATAAAGTAAATTACTTCCTCTAAAAACGTGGTGTAGCTAAAGTCGATTTATGGTGGCTCCTTGATAACCAAAACTCTATTGACGGCGAAACGTCTGTCTGTACGTCTTTTCGTCCATCCGTCCGTCTGTGGTCAACGTTAGCGCCTAAAAATAAAAGAAGAGACGTTTAAAAGAATGGCATGGGTCTCGTTTTTGTTAATCTCTCTGAATTTTCAAAAATTGCAAATTTAGGAATAATGCGAAAAAAGCGTGTGTTGTTGTAAAGGCTGCCCCACACATTTGCTATTCGGCGAACAGCGACCAACCGCTCGCCGAATCCCGAGTAGTGTGGATGGGTCGCTTGCTATTTGCCGAGTGACGAACACTCGGCGCTTGCCCTACCCATCGCGTGATCTTTTGTCCCTACCCATCGTGTGTCTTTTGGACACATCAAAGGAGCACCTCAACTGCTCGGGATCGGGCGAGCAGTAGCTCGCTGCTCGGCTAATGCCGAATGTGTGGAGCCACCTAAACACCACTAGTTTAACACATCACTAGCGAATATTTATTGGAGGGCGACGTCTTCTTTAGGGCCTGGCTGTCGCATGACGTCAGCTGTGTTGCAAGCAATGACGCTCTGAGAAAGAGAATTCACTCGGTAAGCACAGAATAAAAATAGACGGACTAACAAAATCAAAAACTTAATTTTTCAGTAAAACAAAATAAGTTTTCTTTAAGAGTTTCGTGGTATCAAACGAAACCACGACACCTCTCGAAATGCCGGGGTATGCATAATTTTCTCTCCATTTCTTTCCGCATTGGAAATTAGTAATTAGTACAAGTAATAATTATTATTTGAACTAAATGTCTGCACTTCA
This sequence comes from Acheta domesticus, assembly GCA_031308135.1. NCBI lineage: Eukaryota > Metazoa > Arthropoda > Insecta > Orthoptera > Gryllidae > Acheta > Acheta domesticus. Next base: position 93,162,951 of record JAHLJT010008446.1, on the reverse strand, counting down.
TTTTAGGGCTGTAGAAAAGAACTATACTTCATGTTCTAGGACAATGATCCTCAAATCAACAGTTGAGACTATTTTGACGATTCCTTTGTCGATTGAGCCAATGTAGAGATGGCACCTTCCCCTGTTTCTGACCATAAATATAGCTTAAATAGTAGTTTTCGAGCGATATTGCGTGCAATATTTGCAATTTTTAACAACTACAAAAACAAGATTTTCTCAAAAGCGGCTCCAAATTGTTTCTTTAAGCTTTTGGAAGGGATAGTGTTAAACGTAGTCTATGAGATGACATAAACATCATTTTGAGGTATTCTTTCGTTTTTTTTCAAAAAGTATAAAAAACTTTTTTACTTGTCTCTCACATCATTAATATTTACATTAGCAGCAATTTGTACACATTATTATATTTATGAGTACATGTGCTTTAAATATCTCAAGTAAATTGTATCGAAAACTCAACAATATTTTGTGAAAACTAGCCCAAAATTCCGCATTTTCAGAAACGTTCAAACGCCATTTTCTCATAAATGGCTCCAATTTTTTTCTTCACTTTTCATACGGATAATGCTCATTGTACTCTTTAAGATGACGTAGAATTAGTTTTGTTGTATTCTCTTGTTTTTAAACACATTACACAAATGTAATATATTTTGAAAGATCTCCCACACCGTTAATGTGCACGTTTCCCGCAATTTGTAAACATTATTGTATTTGTGAGTTAATCTGCTTCAAATGACTTCCTATAAAGTTTTTCGAAAACTCAAACGTTTTCTGTGAAAAAGAGCTTCAAATTTCGAATTTATAGTAGCGTTTAAATGCCATTTTTTTAAAAGGGCTCCAAATTTTTCAATGGAAATTGTCATTTAGGGCAAACTTTTACTGTTCTTCAATATTCTTAAAATAATATTTCATTTCTGCTATTAGGAAACCGAAAAATTAGGAAAATGTCAAAAGATGTACTTTGGGCAGTGATAGATGGCAGTTGGCAAGAGTATGTGACAAGTTCGAATAGCTAGCCGAGACCAAAGGAAATAGGAAACTAATACGGGAAAGCCTGTTCCATTCTGTAGCACCAGTAGTTTATGGTTTGTTTTCCTACTTTTGTAGCGTCGCGAGGTGGCGCACGTGCCGTTTCGCTGGAAAGCCCGGCCTTAAGCCGGATGGGGGATGGGGGTGGAATGCGGCGGCGCCTCGCCGGCGCGCGCCGGGCAGGAAATCCCAGCCTAAAAATAACCAGGACAACTGAGCGTGCCTGAGTGCGAGTCCATTGACGAAGGCTGCTCTCTGCTGAGGGCTGGCTTGCGAGCCGAATGACGCCCGCCGCTGGTAGAGTGGGGGACGAGCCGTGGGGTATTTATTGCGGCGCCGACATGCGCTCGGGGGATACGCTAGTGAGTCGAAAGACGTGAGGTATCTCCGTGCAACCTTGCACGTTTGGCATCCGGCCATGTAACATCTAGTTACGGGGACTAATGTCCGACAGCTCGCACTTCGCGCAGCTTCTCATGCTCTCGAGCAGAGGCACTGGGCTCAGCCTAGGGACGGTCGCGGGGTTTCGCGGCTTAGAGAATAGAAAGGTTGCCTAAGGTTTTCAATTTTGTAACATTTTCTTGTAATTTATTATTGTAAATATACTGTACATACTATTCAGAATCTGTCGTCTGTGCTTTTCATGTCCAGTACGCCACAGACTCGGAACCTTTCTTTTCTAAAACTGGTGGCAGCGGTTATCGTAAACTCACGCCGGGGTGCCGCAGTTTTTTTTCTAAAACTGGTGGCAGCGGTTATCGTAAATTCACGCCGGGCTACCGCAGTTTTTTTTCTAAAACTGGTAGCAGCGGTTATTGTAAACTCACGCCGGAGTGCCACAGTTTTTTGTCTAAAACTGGAATAGTACGCGTAAAGACAGTGTACCGCAGTTAAAGGTGCACACGCGTCGTAATTACGTGGCGCCGGCAGAGTCGTGCACGCCACGAGAAACCGAAAGTGCGGTAATTCGGTACGGTAGTTTCGGGGCGGTACAATCCGACTCGGAACCTTTCTTTTCTAAAACTTGGAACTGGAATTGGTATTGGTACTGGAACTGGAATTGGTATTGGTACTGGAACTGGAGCTGGAACTGGTACTGGAACTGGAGCTGGTATTGGTACTGGCACTGGAAGGAGACATCCCGGACGGACCAGAACGAGAGGAAGGAAGGAGGCCAGAACACCGGATCCAGAAGGCGCTGGCGCTCACGCGACACCGAGGTCAACTGAACGTAAGTGTGTTTTTTGTACTGGCCGGGGATCAATTCAGGCAAAATGTCTTTCTTAGCGGGTTATAGGAAAGAGGTGCTTGTTAGGGTCGCGACGGAGATGGGGGAAACGTTGGAAGGGAACGAGACGATAGTTAGATTAAAATCTATCATCACGGGAAGCGAGCAGTACGATGAAATATTCGTGAAACAACTTGCTGATCAGGAGAAAGAACAGGTCGCAGAAGCACGCGAACTTGAATTAAAAGAGCAGGAAAGATTACGCGAACTCGAGGAAAAAGAGCGAGAACGGCAGGAAAAAGAGCGAGAAAGGCAGGAAAAAGAGCAAGAACGGCAGTACGAACTCGAACAACGGCAGTACGAACTCGAACGGCTGAAATTAGCTAATCAGGCTACCTCGCGCGAATCTTTAGGTAGTAGAGATTCGGGAAACAGAAGTAGTATCCGTATCAGCCATGTAATGGATAAGTTCAAAGGCGAAGGTGAGGATATTACCTTGTTTTTAAGTGTATTTGAGGCGCATGCTCGTCAGCTCGACATTTCGCCGGTAGAATGGGTCAGTCAATTAATGGGATTGCTTCCCAATGAAATAAATACATGGTTAGTTGTAGGATCAGATTCTTCAGAGCAGGATTATAATCAAATCAAAACGCAGCTTTTGGATATGTACAAATTCACGCCTGAAAAATGTCGTCAGATGTTTTGCAGTCATGCAAAGGGTGCGAAAACTACATGGAATGTTTATGCTCGCGAACTGACGAACTATTGCCAGAAATGGATTTCAGGGTTGAAAGTTGAAACTTATGATCAATTATTAGACTTGATTGTCACCGATCAGATGAAACGGAAGGTGCCGGCGGACATACGTGCCCATTTCGTAGATGTTTGGGGCGAGGTTTCGCAGTCCCAAGATTTGGCGCGTAGGCTGGACACCTACGAAAACAATAGGTCTAGTGCGTATAGGAAAGATTTTTCTAAGGTTAATCACAAGGAGCCTGTGGGGGAACAAAAGTGGAAAAAGGTGACGGAGAGCGTGCCTTCCACTTCTAAGCCCGCAGCGCCCAAGGCAGATAGGAACGCGGAATTCGACAAGCCGCAGGAACGCACGTGCTATTTATGTAAAAAACCGGGGCACATTAAGAAATACTGCCCTCAGCTCAAATCAAGCGAGAAAATGTGTCACGTTGTCGACACCAGTGCGCAGGAATTGTTGCTTCCTCACACGTTTTTCGGCACGGTTTGCGGAAATCCTATTTCTTTCTTACGAGATTCTGGGGCGACGGTTGATCTGATCAACAGCAAATACGTCAGGCCGAATCAATATACCGGCGAATCCGTATGGGTTAAACAGCCCTTGGACGAGGCGCCGAAAAATCTACCTGTAGCTAAGGTAGAAATCGTAGGCCCGTTCGGTAAGCTTGTTACCGAAGCCGCAGTCGCGAAAAATTGCGACTTAGAATATTACATTCTGAGTAATCGATCTGCCACGCTTCTCTCGGAAATCAGGCAAGGGTTTTTAGAACCGCAGTTTCTTTGTGCGGTGCGAACCCGTGCCCAGACGGCGGCCGGGCAGGGCGACGGGGTGGGGCCGGAGGCGATGGCGGCGGCGCCAGGCAACGCGCCGGCCGCCGAGCGCCCTGGTGACGCACCGGTTGCGGTCATGAACGAGGCTTTGGGGGAAGGAGCGGTCGAGCTAGGCGTGGTCGTAGGAACAAGTCGTGCGCGCGACGCACCCCAAAAACCTGCGTCGGACGCGAAAGCTCCCGACGAGGAAACTTGTGTCTTGTTAGGCGAGGTAAATGACCCGGGCAATGTTGTTGAAAACAACGCGGAATTTGAAGTAGATTCCGGGAGCGTTGCATTGTCCCGTTTAGACCCGTCCGAATTTGCGAAAGCTCAGAGACAGGATGAAGAGCTCTTACCGCTATTCGAGCTAGCCGAAGGCCCAGAAACGGAACGGCGCGATTATTTTATAGAACGCGGCCTTTTGTTCCGGAAACGGCAGAGCAAGCGCGGTGAGCAATTCTCCATGCTTGTGACTCCGCGGGTGTATCGTGGCACCATATTGAAGCTTTGCCATGAAGTCGCCCACGGTCATTTAGGTGTCACAAAAAGTAAAGACGCAATGGCCAAGTATTTCTTCTGGCCGAACTGTTACAAAGATATGGAAAATTACGTACGTAGCTGCGATAGTTGCCAGCGCGTAGGTAACGGCGGCGAGAAGCTTCGCGCGCCTTTAAAAATTGTACCTATAACGGGTGAGGCGTTTGAGAAAGTAAATGTAGATGCTTGTGGCCCTTTTCCCGAGTCTGAGTCAGGAAACAAGTTCATACTAACTGCAATGTGTTTAGCAACAAAATATCCCGAGGCTATTCCCATACGTGATCTGACGACGGTCACGGTCATTGAAGCTTTATTAGATCTGTTCAGTCGGATTGGATTTCCGCGAGAGCTTCAAACAGATCAGGGAACTTGTTTTACTAGCACTCTGATGGCGGAATTCGCCGAGAGATTTTGCATTAGATTAATTAGAAGTTCGCCTTATCATCCGCAATCTAATGCCGTAGAACGGATGCACAGAACCATGAACCGGTTGATGAAGGTTCTTTGTTTAGAGATGGGGACTGACTGGGAGTGCCAGCTTCCTGCGATTATGTTCGCGTTACGCACGAGTGTGCACGAATCGATAGGTTTTTCTCCAGCCGAGTTAGTCTATGGGAAAAATCTCCGCACACCCATGACGCTGCTTTACGAAAAGCTTGCGGGTGCTGGCAGAAAGCGAAGAGAGCACGGTGGTTGAGCACGTGTTCAAGTTGATTAATAGACTGAAGCGTTCGCGTGAACTTGCCCATACCAAAATGGCGGAAGAACAACGCAAGCGTAAGGTGTGGTACGACCGCAAGGCGATCTCGCGCAGTTTTGAAATAGGCGCGAAGGTGCTGGTTTTGGCGCCTAACAGAACGCGGAAACTCGCGGTGCAGTGGGTCGGGCCAGGCGAAGTTCGGGAGAAAATGTCCGAACACAATTACGTAGTTCAGATGCCGGGGCGGAAAGAACCACGCGTGTATCACATCAACATGATGAAAAAGTATCACCAACGTACTGAATACGTGAACTTTCTCGGTTCTGCGACGGTCACTGCCGCAGGCGAGGAAGACGCGTTAGACCGCTACGCGTTAAGATTAGATTCCGACGACTTTGACGCGGAAGAAATGCTAAACGATACTAAGGTTGAACCCGAGTTCCGCGAAGCACTTAAAAATGTCATTTGTAAATACAGGTGTATTTTTAGTGAGAAACCTGGTCTTACAGATGTAACGACCATGGACATTGAATTAACTGACACTGATAAAGTAGTCCGAAGTGTACCCTACCGCATGTCGCCGAGACAAACTAAGATATTGCGGGAAGAGGTGGACAAAATGCTTCGCGACAACATCATTGTGGAGGCGGAGAGTGATTATACGTCTCCTATGATCCTGATCGAGGCCCCGGGCAAGTCTCCACGGCCCTGCATAGATTTTAGGCGCCTCAACGAGATTATTAAAACAGATTACTTTCCGTTACCCAATCTCGAAGAACGGATTGAACAGGTAGCTGCAGCTAAAATCATTAGTGTGTTAGATTTAAGTAAGTGTTTCTGGCAGATAGGTCTTACGGATAGGGCGCAGAGATATTCGGCGTTCGTGACCAGTTTCGGCACGTATCGACCGCTTAGGTTACCCTTCGGGATAAAGAACGGCCCTTATCAATGCTGTAAATCATGGGCACTTTGCTAAAAAACTGCCAAGAATTCGCGGTACCGTACCTTGATGACATCGCGGTTTTCAGTAACACTTGGCAAGAACACATTCGGCACCTAGATACGGTCTTTAGTATATTGAAATCCGCCAAATTGACAGTGCAGCCGCGCAAGTGCTTGTTTGCGCGGGCTAATGTAAAATATCTTGGTTACGTCGTCGGTAACGGGAAATTGCGGCCGGCCGAAGCCAAGATACAAGCAATCCAGAACTTTCCTAGACCAGAATCAAAGAAACAAGTGCGTTCTTTGCTCGGATTGGTAGGATATTATCGACGCTTGATACCCGGGTTTGCGGAGAAAGCGGCGGCACTGACAGATGCGCTGCGGGGACGCGAGCGCCAGGGTAAAGTCGTCTGGACAGAGGCATGTGAAAAGTCTTTCAATGAGTTGCGACAAGCTCTTAGCGAAAAAACAGCGGTATATGCTCCTGATTATAGCAAGGAATTTCGAGTTCAGGCAGATGCATCTCAGAGAGGCTTAGGCGTGGTTCTCTACCAAGTAAATGACGAGGGAGTAGAACAACCAGTTGTTTTTCTAAGCCGTAAATTAAGTGATACAGAAACTCATTATGGCACCTCAGAACTTGAGTGTTTGGCTCTTATTTGGGGTTGGATAAACTTAAGATTTATCTCGACGGGCAGGCCACAATTCAGGTCGAAACCGACCACAACCCGTTGGTCTGGTTGCGTAATACGTCTGGCAAAAACCCCAGATTATTACGCTGGTCCCTTTTAATTCAGCACCTCGATTTACGCATCATGCACAAAAAGGGCTCAGAAAATGTTAATGCAGATGCGCTTAGTCGCATGTTTGATTGTGTGAATTGATCCACAGGCGAGTGTAGGGAACACACACGTTCATGACATGTATAAATGTCGGTGAAATTCTATGTAAATAATTTTATAAATTCAAGGGTAAAATTGTTTTGTTATTGTGATCATTTTATATGTAGATACATACATGTGTCAATAAATTCAGTTAAGAACGGCACATGATGTATATAACGAATTCCACAATTATTATGTAATACTTCAATGCAACGTAAATGTTTTGTATTTTATATTTCAGGTTTTCATGTAATGCAAGAGGCGTCAAGAATTATCATGTAATATTTCAATGTAAAGTAAATGTTTTGTATTTCAGGATTTTATGTAGTTCAAGATGCGTCAAGAATATTTATGTATGTAAATAGATGTAAGGTTTAAATGTAAATGGCAACATAGTTAGGAAAAAACGGGGGGACAGCCCACAGATTTATTTCACAAATTTTGACTAGATAGGGTTTTGATATTATTATGTTCATGTAAAAAATTATGATGTAATGTCTCAGGACCAGGTACTTTAGCTAGCAGAATTTTTTTCCTGGGCATATTTTGCTGCGAAAAAAAATTCTCACCCCCGGCATGGGAGGGTCTGTAGCGTCGCGAGGTGGCGCACGTGCCGTTTCGCTGGAAAGCCCGGCCTTAAGCCGGATGGGGGATGGGGGTGGAATGCGGCGGCGCCTCGCCGGCGCGCGCCGGGCAGGAAATCCCAGCCTAAAAATAACCAGGACAACTGAGCGTGCCTGAGTGCGAGTCCATTGACGAAGGCTGCTCTCTGCTGAGGGCTGGCTTGCGAGCCGAATGACGCCCGCCGCTGGTAGAGTGGGGGACGAGCCGTGGGGTATTTATTGCGGCGCCGACATGCGCTCGGGGGATACGCTAGTGAGTCGAAAGACGTGAGGTATCTCCGTGCAACCTTGCACGTTTGGCATCCGGCCATGTAACATCTAGTTACGGGGACTAATGTCCGACAGCTCGCACTTCGCGCAGCTTCTCATGCTCTCGAGCAGAGGCACTGGGCTCAGCCTAGGGACGGTCGCGGGGTTTCGCGGCTTAGAGAATAGAAAGGTTGCCTAAGGTTTTCAATTTTGTAACATTTTCTTGTAATTTATTATTGTAAATATACTGTACATACTATTCAGAATCTGTCGTCTGTGCTTTTCATGTCCAGTACGCCACACTTTGTTCCCGAGGTACCGGAATGCCGTTCCGTCGCGTTCCGCCAGAAATCAAGTCCCGTGTGTGTGTGTGTGTGTGTGTGTATTAGGCATATAGTTCCAAAAAACTTAGGATTATGGATGAAACCTTTTTCAAGATTTTTAATATAATTTAGATAAGCGTCATTGATCATTGACTTCGTTAACCTTTTAATTCTTTATATTTATGTTGATTGTGTGGAGAGAATTTTGATATCTTGCGATAATACTCTTTAACTTTTAAATTTAGAATGATATTTTTTGTAAACCAAGGAGGATAATATTTTTTGCTGTTAATTTTTTTCTTAGGAACATACTTATCCAAGATACAGTTCAAACTATCATAGAAGAAATCAATGGCTCCATCAGGGTCTTCAAATTCTTTAAGTTCATTCCATTTAACATGTTTAATACTACAAAAAAATCTTTAAAGTTAGCCCTTTTAAAGTCTGGAACAGTAATAGGAGTAGGTTTTAATGTTATGGTATGTTGACTGCCTTTCATATATAGTTTGTTATTAATAGATGGGTGATACTTATCTTCTTTTAAAATGGGCATTTAGAGATCTCTAAACAATTTTATATGTTAGTTAGAATTAAATCAAGAGTTTTGGAATATTCGGTGAGAACATTATTCACTGAATCGTGTAGCGCTAAAAAGTTAGCGAGAGATCTTTCGCTAGGACTACCATTTAACAAATTATGTGCAGAATCAGTTACATTAGACAAATTGAAATCACCAGTTATTATAAGTTTAGTATCAAAAACGTTAGGGAGATTTGAAACAGATTCGCAAAATGATAACATTCCCTTCTAGAATTAGGGGGAAAATACACATTAACAAAGTAAAAGTTACTTCTGTGAAGAGTTACTTTTAAAGCAAGTGCTTCAAAATTGACATTATTTAATTCAAATTCAGTGACGGAAAAATCATTACGTACTGCAATTAATACTCCTCCTTCTCTTTTGCTATCCCTGTCTTTTCGAAAAACATTGTAATCATTAGTAAATAGTTCACAGCTGTAGATTGATTCAGATAACCACGTTTCCGTTAGAAATATAAGATCATAATTGTGGCCAAGAATACTAATGTAAAAGTCATTTACCTTTGTTCTGAGTCCACGAACATTTTGGTAATAAATTAAAGTATTATCTTCTATTATATGCATGTTCTTTTAATTTAGTTATTATTGCCGCAACACTGTTTAAAATATGAACAGACTGATCACCTTCACGTATCTTGAGTCTGATATTTCCCGCATTATCAACCCACAGGAAGGCATAAATCTCGTTCACTCTTTAATCTTCTAGCTTGAGATAAACTAATTTACGAAGAGGAGTAAGACTCTGGTTGATGTAAATGGGATCATTATTTGATCCGCCTAGATGACTCATGTTGAAATTTCTTTTCACTTTTCGTCTTTGGAGAAACGTGTCCTTGTCAATTCTTCTAACAAATCTTACAATTATTCCCCTGAAGTAGAATGTTGTAGTTTTTTCATACGATGGCACGTATCAATCATTTCATCTTTCACTTCAACGTTTAAAGCACGACCAATTTCTTTAACAATTTCAACTGGATTCTCGATAGTAGTTTCCGGAAGTCCATATATTTCTAACGTATTTCTTCTCCCGTATCGGTTTAGTTCATCTAGGAGCCATTCCACGTCAAATCGCACAAAAAAGACCAAAATTTGACCTTCATATTTTTATTTATTTTCTAATTTTTTCTATTTGTTATATGGATGAAATAAGTGAACAAGTGTATTTTTATTTTTTTCTAACTTCATTATCTTCGGAAATATTGTATAATGAAATTTGCTAAAAATGACGCGCATCACTAACTTAAAAATATCATACATTTGAATACACCAATTATAAAAATTCCGTTTAAATTCCATTCGAAACTTAAAAAACATGTTTAATTTTTAAGATTTTGCAAAATATTTAATTTTTTGAATTTTCATTTTTTAAAAAAAACTGAAATTTTGAAAATTGAATATTTTTGTAAACTCTTTTTAAAAAATATTTATAAACGCACTAGAGTATTGATAATAAGTCCGGAAAAAAATCAAAGTGGGATCTCAGTAACTTTAAAAGATATTAATATTTTATGAACCAGTGTGTAATAGATTGCTGCAATAGACACGTTTTTTGCATTACTGGTCATCGGTTTCTTCGGATGAAGCAATTTAAGTACTTCTTGAGGTGGTGAAACTTCATGATTGAATTTATAAATAATAATATTTATGTGTATTCATATATATATAAATAATATTAATGTATTTATAAATAATTAATAAATTTATAAATAATTAAATGACGGATTCATGACTCAGGTTTTGACTGACATTTTGAAAATTTTCTGGTCCCTCACAACTCACTTTAAATAAAAGTACTTGCATACCATAGAATTCCTGAACTTTCGTCACAATGCAGTTTTAATGCCTTACCGAATTTACTTCAGTTCTGGACAAAATTCCATTTTCTTCAGCCAACTTTTTAGACACTTTTATCATGCATTCGGTTGCTGCAAAAAGTCGTTTAATTTTATTGTATGTCCAACTGTCAAAAATGGTCAAAATTTAATTTTTCAACGTCATATTATCTGTTGAGTGAAAGTAATCGATAAGTTACTAAATAGTATCTTTGTCTGATTTTTCGATGGACGTCGAAGGATCTTCAATGTGAAAAAATGTATCTCTGTTGGCACTTTGTACTTTCTAAAATTTCTCATGGGGATGCCATTTTGTTCCAATTTTCTTTTCTTGGCGGGGGGTTTCTCCTATTGCAATTAAACTCATGTTTAGCTTCTCTTCATTCATTTCGTAGACACTTGACGAACTATCTGAAGAGCTTAAAATTGTCACATCCTTGATTTTCACTTTTTTCACTGGACGTTCCGCTACTTTTGTTAATGCCACGGGAGCCACTGACCTCGACGCTATCTTCATTAGAAAAAGGCCTATTTGGAATCCGATTCCCTTTCTTGCGAAAATGCATCACAAATTCGCCAATCTAATGACTCCTGTAAATTCACCAGCAAATCGTGGTTTACGCGTCTTGGAGATTTTCTTTTTTAAAAATCGTGATCAGAAAGTTTAAATGGACTGAAACATCTCTCATACGCTGATCGCCACTCATGTTGCACAATGTACACACGATTCACAGAACAAATACTAGCACTCTTGTCTTCATGTATTGCATTCAAGTACTGCGTATTGCGACTAATGTTGAGAAATTTTACCATGTCCCTTGACAAGTGGTCGATTGTATTTCACGAGCAAGGTCAGGATGGCACCCCGTCCCTAGGACGCAAAGGGACTCTGCAGTAAAATTCGAAGACATTTCTGACGAGGAAAAGCATTCGTTTTGCTGTCACCCATCCCTTCTGGGGAAAGAGTGAACACATGATTTACTAATATTTCTTGAAACACAAATCAGGCAGAGGAAACACAAATCAGACATTCTTTTTATTGTTCGTCGGCATTAGTATCCAAGACTGATCGAACACAATTCGTTAGTGCAGGGGCAAGAACCACGCGCCCAAATACCATACTTACAATAGATTGTTTTTATCTGTACGTGTTGAGAGCCCACTTTTTCTTGTTATGTTTTGTAGAAAATTGAAGAAGAAATATGCTTATTTTTTTAAATTTTAATCTGAGAGAGTTCATAAAGAAAGTTTCGTTTTTAAAAATGATTACAATTTTTAATGAAATATTTATTTTTTGAGAAAGTAATTTATAGATGAATAAAATACACATATCAAAAAATTCAACGAAACAAAACAGTATTTTTTACGTTAAGTACATTCAGAGTGTCAATTAATCATATTTTGCAAAGAACGCGTAAATTTCAAAATTTAGTATAGACAAAACTACACAAATAATCAATTTTCAGGTAAATAAACAGGTGCCTCTTTTTTTGATGTCCAGAATGAATGCCATATATTCGTGTCATTTTTTTTAATAGTCGTGTCAATTCGAGTGCGATTTGACGTGGAATGGCTCGTATTTCAATTCGTTTCGCTCTCGCCCATAAGAACACAGATGACCCACAAGTCACTCACGATGTTACCCACAAAAATACGTATGACATACATTCTGGGGGTAGAGTGAACATCTGAAATACTAATAACTCTTGAAACCCTTATCAGGCAGACGGTCATTCTTTTTTAGTTCTTCAGCACTTACATCAAAGACTGGCCGAACATAATTCGTTAGTGCATGGGTAGGCACAGCGCGCCCTCATACTTACAATTGATTTTCTTAGAACTGTATGTGTGGAGTGCTCACTTTTTTCTTGTTGTATTTTATAGAAAATTGAACGAGGAACACGCCTATATTTTTTTAAATTTTTTATCTCATCGAGTTTATATAGAAATTTTACTTTTTTTAAAAAAAAATACATTGTTTTAAAATGAAAAAAATATTTTTTGAACAATTTATTTACAGAGGTATAAAATAGACATTTCAAAGTATTAAATGACACAAACCAGAAATTTGTATATTTGGTACATTCGGAGAGATAATTGATCTTATTTTGTGAAGTATCTGTAAATTTCAAAATTTAATATAGCCATAACTACACAAATAATCAATTTTCAGGCAAATAAAAAAAATACGTGTCTCTTTTTTGATGTCCAGATTTAAGAAAAAAAATATTGTGCATTTTAAAAAATGTCGTGTCAACTCTTGTGCGATTTGACGTGGAATGGCTCCTAGTTGTCGTACTGCTTCTTGTAACTTGTTTTTCAATAATGAGTTTTCAGACTTTAAGTGTTCAATTCTTCCAGACATTTGTTTAAACGTTCCGATTGTTGTCTAATCAGAGCGCTATTTTCGTCCTGCTTTTCATGAATCAAATTCAGTGACTTGCCCACATCGTTTTCGGTTTCATGGTGCCATTTTTTCAAGTTAGTAAGATCGTCTTTGATGCTTAAAACCAACTAGTACAGATCCGTTACAGATGGAATGTCCATTGCCTTTGTGTTTCCAGTGCAGTTATTACAACACCAAACCTGATTTTCCTTCAATACCGTATCTTCTGCAGATAAATTGACACATCTGGCATGAAATGTTTTATCACATTTAGAACATATTATCTTAAACTTCATAATTATCTTATTGCACTTATCACATACACTCATATTGTCGTCGATGGTACTCCGTTTACACACATTAGATCAGGGAATTATTATTAGAAGTAATGGATTTTTTCGTAAGTTTATATGTCACAAGAGAGTTCACAGTTTACTAAAACACACACTATGAATTTAACACTTTACTTTAATAATATCCCGCTAAATAACACAGATTTACCGGAGCACGAGAAAACACGACCTTACAGCGCCATTGCAGCGTTACCAACCAAAAAAATATGTGATATAATAAAGGTAATTCCTTACATGGATGACACTCATTGGGAGTTTTTTCAGAAGTTTGAAACGTGGTCACACGAGTGATAAGGACCGATAAGAATTGATATATGAATAAAATAGGTTTAAATAAAACCGGTTTTCAAAAAAAAGATTGTTTCGTGGAAAATACAGATTCATTACCTCAAAGAAAAACATTTGTTAAAGGCGCTTATGTCCACTACTTTTAACTACTTCTATACTGCGAGCAAAACTTCTGCCGACTTGACAGCCGGGAGTGGGGGAAAGCGATGTTGCCACTTACTCGGGCAGCAGACACGTGGTCGTCCTTGCGTAAGATGAGCTGTTGAGGCATACACGTCCAACTTATTGTATTTTGGTAGAATTGCAATAATGACACTTGTTTATTTGATGAAATTCTGTTACACAATTTTATCGCAGTCCCTAACACTATAATCCTGCCAAAGCAAGGAATAACGAAACATTTTTGCACAACACGCGCAAAGCAGATGAAAGTAAGTACAGTGAGACGCCGTAACAGCAGCAACACTGTAGTGACATCATCATAATTTGAATCCTCTGATTGGATAACGAAACCCCCTCTCCCCTGTCAGCCTGGAGCTGTCAAGTCGGCAGAAATATTACTCGCAGTATAGGACAGTCATTTTTTATATTTTTAAGTATGCTACTGAGAAATGTAACTTGGGTAAACAGTTTGATTCTGAATGCAGCAGATGCTTTCGAAATTTGATAAAATGAATAAAAAACTGTTTTTGTCCTGTAAAATTTGGTTTATTGGACTTGGGCCCATCTAACAAACTGCTATTCAAAAAAGCATATTTCTCTTATAAACTCCTTCGATATTTCGAACTCAATAGTTGCAAGTCGCAATAAGAACTCAAAAGTTGGTTTGAAAAATTGCATGCATTTTAGAAAGATAAACACTCCATAAGCATGTAAATTGTTTATTATTTACAAAAGAAATTAATATGCGTTCACAAAAAAAAAACTCTCAACATGCGAGAACTCTCGCATGTTAAAACCCACCCTTTCCCTCTCCATTTGTCTATCCTTTCAATTAAGAAGAAGAGTTGTTAATGAAACATGTTTATTTTTTAATGTATAAATGTAACCTCTAATGTACTTGCAGAATATCAAACAAAAATAACAATACAATTGATGTTGGAAACAAATTTTCAATAAAAGTTTATTCAGCATTATAGAGAGGTGTTCTCGGTACAATTCATACTTCTTTAAAAACAACTTTGAACAAATTATTCACTCCTCCTTGAGAGTTAACTTTTCGCTTTCCTTGAGAGTCACAAACATAATAGAAAAGGTTTTTACTCTTCAGAAAAGAAAGCAAAGTAAAATAGTGCGTAAATACCAATGGAGCAAGTACAACCCTACTCTTTGCAATATTACTTAAATTTCCTTGATTTGTTATGAGTAGGGCCCGGATAATTATGTAATTACATATTTCCGTATGTTAACTCTATCAAGTCAAAACCACAATATATTTACGTTTCATGTCGATTAGGGCCTAAAACCGATGACTTTTTAGTACATGTATTTACATATTTTTCACAAAAGTACATATTTTTAACTATTTCTTAATATTTTCGTTTTTCTGCATTGTTTTTGTATAATTCTTCATTTATCCTACATGTTTTTGATAAGGAATATCCAAGACAAACAATTCAGCATTGTCAAACAATTTTTCGGCAGCCTCCTCTCCAAATGGCGCTATTGCATTGCGTAAAAATGTTGATATTGCAGCACGCAGAATCCTACAAAACGGCAAGGTGTTGCACTCCAAAGCTTCCAGTGTGTACATTTCAGCGCGAGTAAAACAGAGAACAAAATACTACTCAGAAATAAATTTTGTGTATGAAAATGGTACGTCTCGCCATAGCCCGCTAGTATGCCTTAACATCCGCGGCACTTCGCCGGTCCTTATGGAAGTAAGCGAACGGACGAAGTTTCACATTGTGGCCGCTGAGCGCTGGTCGCCGACCATTCGCGAGACCTTCGGGCCGTTTTAATGCATAGGGAAATGCCCGCATTTCGGACGATTTTGGTCACTTACTGTGATATGAGGCATTGCAAACTCGTGTTGGTGGTAATATTAAACAATACTGAAATTATTTCACTGTGCAGTTTGCTTAAAAGGAATTGTGGAGTGAATGCTTCAAATTAACCCTCAAATACATAGCATGCGTGAAATTTACTTGGTTAGTGAGCCGGTAGTGATTCTTCTTGACATATAAAATACAATATTTATTCTTAATTATTTCTGATATTTACTTGTATATTTAGGTATTTAAAGAAAACGATATTGCACATAATGTCTTTAAGGTTGTTAAAGACAATGGATGAAAACGAAAAAAATATAAAACTATTATTTTATCTGTTTTATACTGTCTCTTTTTATATTTTCAAACTGTATTTATTCTTTAATCTATATTACACGCTCAAAAAAGTAAAAATTCAAAATAGAAGTATTCGTGAAAAAATAATCACTAAATAACTGGAAGGAACTAGTTCTAAAACGGACAACGGGCGCTGTTACAAATAAATGCTGACGCTGTTGTAAATAATACTCGGGAAAGTTCACTCAAAAAAAGTACTCCAAATCACTATTGCCCTGGTAAAAACGTTCTCACCTAGAGATAGTCATAAAATTACTTTGGACTAGCGAAATTCATATTGGCGCTCTCATGGAGGTACAAGAAAAAAACTAGAGATTTTCAATAAAGTACAATGTAGATATTATTTCTAATTCTTTGCGTAGTCCGCTTACAAATTCCACAACAATGATAGAACAATAAATCAAACATCAGAAATAAAAATCAACAAACAGACATCTCGCGATATCCAATGACGTTTGTGAGAAAATGTCACTTTTTGATTGACAAGTGTTACAATACGAGAAATATCCAAAGCTGTCTCAAACGATCATTCCCAGTACATGGAGCCAGTATGTTTTTATTGAACGTAAACAAAAATTGTTTGTGCTATTTGAGAGTGTTTTTTCAAGATTTGTATCTTGTTTTTTCAAGATTTGAGAATAAACTGAATTGTTAGGTTGCCGAAGTAAGGGTTACATATTTTATTAACGTTCAGAAACATCAAGAATGTATGTGAATATTTATTTACAATGTGAAGATAATTAACATGGGTGGTTATTAAATAAATAATCATTCTCATCTTTAAATAATCCTGAAGGTTATATGTGGAAGAGCAATTTATTGTGAAAGCTGTACCCCAACTTCCAAGGTTTGTTGTGAAAAGAAACCTTCAAAAATATATTAAGCCAGCTTTGCAAAGAAACAGTTTCCTTGCATGTGACGAGAACGCAGATTTAATAACGATCATTGACATAATTTGTGAACATTTTTTTATCAGAGGTCGTGAAGAACATTGCTGCTGTTACCAAAGAAGTAATGGAGATGCCTAAATACTTGAATTCAAAGCCTGTAAATCGAAAAGTTCTCTGTTTGTAATGCGTATCTCCGTATATTTGCATGCAGCAGCAGATCGAGGAGTGGTCGGCGAGCAGCGCGCCAGCGGTCAGTAGCGGAACTTTTAGCTATAACAAGAACGTGGCCAAAGCGCCGAGGCTTTTAAAGCATACTAGCGGGCTATGGTCTCGCAAACGATAACTCGCGCCCACAACGTATTTTTCAGAGGTCTCTCTTGACCTTAAGGTAGTATGTTCGTTATATCGACCACGGTGAAATACCCCCAAAAAGTATTTTAAATGAAAGTAAAATCGCTGTTCTTCAAGTTGGTGAGAAGAAACTAGCCCCTTACCGGCCTAATTTTTGAATAAATTAAGTTTTAATTAGCACAGGCTCTTATGGAGAAACTTTCGCGGGCATAGGTTTTTCCAAGATACCGGAGAAGTTATACGGTGAAAACTCGCTATTTTTTTATTCAGTACATAGTAAATTTTTGAGGAATCAGATGGTATTTAATTTAACCCACCTCACGGACCATTCTGAGGAGTAATTAATAAAAAACTACCGTGAAATTCATGGCAGCCGGAAGTGACGTTTCTCAGCCGACGAGGTTCGCGTCGCAAATCATGCTATTGACAGCACTGTTTCTCTTCGGGAATGAACGGAATTCAAATTTTGTATTCACGTCAAAACATTAGTCCATAAAAAAACAACTAAAATAACTAGTAATTCTAATAAAGAAAAGCGAATAATTTAATTGCTAACTGAAATTATTACCGATACTCTGAGTGAAGCCGAAGACACCCGAAAATATTTTAGTTGTGCCAACTTATGAAAATGAAAAATCATACGAGATACTAATTTTAATTTCGAACATTGTTTTTCTAAATCAATACTTCCAAATTCCTCTTTTAAATATTTCAAAATCATTGTTTTATTATTCCATTAACAGTTACAAGCAGCTATTGTTAATTAACTGATCGAATAAATGATTGAGTATTTGACTAGCGACTGACTCGAACATTCTACCTTAATGCCCTTCGACAAAATTACACGCACCATCGCAGCTCAGAAAGCGCCATTGACAGTTTCTTTCCCTGTTTGTTGCACTGGAGCCTAAACCCTTGTCTGTAAAGTATCTCTGTGAGGTGAAAATCTAAAGTAAAACCGTGATGTGGCACTACAGCTTTTGGATAAGAAAAGGACAGAAAATAATTCACGGCGATTGGCTTAAACCTTGTGGTAACGCAGACTGGGAATTTGCCATAGGCAAAGTTTGGTTTATCTTTTAAGAGAAGCCAAGCAATAGCGTCTTGGGTAAGAACATTATTAAAGAAAGCTGAATTTGTGCTAAGGGTCAATTGATTAAATATCAACCAGCATTGTTTTTATTCCGTAATCCGTGAATAGCATTGAACATTGACATGTTGGGACAAAGTTTGAATATACACCAGTAACTTCATGCGTTGTGGAATACTTCGGTACAAAGCCTTCGAACAGATAATAGGAAAAATTTCATCCCTATAGAGCATTTGAGTAAACTCGTCGTGTGCATGCTTGCGGATGAGCCGTTCCGTCTCTCACGGGTAGACTACTTCCGGTTCACTAGTGGAGACAAATGAGATGTCATTCGACGCGTCTCGTCGTCTCGTCGACGGCGTCCTAATGGGGAACTGATAATTTGTTTCCAGAAATGGCTATAAAATTCTAAGAAATTTCCAAAAATGTGTTTTTTCGTGTTTTGGCGCTGTGATCTTGGTAAGTATGCCGGGAACTAAATCAACGCCACCTAACTAGATGTAGGTGGTATTGATTAAACTCCAGTACAATACCGACGAAGAGAAAGACAGAGAAACGTGGACAACAAAGAGGAAGAAGACGAAGACGAAGAAAACGACGACGAAGAAGGAGACGACGTAGAAAGAGGAGACGAAGAAGAAGGAGAAGACGACGACGAAAAAGGAGGAGACGACGACGAAAAAGGAGACGACGACGAGAAAGGAGGAGACGACGACGAAAAAGGAGGAGACGACGACGAAAAAGGAGGAGGAGGACGAGGAGACGACGACGAAGAAGAAGAAGGAGGAGGAGACGACGACGACGACGAAGAAGAAGAAGGAGACGACGGAGAAGAAGAAGGAGACGACGACGGAGAAGAAGGAGGAGGAGACGACGACGACGAAGAAGGAGGAGACGACGAAGAAGGAAACGACGACGAAGAAGACGACAAAGAAGATGAAGACAAGGAAGACGAAAAAAGACGAAGAAAAAAAAAGTCACACAACCGAAAGTAATTTAAAGTGTCGGTGACGTCACATTCAACTATTTTCTAAGTATTTGAAACAAATATTTATTTCTCATTTTTTGCGGAGACCATTGTAAATAACAGAATTGTGAGTAGAATTATGTTTTAATTTTGTTCTTTACGAGTATATTAAGTCTACACATATCAATATTTAAGCAAAAGTATTTTATTAAAACGAATTGATATAATAATTAAAGTGTTACATATTTCTTACTTTATAGTACATATTTCTATACAGTTTAATACATATATATGTACATATTTTCCTAATTTTTAGTACATAATTATCCGGGCCCTAGTTATGAGGAATAGAGGGGGTTTTGGAGAGTTCAGGGTGTCAGCTTGCTGGGGTGCGAAAATGGAAAGAATTATTTGTGTATTAAAAAGTATTGGATTATTTTCAGCGTTCTTACGTACTTCAAGAAAAGCAATTCCGACCCAAAAAATAAACTAATATTTTCGCCTTTGAGTACTAAATACAATTTGTTACCATTGGAAACAATTTAGTAGGCTTAGACTTCACTTCGGTTCATGGGAATGTTACTCAAACGATGTTTGCATATTGAATATCTTAACGAACCGACACCTTGAGTTTAATATCAAACGGTGTATTATTTACAATATGAGTTTGCAGCTGGACGTTGATGTACATACTTCCAGACACCACCAACATTTAAATCGTGCCTTTAGACTGCGAATGTTGGCAGTTGTAGAGTGACTTCTCCTATTCTTTCTATAATTTTAAATGTACTTGCTTTTTTTAATTAATTCACATAGTATTGTTAGGCCAGCGCAATTTGATTTTTGTTTTTCATTTATTTCAAGCTATTTTATTTAGCTAATTTAATACGTTTGTTCTTTGTGTTCCATACACAAGTTTTCCCCTACTACCTCCGCGTACCCGTACGAGAACTCTCACATGTTAGACCTAAGTTAGATCCCTATCCTTATATTTCCATTTTAAGAGGGGAAGTAGTTAACGAAACGTGTTTATTTGTTTCAAAATATATAAAGTTAACTTGCAATGTACTAACACAATATCAAATAAAATAAAAACCAATGCAAATGATGTTTAAAATAAATTTTCAATAAATATTTATTCAGTATCATGGAGAGTTGCCTTGGAACAATTCACAGCACTTCCTTAAAAAAAACATTTGTAGTAATTATTCAATATTCTTTGACAGCTAGCTTTTAGCTTCTCGTGAGTCACAAAAATATTACAAAAGCTTTTTACTTTTGAGAAAACTACGTGTCTGAACCCGCTGACTTTAAAGTTTCATCGAATGATATGAAAATACTGGTACAGGTAAAACACAGTCTTCACTCTTCTCTGTGAACCCACATCCCTCCTCAATTAGTTACACAGCACTTACAGACACTGGTAAAACGTTTAATTGATTGGTTTCACCACACGCAAAGAAACAATCCTTACAGGTATCAAGCAACTATAATAGAACTTCTAGTTGTTGCTGGAGAGCAAATCTTGAATTATTATGCAAATAAACCTCGTCAGACTGCACAAACTACGGGTGTTAACAGAAAGCGTAAATAAAGATTGTCAAATCTAAGCCTTCTAAGCGTGTCGGGGCTGAAATATTGAGGTGGCCTTTATAGTATTGGAGCGTGGAACCGAAAAGTTAATTGAATGGATCGGGGAATGTCTTATCCTGTATTTTCAATCAATTTTACTTTTTAAGTCTCTAAAACGCTTTGTTAATGAGTTATTTGCCGATATAGATTGACATGTGATGCGGGCTTCATTTTACATGAATATTTCGATGCGTTTTTTTAAATAAATCATCCACATTTTTAAAGTCAAAGTGAAATTCGTCAAGTCTCCGTGAAAGTCTCTTTCTTTAGAGCCCTCATTTATAAAGATTGGTTGCGTGTGAGAGCCGGAACGCAAAGGTATACTACTGAAATAATACAGGAGACGATTATTATTATTATTATTATTATTATTATTATTATTATTATTAATCCACTACATCACGACTAAAGATGATGTTATCAGTCGGCTAAAAATCAAATCTACTCCAGGTTGCAACCAGCTAACTAAGGAGCAGATCTAGAGACTGTCGGTGCCCCTACAGTAGGGAGTTTTAGCGCCACGCGTAAGGTAGCGGCGTTATGCACTAACAGTCACGTGACGGACCTTGAAGTCATAACGTCTTACCTTAGGCGTAAGGTACGACCTTATACCTTCATAAATAGTGCACGCCTGCAGGAATCTCTACGGTCACCTTACAAGCGGCAAAATGGCCGCATAAAACAGACAAGGTTGCATTTTCCCAACTCTAATAAACCGATTCTCATGTGTGAGACAGTTACAATTATTCCTTACCAACTCCACAACGCTGGCAAGAATTAACGGGAAATATTGGAGAGGTGACAGAAAAGAAATTAGTGAAAAAGAAGTTGAAAAACATATCTTCGGGTTAGGTTATGTCTTACGCTCATAACGAATACTTCCTACATTCTGAAGAAAAGTCTATTCAAAATTCCAGACTGCATACTCATCGCAGAGGGCCACAAAATCCAAAATTCCGTGCGCAATGTAGATTATTATATTCTTGACTCGTATCGTGGTTGAAATGTCTCACCAGTACTCTACATTCTTTGATATATTATACAACTTCTTTGTTCAACGCTGGAAGTGCGTCTTTTGTCATAATGCATAACGCAATGACGCTATTATAAAGTCGTCAGTCATGTGATCAATAGTGTTTAAGGATGTCTCCTTACGTCTGGCGCTAAACTCCCTAATGTTTCACCAGAACGACCTATGGGCTCGGGCATTGTCATGGAGTAGGACCCAATCTTTTTCCCCATTTTTCCCGATTGCATTGTTTCCTCCCGATTGCATCTGGTAGGCAGCGAAGAATTTCCAGGCAGAAGTTCTTTGTTGATATTTTGACCATGTGGAATGGACATTTCGGCAATGGTAATTCTTCTGTTCGCCCGGATGATACGACTGAACATACTCGATGTTTTCGTTTGTGACGGAAGTGGACGGGCGGCCGCGGCGCGAGTTTTCTTCAAACCAGTCCGACCTTCACGGAAACCCTTATACCATTCGTACACTTGCGACGTTGTCATCCCCTCTCTCCCGAAGGCTATCGTCAGCATCACAAAAGATTCAGATGGTGATTTGATTAGCAGAACACAAAAATCTGACGTTCCATGCTGCTCGATAGCAATCTTTTTAAAATGCGACGCATCCAAAAACTGTCTGAAAGTTACATGCGCGGCACAGCTCACTGACTAATCGACACACGCATCCGGACAGCTCAGAGTTTCACAGAGTGTCTCCAACGTCAAAAATTGAATTTTTTTCTATGAATGCAATGATTTTCCCCCAAGAGCAAACATATTTCAATAAGAAGAGAAAATCGAGAAAAAGTACTGTATATTGACCCTTCAGATGCTAACATTTTAAATTTTTAATTGAATTACAAGATTATTCCTTGTGAAATTAACCACACACTCAACCTGGGGACATCTGTTCCAATTATTTTTGTAATTATTTTAGAGAAGAGTATTTTTTGAGTTATTGTGGCTTGAAGTGGGAAAAGGCCCATATTCATATTTCCTTATTTCTCAGAAAATCCTAGACAGAAAAATAGAAAACTGCTTATTACATTGTTACTTGCCTTTTGCCAGTATTATAACAATTTACAAAGAAAATGGGGGAAACCCCAACTCTCTTGGTGTGATTTTACACAAAATGACTCGATAATTAACGTATTAATTGAAGTAGAAATCAAGGTCATATTTGTTTCCAATGGATTTATTAAGTTGTTATAAATAATTACACTGCAGTGAATAGGATAAGATTCTGCACTTACGAAATCACATCTACTTCTGCCTGCTTTTTACTTTCTCGCCTTACGAATACTTTGCAAGAATCGTGCGCCGGAAAACGGCGAATTTTCGCCAGAAAAACTCTTATAGTTAGGGTCTGGTAACGAAAAAGTGGATAAATTCTATTGCTAAATTTAGAAAAAAATCCTCTATCTCGTAGTGCAGCCAAAATCCGTTTTTTTTTTTTGCTTTTTGATACTGAAAAATCGATTGACGGCAAAACATCCGTCTGTCTGTCCGTCCGTCTGTCCGTCTGTGGTCACCGCTAGCGCCTAAACCGTTCAGCAGATTATCTTCAAATTGATATTCATCATTCTTCTTGACTATTGTCGAGGCTCCTGGAATTTGAAACCGATATTTTGACTTTGGACGGTACTTTACATGAAGCCGTTGGATACTTCCAAAGTTTTCAAAAAAATGGCTCCAAATTTTTTGATTAAATTTTGTTGTTGAATAGTGAGAAGGACGTTTAAAAGAATGATGCAGGTATAATTTTCGTTGATACCCCCCAATTTTTCGAAAGTTGCAAAAAACAATTTCAAAACTGCAAGACTGAAGATAAGATATATCTGCCTCAAAGACAGTTGTAAAAAATTAGCACTTTAAATAAGGTCATGTACAATTTTTGAAGAAATGAGTAGTTTTTGCGTAAATTACGTTTGAAATTTACCAAAATTTTGTTTCTCAAAAAACGCTCCAAATTTTTTCTTTAAATTTTCTTCACTTATATAGTAGGGGACGGTAAAAAAATATGTCGCCAATCCTATTTCCGGGTGATGCTTGGTTTTTGGAAAATTTCAAAAAAATATATTTTTAAAACTACAAATTTGTAGATAGAAATGTTTGCCTCAGACAAAATGTTGTACAAAAATAGTTCTTTAAAAAATGTCATGTACAATTTTCTGAAAAACGGGTAGTTATTGCGTAATTTGTGCTTGAAATTTGCGGGAAAAAGATTTCTCCAAATCCGCTCAAAATTTCTTCTTTAAATTTTCTCCACATGTGTAATAACGGGCGGCAAATAAATAAACTAGTGGTGTTATAGAATGGCACAGACTTTCTGGCAGTACTTAGTTTTCTAATTTCTAAACTATTCGAATTACAAATATTGATAATTACGATAAATAAATTGTAAGTGTATGTAATTTTCCAATTTTCAATTTTCTAACAATTTTTCACAATTCTTCTTGGATTTGTAAAACGTGTGTACCATAATATCAATTGTTTTCCTATCATGCATTAAACCATTTTATGGTTCGGTTCGATTCATTGTATGGCTCTGTTGGACACATACGGTGCTAGTGTGGCGTAATGATATAAATGCAGGCACGTTAACTTTAAGGATCTAATTTCGGGTCTTGGAACGCAAACAATTTGGTTGAAAACACGTTTGCTGTTTTATATGGAAGTATAATATTGCGGGGCATTTAGAAACAATACAATGTGCTTTGGTAACGTCACTATACTGCGATTTTTGTAGCTTTGCCCCTCACAGGAATCAGCTGTTGACGGTTTCATCCAATCGGGAGCTTGAACGTCACCATAGTGACGCCACTGTCACGAAATATAAGCCCCCCGATTAGATGGCAGCGAAACAGGTGATTCTTGTCAGGGGCAAAGTTACGAAAATCGCAGTATAGTTGAATCTGAATTTCAATGAGAAAGCAAAAAATATATCTATGCTGGAATATTTTATAACATGTCCCAAATTATTTTTTACATGAATTTGGTATGTATCCTTTTATGCCTTTGCCCAAGTTCGACCCATACGGCACTAGGTTGTCGTAGTGATATGAGTGCCGGCACGTTGGCTTTGAGGAACTGTGTTCGGGTCGCGGGCCGGGAAAAGAATTTCCTGGTAGAAAACCCTTTTGTTGGTTTATGTAATAATGTAATAGCATTAGGATCATGTAAAAACAGTGCGAGAAAGTATGTGCTTTGGTAGCACCACTAGTTGATTATGAAAACCTTAGAATTTGTAAAACAATGAAATGCATACACAATTCTGCCAACTGTGAAATACATAGTTTAAATTGTAACTTATAATTGTATACTTCCGCCAGAGCTTACTATAAATTATATACTTCCGCCTGAGCTTACTTTGTGGAAGTTTTGTCGATGAGTCCGACTAGCGGAGCCCGGCAGGCGTTGTTCTACCCTTTATCTCCCTCTTTCTCCTTCCGTCTCCCTTTGTCTCTCCGTCTCTTTATATCTCTCTCTCCGTCTCTCTCTCTATCTCTCTTCGTCTCTCACCCTGCTTCTCTTCGTCTCTCTGTCTCTCTCTCCGCCTCTTGTCTCTCTCACTGTCTCTCTCCGATTCTCCCTGTCCCTGTCACAGTTTGCCTGACTCTGTCTCTGTGTGTGTGTCTCTCTGTTTCTGACTCTCTCTGTCCCTCTCATTCACGTTTAGTTGCAGATTCTGTACGTCTTTGACCAGATGGAGTAATATTAAGAAGCGCCGGACCAGCAAAAATGTAATACAGGGTGAGTCACGTAACTTCAGCACCTCCTGTACCTTTTGAACGGCTGAAGATGTTGCTATGCAGTTTTCACGGACGTGAATGAGGGAATAGGGCTAATTGATATGTATATTGATTTCTCTTTTATCACTTGTATTTTACGAGATATTTGAGGTAACTTTGTTTTTTCAAATGGGACTACACATATTTTTTCAGTCTATCATGACAAGCGTAAAAAGACGAATTCAAAGATATAAATATTGTCAAACGTTAGATAAGCATTTTTTTGAGAAATTGTGATTTTTTTGCGACTAGTGTTTAACGGATATTTTCATTGTAACTGTCAGCCCCCCAAGGTCAGGCAGCGCTCCCCCAGCAAACGCGGGGTCGGGGAAGGGAAGGGATTTTAGTACTTGAGGATACGAAAAATATTCACAAAACTGTTGCATTTTTTCCTGAACTCTCCTTTCCATCATGATCCATTTTCAGATATTTTGTGTTTCTTAGGGATTGAACATACGGATTTGTCTTAAGTAGTATTTATTGAAGTAAGATTATTTCTATCCCTAAGTTATTATTATATTCTTATTAACATTGAAATTGTTGGCTCAAAATATGCAATATTTTTTGTACAGTTTTAATTATTTATTCTTATTGTGCTTTGTTTCAAGATCCCATTAATACGTATCTTATGAAACCCCCATTAAATGGAGTTGAAGTTATAAACAATTTTATTACATTACAAACATAACAAATCCTTATTGTCCGTCCTTTAATTCCTTCAATCAAAGAAAGACTAAAATCTGAAAATGTGGAAGGATGGAAAACACAGTTCAGGAAAAAAACTGCAATGGTTTTGTGAATATTTGGAATACTATGTTTCGTATTTTCAAATAAGATCCCTCCCCTTCCCTTCCCCGGGCGCACGTGTGCTGGTGGAGCGCTGCGTGACCTTGTGTAGTGGACTATTCAAAATGTCCGTTAAACCCCAGTCGCAAAAATCAAAATTATTTTAAAAAATGCTTATCTAACATATGACAATATGTACATCATTGGATTTGTCTTTTTACGCTCGTCATGGCGGACTGAAAAAATATGTATGGTTCCATTTGAAAAAACAAAGTTACCTAAAAAATCTCATAAAATACAAGTGATAAAATAGCAATTAATGCACGTATCAATTAGCCCCTTTCCCTCATGCACTTTCGTGAAAACTGCATTCCAATAAATCCAACCGTTCAAAAGTTACAGGAGGTGCTAAAGTTACGTGACTCACCCTGTATAATGTTCAAGAAGATCTCATCCTGTAGATCACGGTGTGATAAAAGTTTCTTTGAGTCCTGTGGCCTCAAAATTTTAGTTTTTAATGCCCCAGAACGTTTCGTTTAGGAGTTATTATCGATATACATTCAAAAAATCCTACAGAGTATTCTGATATGTGATTTTGAATGAAACGGACAATATTTCTTGTAGCAGCCTTTGCAACAATCGCCGTTGGTGAACGGTTGGTGAAAGACCTTCGCGGCGTCGAGACAAGGAATTTCGTGGAGACAAGGAGTGTGAGAGGGGTGGCCGTGGGGGATAGAGGCGTAACTACAACAATTCATGGTCTTGACACGAATATCATATGAACAAACATCAATATTACCGATCAGAAAGAGGGTTTTTTTTCATTTGTTCATCTGAATTGAACTTTTCTTTTAATGAAATTCCAATGCAACGTTCATCGAAAAGAACAAAATAAAAATAATTTGTAGCGGAAGGACGATAATAATAAAGATCCTATTCAAACTTTGTTGGCACATTTCGCTCGGTGCGGACAAGTTCCTGCGACTTCCGCCCACCTGGGCACTCCTTGCGGTAATCCCGCTAAATTATGGGAGTTCCATGCTACACCAGTGTGTAATGGGGGCGCCAAATCCAAAGTTCGCGCGTCCCACTTAAAAAAATGCATCATCAATCAATCAATCAATCAATGAAATGGAATGAAAACATTAATTGAATCATTGTTTCCCCGCGCCTTGAAGCATGTGACAGTTCTTCCGCCGCCCGGCCAGGTTGCAATCAGCTACCCTCGCCGCCGACACCGGTGACGTCACTATATCGCCACCGTCATCGCCGCCACCAACACCATCGCGCCGTCGCCGCCCGTATCTCTCCCCCCGCCTGCGTCCGCCCCCCGCCGCCAGCTAGCCGGCTGCCCGCCCCCCTGCGCCCTGCCCGGGGTCTGAACCCGGGGCAGCGCCAGAACACGGGTGGACAGCGGGCGACAGAGCTGGTGGAGTGTAGGCCAAGCGGAAGGAGCTATGGTGGCTGGGAGCATGAAGCATCCACGGCGGTGAAGGGCATTTTTCACGCTTTCTGCATTTGAGACCCGATACTAGACAGCTGTGTGATTTGTAGGAGCTGTGGTGCTGTGACAGTGATGTGGTTCGACAACCCAGCCATGTGTGCCTCGTAACCTTTCAATGTTACATTCATTTGGTTTTTGCTTTCTGTGTTAGTCAGGTAGCATCGCTTGGTCAGTGTGTGCCTTTAATTTTGTGTTTCGCAACATTGCAAGAGTTTTGTGAAATTGTTAAAGTTTTTTTTGTATTCTTTGACAACTTACAAAACTCGATCTGAGTGTGTTATCGCAGAAACCAGCTTTCATTTTATCACAAGGGAAGCGGATGAATTCTTAAAGATTTTTATTGTAATATTTTGATTAATTCATCAAATAATAGAGGTAGACGTTTTCTCTTTGCATTTACTCTTTATAAACATCTTATTTAAACCCGTACCAAAAGAAAAACGCAATAAAAATTTTGAAACACTCTTAACAGACTATCAGTGTCAATTTACTGAACTTTAACACAAATGTACATCTGCAGTCTCATCTGCAGCCTGCTAATATTGATTGTAGAGTTTCTCACTTCATGACGACACGTGCTGCCTCAAACTTGAAAATCCTCGGCAGAAGACGGAAGTGTACTGTTTTCTTTTCCATTATGAAGAGCAGTAGAGGTATGGTTGCGAAGTAGACGAATGATCATCTTAATTAAAAATGAAATTTACCAACAAAGAGATGGTGGTTGCATTCTTGTCAAGTTTGAAAATGATATTTATTACTAAAGAAGACAAATTAAATGCAGATAAATCAATGGAAAAAATCTCTCATTCTGATCGTTAAAATTGGTGTTTTTTAATGTGGCTTTTGTGTCAAGATCCTGGATTGCTGTAGTTAAGCCCCTTATCCCTCCCCCTTATCCCGCCCCTCTCATTCTTCTCTCTCCATGCAACAGTCTTGATGCAGCGAAGGCCATTTTCCCCGAAGGCGACGGTTCCAAGGGCTGCTAAACGAAATATTGTCCGTTTCATTCAAAATCACATATCAGAAAGTCTAATTTTATACGCAAATTACTATCAAAATACTAGCATATGATACATCATTTTATTCCTCTGTTCATTGCTGATCTATCCATTGCTGGTGAAAAAATGTATAGTTCAATTTAAAAAATCAAAGATGATTAAATTTCTCGAAAACTAAAAATATTATAGACAATTTCTCTACGGCATGTTACGTGCCCCATGATTCCGCATTGCCAATCGAAAACTGCATTTCGATATCCTGAACCGTTTAAAAGTTGTGGGGGTGGTCCATAGTTAGTGGGACACCCGTATATATACATCAGGGTGTCCCTTATATTGCCCGAAAAAATTTTTTTGCAAATTTTTTGGGGCTCACCCCCTAAATATTTTCCATTTGGTCAAATTAACTCGAAAATAAAATTTAATCTCAATATGTCGATATTAACCCGTGCCGACTTGAGCGCGAAATTTGAATGTTAGGGATCATTAGTTTTGTTGGGTTAAGTCAGTGGAAAACTAATGATACATTTTTAATATATAATTTTATATTACAATTTAATTCATTTTCAATCTTTAGACTGTGTTGTAGTTTTAACTTTTCTTGTGGATACTTTTTTTCAGTGTTTCTTTCTTGCAATATGCGTACAATGAACGATGTTCTTGAACAACAAAAAATTGCTTTCGCTGCTCATGAAAGTCGTCCAGTAGTCCATGGAAACCTTACATTAATTCAACAGGCCTTTCAGCGCAGTCACTCACATTCAACTTTTTAAATAACCTTTTAGCTTCTAAATATGAAGAGTTTCATTACCAGGTCCAAGGGCAGTTTTGAATAAAACTAGTATCCATCTTCAGGCAAAGAATATTTCTGCTTTTGGTTGACACAAATTCGGCTATTGTTTTTATTGAAATTTAAATTAACGTGAATTAGGAGATATATTGTATATTAACGAATTAATAATTAAAGAACTGGCCGGCCGCGTGGCCGAAATCGCTAAATAGTAGTGTCGTGGCGATCTCGCACCGCAGGGTCGTGTGTTCGAGTCCCGCCGCGGGCATGGGTGCATTTGTGTATGTCATATGTGTGTCCTATCACCTTTCACTATCATCATCATTCATCTTCCATACGTGGGGCTAACAACCCTGGGAAGTAAAAATCGGATCCAGGGTAATGCTGCTCCCCCCTGATGAACTGTATTCTCAGCATCCCTGCGTGGTCCGAAGTGGCCTGCTCGAAATAAAAATTAAAGAACGCTCATCGGGATACAATTGAGCTTACCATATTGTTATCCATCCAATTTTTCACAAAATGGAATATAACACTCTTCCATGTGTAGATTTACTCAGGCTAAATTCACTACCATTTTGATTTTGATTTGTAACGTCTACTTCATCATCAGAAAGCGGTACGACAGACAATTCTTCTAAGAAATACTACATACGGTGTCTACAGTTTACTTTCTCGCCTTACGAATACTTCGTAATTTTTAATGCTTTTGAAATAGTGAAATCTATCCTTTCAAGCGAGTTTAGACATTGTATACAGCATCGTGATAAGGAGTTTTTACAGCTGCACTGTCCTAAAGCCACGGTTTTACATAAACAGTTACAATCAACAGATATAATTTAAGGAATTTTTAATTACACAAGATAGTTTAGATTCTGATCTTAGCAGAAACATTTCAAATATTAAATATCTGTTGCCATCTATCGAGCTAGATGCATTACCCCGGGAAAATGTATCTTTAGTTTGTTACTTTCATAAAAGTCCAACATTTCTTTAATTTCGTACTCAAAAAACATTCCCATATTCGCTTTGCCACTTTCAAAATTAATGGCATTAAATCTTTTCTAGATTTTCTTAAAATGCTAAAAAAGTGGTGACAGGATTGCTTCCTACATTACGTATTTTACATTCAAACACACATTGTAAAATAAGATTGAATATGTGATGACGGCAGGAAAGAACGATGCCCTGTTAAAATTTTCTTCAAGAAAAACGTATACTCCTTCAAAACGTCAAGTGTTTGTTGCAGTTGTATCACAGCAAAGAATTTGTAATACTTTTTCTTATTGTATTGATCTTGGTTGCACCCTTTCTTCTGTCCTTTCATCAAGTCCTGCAAGATAGCTTTTACATTCTGACTCTCTCTGCCGAAATAAAAACATCCTGTCTTCTTCCAACGTAATCGTTTGTAAAGCATTCGGATGTGCAATATCAAATAGATTGTTCAAATTATTTCTAAACTTTCCACGGTGCTTCCAAATATCTTCACACTTGCTTGCGTTTTGTGTAATTTTCTTCCCTCCGAATAGTGCAAGTTATTTTTTTTTTAACAATGCTGATTAGCTCTTGTCGGAATTCTTGCTTTCTTCCAAAATATCATGCACTCACGAACCACAAGTTTAGCGCTTGCACTAACTGTTCATTTTACTTCCCATATGTTATAAAATAAAACTTCAAGCACTTGTTTATTTCATGGTAAATTGTGTCCAGTTATTTGGAGTTTTATATAAATAATTAATACTATCTCCTATTAAAGACACACGTTCTTCGGCACTGCATATGACACTTACATATGACATTATGTTAGATTAGCAACCTTTAAACACGAGAAAATTCATGTATTGTTGTGCTCGGGTCTGACTCAGCGGTTGGTGATAGCTCTGGACATGTCCGTCATGCGAATTCGCGCCCAAGTCGGCACGGGTTAGAATGCTCCGATCTCAATAAAATTTTGTATAGGCATGTTTTAAGGTCATTGGAACAAAATTGGAGGGTGAGCGGTCAAAAATTTGTAAGTCGAAAAATAAGGGACACCCTAATATACATATACAGAGTGTCCGAGGAGGAAACGTCGAAACTTCGAAAATAAGCTCTTAAGACAATTCTAAGCATATTTTGTCTAATAAACTACGTGTATATTCCGAATGGTTGACCCGCAATGAGCACTCAAACGTTGGTTTGAAAAAATGATTTCTAGGCAAAAATTTGCGTTACGGAAGCATAGAAACAGTCCAGAAACATGTAAATTGTTTATTACTTACAAAGGAAATTAGTATATTTGCTCAGACAGAAAAATTAAGCGAGAAATAAAAAAAGCAGTCGAATTGTGTAAATTGGGTGCTTTTTTATTTCTCGCTTAATTTTTCTTTCTGTAATTTAATGTAATTAATTTTCTCTCCGTATTTTAATGTAATACGAAGTAATATACGTAGTATAGGGAAAGTTATAAAATGATGTGCGAAAATACGGCGAATTTTCAGCGGAAAAAATTCAATACCGGGCATTGATAACGAAAAAGTGGATAAAACCAGTTGCTAAATTAAGAAAAAAAATCCCCTAACACTTGGTGTAGACAGAATCGCTGTTTTGTGGGTCCTTGATCCCGAAAAAAACAATTGAAAGCAAAACGTCCGTGTGTCCATTTGTCACCATCACTAGCGCCTTAACCACTCATACGACTTTTTTCCAAATTGAAGAAACCCGTGTCGATGTGGCTCTAGTCAAAACTTTGAGATTATGAAAAACTTTCTTCAAATTTTGGGGGTACTTTACATGAACACCTCCGGATGTATTAAAAATTTTCTCAAAAACGTCTCCAAATTTTTTCTTTAAAGTTCTTGAAGGAATAGTGTAAAATACACTTAAGGTGGCTTAGGGCCGATTTCCAAGGTTAACTTTGAATTTTTGAAAATTGAAAAAGTTTGAATTTTTTTCGGAATCTTCCTCCTATACACGACAAAATTGAAGATAGAGATTTTTCCTTCAAATAAAATTTGTTCTCCATGGTAAATTCTTTCATTATGGTCATATTCATTTTTTTGAACATTTTAGTCATTTTTCCGCAATATTACATGCAATATGTGCAATTTTAAAAAATTACAAAAACAAGATTTTCTCAAAAACGGCTTTATGTTTTTTCTTTCAACTATTGGTATTGATGGTGCCGAATGTACTCTATGAAATGACATAAACGTCATGTTCCTCTATTCTTTTGTTTGTTTGTTTTTTCAAAAATTACAAAAATGAGATTTTTTGTTGTCTCTCGCGTCGTTAATATTTACACTAGCGGCAATTTGTTCACATGAAAATATTTATGAGTATATGTGCTTTGTATAATGTCGGATAAGGTTTCTCGAAAACTCTACCTTTTCTGGGAAAACTTGCTCAAAATTCCGCATTTTCAGAAACGCTCACACTCCATTTTCTCAAAAATGGATCCAAATTTTTTCTCCAAACTTTTCGAACGGATAGTGCTAATTGCACTCTTTAATATTACGTAAAGTTTGTTTTGTGGTATTTTTTGTTTTTTCAAAAATTACACAAATGTAATTTTTTTTGAAAGATCTCTCACATCTTTAATATGCACCTTTACCACAATTCGTAAACACTGTTGTATTTTTGAGTTTAAGTGCTTTAAATGACTTCAAATAAAGTTTTTCGTAAACACAAATAATTCCTGTGAAGAAGAGCTTCAAATTTCACATTTACAGTAGCGCTTAAACGCCATTCTCTTAAAAACGGCTCCAATTTTTTTCAAATAAAATTGTTATTTAGGACGAGGTTTCACTGTTCTTTAATATTCTTAAAATAATATTCCCGTACTACAATTAAAAAATCGAAAAATTAAGGAATTGTTTAAAAAAACTGGCGGCGATAGATGACAGCTGGCAAGAGTATATGGCAAATCCGAATAGTTAGGCGAGACCGAAGGAAATAGAAAACGAGTACGGGAATGTCTGGTCCATTCTGTAGCACCACTAATTTAAATGGACGCTAGTGAAGTGACATTTCATGGAAGAATTACTGAAATTGAATTTATTGCATGAAATATAAGCCACGATGTAAACATAACCGGAAATAAAATTATCAAGTAGAAATTTGCTTTCCCTACCATTGAAGAAGGAAACCCCACGGTGGCTCGTTGGTAGCGATTGCTCGCGTTCCACGATGCAACCTCGGATTCGATTCCCGGCCGGGACAAAATTATAACTGTGCGCTTTCCTTACAAATGTCCCAGTATCCATTGCTCTGTAACGATGAGAAAGCCCATCCTAAGGTTAAGGAGACCAGTACATACGGTGAAACGATGTCTTCGTGCTAACCACACGAATCCCTTATCCTAGGGTCAAGAGGCTGGGACACCGCTGATTGGCCAACGTCCATAGCGGGCTGTCGAGCCAAAGGACAGGACAGGACCACTGAAGTAGAGAATTTCGTATTCTGTCTACCCTCTTAAATGGATAAATTTTAAATTGGTATTGTGATTTAATGCATATACATAGATAATGTAAAATACTAGTGAAGCTATTTTGTGTGGCTTACCTTTTTCCACTGAGTCCCAAAATACATAAGTAAATACTACTACATAAAAGTTTCTTGGAAAGTATAAGCCACATCTAAAATGTTTCTTACCAGATATTGTTTGGCATCACTTTCTGGGAAGAAAATCAAATTTAGATATTTTCCTGAGCCTAAGGGGGAAAAGGAGTAAATAAAGCAGTGAACCGTTTTAAAAGTGCCTCCATACTAAGTCCGCTGCCCCCCCCCAGGGGTTTAATCCGTCCCTGTTCTCTGCCTTATAGTCCAGTCACACGGGGCTCAAAAATGGCAAATAGCGGAATGTTTTGGTGTAGTTTTGATTTTTGGTTCCTATATGTTTTGGGGGTCGCTGAACACGAATATCATGTTTGTTAACAAAAATTTTGCCCGGAAACTTTTTTTTCAAAAAACATGTTAAAAATCCGACATTTTTCAGTTTTTTCAACACAA
The DNA here is from genome assembly GCA_031308135.1 of Acheta domesticus. Lineage (NCBI taxonomy): Eukaryota > Metazoa > Arthropoda > Insecta > Orthoptera > Gryllidae > Acheta > Acheta domesticus. Next base: position 93,128,277 of record JAHLJT010008446.1, on the reverse strand, counting down.
CTCGAAAACCATACACTTTTCGTAAATAAAGGTAATAACGATAATAACGATAATAACGATACAGCCATAAAATTAAAGGAGTCAAATTGCCTACATTTTATGTCTTAAGGATTTTTTTCTCCAACGTACCATTTAGCCGCTAGAGCAACGTGAATTTTGGTGTTTTTATGAAGAAAATTGTGAAAATGGGATTCGTCACATTTTATCACAATGTAGCTCAGAAACTGCGCATTTTTCGTAAATATTGACCTCATGTGAAATGAAAGATTATACAATTGTCTACACTTTAGGACTTAGAGGTTCTTTGTCTGATAAACAGTTGCGCCGCTACCGCGCATCGAACCCAAAGGCAAAAAATACTTGGATGTTACTGTGAGAATGGCACCTCACTTACCCTCCCTCACTTACCCTTGTAAGCAATATAGTTGCCTGTTACTAAATATGGCGGCTGTTGAATCACTCCAAATGAAAAAAGCAGTTGTAATAAACAAGGTAAAACGAAAATTAAATATTTTCGAACCCGATGCACCTCACCTTCATCGACGCATCTTTTTGTTTGACGGCCCTGGTTTTTCATCGTCATGTGTTACATAGAAAAAGAGAAATGGAATTTTATTACTCTCGGCATTGTGTATTGTATTATTTCTGAACATGTAGATGGTGGCCATTGAACAATTTCTCATGAAGCACATGAGACTTCATGTTGGATTTACACAGTTCGTGAGGTAGGGGAAGGTGTATTGGCAATATGGACAATGGGAATGACGCCTGTACAACATGTCTATGAACAGATTGAAAATGATTCTGATGTTACATTTCACTCTTCTGAACAGCACATAGGTGTGAAGGACTCCAGAGTAGAACGATACAACAAGGATGGAGCCAAAATGTGTTAATGGTTACTGCAGCATTTTCCCTTCCCACAAACCCCTGACCTATTTTCAACCAGCACTGGTATTGTTGTCGACGATAGAATTAACAGCCATAAGTCTTGGGAGTTGGGCAATAAAGACATCAATAGAATTATTGATGGTGACTTCGCAACTGTAATATTCAAGCGGAGTTACAGAGTACAGCCTCTTGCTGTAATGACATAATGTAATGACGTCTGACTGTAATACGAATAGACGAGTTGATTCCTGTCAATCCAACTGCTCTGTTTCAAAGAATTACCAGCGCTAAGAATACGGATGACCAGCTTGAAGAGTGTTTGAGCTACGATTCAGGCCCATATTCCTTGTCATTATTCGACAATGGTTTAAGAAGAGGAACAAAGTCAACTCTCTTTAAAGCATTTAAACTACAGAATCCAAATTCAATAGAGGCCAAGTTCAATCGACGGAGGATTTTTATTGTATAGGCTTCCTTGGAGTATGAATCAATCATTGTCTTGTGGTTGTGATAATTACATTAAATACGTGAAATCAAAATATCAATTGCAACCTGTGGTTGTTTTTTTATGGCTACCATGGTAGTGAGAAAAGGGGTACAAAAAGTGCAGAGCGAATTAAAAGATCTAGAAAACTTGCTTCAGCTGACATTCTGTTTGACGAAACAATGGCGCCAACGACGTCAAAAGAAATTTTCTTGCAAATTATCACAACAAAAGTCGATTTATATCAATGTTGATTGCAATGTTTTCTTCAGCGGGAATGATATGCATGCAAGCGAGGGAAGACGTAGACACCCTGATAGTCAACACAGCTTTGTCCTTAGCTGCAACTAATGAGACTGTGATTGTAGTTGGTGAGGATGTGGATCTACTGGCCATTTTGATAGGCCTCTGCCAGCATGAAAACGTGTTCTTTTGAAACCCGGAAAAGACAAAGTTTCTACTGCTATGTTTTCTCCAATTGATGCTGTAAGTGAACCAATTGCCGAAAACAAGAAGAACTAAGAACCCTAATCATGATCATAAAAATATTCAGGAACTCCAACGCGACTCAGGAGCTGGTTTGTGATACTGGTGAACGTTTTCTTGTTTCATTATACGGCTATAGCGGGAAGAAAGCGTCATCACTCAACAAATTGAGACATATTTTTTTACATCAAATCTGCCTTCAAGTACAAGTCAATCATTGCTGCACTACCACCATCAGGAGGTGCAGCACAACAACACTCTTTAAGAGTCTACCATCAGGCCTAGCAATGGCTAGGCGTCGAAAAAAACCCTGAAGAGTGGTAATGGAAAGGAACTAAACAGGCCTTGCGTCTGAGACAACATTGTTTCTATCCGAACCTTCAGATTTATTGAAACTTGTTTCAAGCAAATGCACCAAGAACTGTAAAAAAAAAATTGTGGCTGCCAGAAGGCAGAGCTTAAGTTCTCTAATTAGTGCCTCAATTGCGAGATGAGTTCTGATAATTCAACAGTGGTTACTGAAGATGACCTAGAGGATGAATTAGAATTGGAGGACGAGATAAAGCCAGATTTCCCAACCTATGGAACTGACGAAGAGAGTGGAAGTGGTGCAGGTCATTCCACGAGGTAATAGTTAATACCAAACCTTAAGAAATAATACAATACACAATGCCGAGAGTAATAAAATTCCATTTCTCTTTTTCTATGTAACACATGACGATGAAAAACCAGGGCCGTCAAACAAAAAGATGCGTCGATGAAGGTGAGGTGCATCGGGTTCGAAAATATTTAATTTTCGTTTTACCTTGTTTATTACAACTTTGCTTTTTTCATTTGGAGTGATTCAACAGCCGCCATATTTAGTAACAGGCAACTATATTGCTTGCAAGGGTAAGTGAGGGAGGGTAAGTGAGGTGCCATTCTCACAGTAACATCCAAGTATTTTTTGCCTTTGGGTTCGATGCGCGGTAGCGGCGCAACTGTTTATCAGACAAAGAACCTCTAAGTCCTAAAGTGTAGACAATTGTATAATCTTTCATTTCACATGAGGTCAATATTTACGAAAAATGCGCAGTTTCTGAGCTACATTGTGATAAAATGTGACGAATCCCATTTTCACAATTTTCTTCATAAAAACACCAAAATTCACGTTGCTCTAGCGGCTAAATGGTACGTTGGAGAAAAAATCCTTAAGACATAAAATGTAGGCAATTTGACTCCTTTAATTTTATGTATTACCTTTATTTACGAAAAGTGTATGGTTTTCGAGTTGTGTTGAAAAAACTGAAAAATGTCGGATTTTTAACATGTTTTTTGCGAAAAAAAAAACCATGTTTCCGGGCAAAATTTTTGTTAACAAACATGATATTCGTGTTCAGCAATCCCAACCCCCAAAGATCCAAAAATAAAAACTACACCAAAACTTTCCCCTATTTCTACCATTTGACTAGACTATTAATCGTGGAGAAAATTTTCGATTCGTCCTATATTGCACATGGAATCAAAATATCTGTGTGAATCTTTTTGTTCGGGTCAGAGAGAATGGTTCGGATTTGATTTCACTTCAATTATGCTACAGGAGCGCTGGAAGCGCACCAAATGGAGTGGAGTAGAGATGCCCAGCAGCCGCCCAATCTGAAACCTGCCTGAAACCGTCTGCACAATGATGTAAGTACCGTATCTTTCATGAAGACTAACAGAAACTGTCTTCGCGATTGTGTTACACGCAAGTTAAGTCTTAATTCTCTCTTATTAAGAAGAGGCCAAAGGCAGTACCTTAGAACGAAATAAAGTGCCAGTCTTAAACCGGCCCTTATAGTACTCTTTGCTTAAGACACTGATGTAAGACAATTTGGATCGAGATGCGCTGGAGACGCGCGAGATTATATTCTCGCGTTCTCGAAGAATCTGGAGTATTCGAAAACGTTCATGATCCGAAGCATACATGTTTGAAGGAAGCATGAGCTGAGGATTGTTACCCTGATCGGTATTCAACAGCTATCTCTGATATGTTAATGGGAAGGTGACGTTTATTGTTCGTTTGTTGGTGTTTTGTTATTTTAATTTGAGTAGGCGCTAAACATGTTCGGCGTGCTTGTTACAGGAAGATTGGTGAGCGTTTTCTTACGTCTTTTCACGAGTGTGTGTTGATTCATATGGCAATGTTTTCTTATTAATTATTTTTCAATTGGCATTCACAGGTTCAGACAAATTTTGAGCAGGTGTCTCCTACGCGGTGTGTTTCCACAATCATAGATGCTGATTCCATTAATCACGTAGTCGTATTCCTTACAGGAATTCAACCGTTCCCGGAAGGGACAGGTGGTTTAGGTACGTATTTCACCAATGTTCTATTTTTTGTATAAAGGTCCATCTCGTAAGTTATTACCCGCTCACTTTTCTTGAGCTCTGGAATCCCAACGCGTTTGTGTACCATCTCCCGAATTATGAATAAAAGCAAGCTAAACGGTGTTGACATCTAATAACGCAATAACTTTTTTGTTGTTGCATCGATGAACTGAGTGACAGATTTGATGAAATAAATCTTACATCAAAGTAATCAAACTTCCTCAATCCTCTTGCATTTAATGAAGTAGGAGCTTCAGAAAACGTGCGGGTTTAACCTTTAATATCAACAAAAAATTAAAAACTTATTCAAGAATTGCTCAAAACTTTGTGATGTAATTATTCCTTTATAGAATTTTGTTCTTTTGAATGCCTCCAAAGTGAAAAATACCTGCTACATAAGTATTTAATTTATTTGTTATTAAATAATGGTAAGTTTTTATTGCTACCTTTAAAAATGTGTGCATCTTTACCTTGGATCCAAACTTGTAAGTGAATGCTCCAATCCATATTGTATTCAATTCACTTATCGTACTGATGTAAATTGTGTATTTGTGAGCATCCCGCTATTTTGTGGGCTTAGCTCTAAATACTCCTGAGATCATTGAGGATGTACCCAAACTAATATAGCATTGATAGAAAATTAACTTGAAAATGAAACAAAGTGAGTCTAATGATTGAATGTGTAATAAAATTGGCTTTAGAAAGTTTTAAATGATTTTTAGAATTTTGTTTATCTGTCCGGTAGAATGCCCGTAAGTAGCAAATTAAATGTCTTAATTTTCTGTACTCACCTGTCGTCATATGCAATAATTGATTTAATGCTAAAGAGATTCTGAAAGTTAGCTGTATGTCTTTCTTTCCAGTTTATTTTAGCTGGCCAGATGAAAATGCTCCACCAACATGGCAACTATTGGGTCATATTTCGAATGAAAAACCATCTGCAATATTCAAAATATCCAACTTGAAGAAAGGGTCTCAGTTCAGTGAAGAGATGGTTATGTTTGGTATGCAACAACAATCTCACCTGGCACGAATAGGAATATCAGTGGAACCACTGCAAGAGGTTCAGCAACAGTCTGCAAATGTAGCTAGTGAAATGAATAATGTAGTTCACTTATTTGGGCAGAAGATGCTTGAAAATTTTGTTAATTACACAAGTAGTTTTGTTGTATCTCCTGCCCAAATAATACCTAATGCTAATGAGTCATATATACCTTTATCCACTATGCAAACGTGGTATAACAATTTTCTGAGAAAATTGCAGCAGAATCCTAACTTCTGGAGACTTTAAATTTGCTGTTATTGTTAGTTTTCCATTCCTAAATTTTACAAGCTGTTTGTCAACATATTTTGTGTGGTGTTCTTTTTGTTGTTTTATTTTCTTTCCCTTCATCATGCTGTGTTGGTCACTGGTGTCCATGGTGTGTAAAAGTAAATGAAAATATATACTTTATTGAAGAATAATGTTGCAGTTGAATGATACTATTTATCATAGATTACTGTACTCTTCATTTACTCAACAACTTTCAGGTCTTAAGCTGGCCAACCTGTGGACAGGGGTCTAGGGCAAAAAAATTAATATTGAGTCACTTGCTGTCAGTCCCTCCTTTATTTATTTATTTTTTCTTGTAACCCCACTCTTCAGGACTACCAACATGTGTGTAGAGGGAAAATTTGGTTATAGTAGTTGCTTATTTCTATTATTCCATGTTACAAGAAGTTATCTAAAATGTGGATGAGAATGATAACTAGTTGCTGTTCTGAGAAAAGAAATGCATATTTTCCACCAAAAATGTATGTCTTTGAGTTAAAGTAAGGTAAATAAAATCAGTGGACGTTTAACTTTGATTCTGAAGAAAATCCAATTGTGACTTTAATCAGTCATGAATTTTCATGCATTGAATGTTGCAGACTCTTTGCTTTGTACATTTGATTACTGACAAAGAGTGAATTTTGGTAAGAAAATTATTTCACGAAAAATTGCTTCTGCATATTTACTTTTACTTAAGGTGCTTTTTTTTTTTTTGTCTTTTATGCCCTTTAGTTTTATTAATTTTTATTTTCCCTTGTAGTTGTTCCTACTTGATGAGTTTTCAATTGATGACCTGGCAGAAATATTTGCCAACCGAGCATTTTGTCTATCTTAGGTATTGAGAAATATTCATATGAAATGTCTGGTTTAAGAAGACCTGGCAGTGAAGGCATTTGTTGAATGTCACCAATTGCCTCTCATTTTACTAGAATTTTGAAAGAAATTTGTTTTTGGTTAAATTATCTCTGTGATGTCCAGTGAAGGGCCCATTCTGCTTTACAATTAAATCTGTGACAGCATTTGAAAAATGTGTGTTCATGAATGCTCTTGACATTTATAGTTTGTACATTCTATTGACTTGTATGTTCATGGTATATTAATGAATGACTCCCTTTAATTTTTGGTGATTTGAGGTTTTTCAAGTGTTTTTTCCATTGTGAATTAGTGTATGTTGTTACTAATTTTTACCAGTGTGTTTGTTCATATCAGCTTGATTTTTTTCAGTTCATCAGGAATTAAATATGCACTTTCCTTTACATATCGTATGTGCCTTTTACCTTGTTCACTTTAGTTTTATACGTTAATGTGACAAGGCTCATTAATTTTTTAAAAGTTGTTTGTACACCGGAAAAACTTTATTAAAATATGCAAATAAGTTACAATTGTTGTTAGCATAAAAGTATTGTGTAACAATATATTAGTAGGATGTATCCCAATTTTCATTCCTATGGATGTTTGGGTATCCTCGTTCTTTACAAAATGAATTGGTTTCAATATTGATTTTTATTTTTGCTGCTCAATAAGGAGTTTTGAAACTGTTTAAGAAAGTTGTGTTGAGGATAAGACTGAAATTTACAGCACTAGTCTTCATTCTAGATTCAATATGTATACATATTCTTTTATACATTTGAAGTAAAAGTATTCTGAATTTGCAGGAAATAGCATGTTTCCAGTTTTATTTTGGTGCTGTATTTCTGTAGTGCCAGTGTGGATTTTTATTACTCACACTTTCCTTTTAGGAATCTGTTTATTGATTGAGAACCATATTGTTATCTTTCTTTTGAATGTGTGTTTTGTTATATTTTAGTCTCAAATAATGTGTGTACTTAAGGAAACTTAAACAAACTTTTAACACCCATGTTGAGATGTATATATTATTGCTCCCCAAATAAAAAAAAAATTAATAATTTTTGTAAGAAAAACTACTTGTTCACCGTCCAGGGAAAGAGGATAATTTGATGCGTGTTTGTGTTTTTCTTTTCTTTTTTCTTTTTTTCCCTTTTTTTCCCCCTTTTTTTTCTTTCCTTCCAAGCTAAAATTTCTTGTAGTTCTAAAGAATAAACCCTATCTTGTAGGAAACCACCTAAAAAACCACCTTGTGGTTGGGAAGAGATTTCAATAAGATTCTACATCTTATTGAAGATCTTATCTAGAAGTAACAAATTGATTTCTCCCAAGAATTTGTTACTTCAGAGCTTTTTCTGCATCTCTTGACTTATATGAAATCTATGTTATGTGGAGTCTTTTCTTTGCACTAATCCAATGTACTGGATTCCTTGTTGTAACAAGTAAAATACAAAGTGTAATAGAACTAACAAGAAGTAGAGCTTATGATTTTAATTTTTGAATGCATCTCTTGCTAGGTGGATCGCATTTGCATTTACCCCAAGAGGTTCAAGAATCATGGCTGATTCACTGGTCCACTATATATATTGGTGTTCTTGGCAAAACCCACATCACTGCAAAGCACAAATATTTTTTAATCCTATTTTTAGGTTTTGTCTTTGATGTTTACATCATGTGATACTGTATGTACATTGTGAAAGTATGTTTTTCAGTTACAAGACTTGGGTACTTGAGCATAGAGTGAATTAAATTAATTTATCATTTTCAGAACTAGACTGTAGTAAATTTCTGCAGGACAAAACACAAGGATTAAATTATTTTGTGATATGGTTTCTTTACAAAATCAATACTCCAAACATTATACCATAGACCACTCAAATATTTGCAAGTGATACAAACCTTCAAATAACAAGATATTTTCGAAGATCAGTGAGTATCTCTCATTAGAATTTGTGTGTGTGCTAAGCAAGTCAGTTTCCCCAGCAGTATTTCAAAGCATTTCTTCTGAGAAAGAGAGAAGGGAGGGGGGGGATGTAAAATTGATAGTCAGTTGGCAGTTAAAAATTTTCATCAAATGCTTTGTTTTGTGGACCGGCTAGGTAAAATTGAAAGCTAATATTGAAGTCACCATTGAATAATTTTTTAAATATTTGGAAGGTGTACATGAGGGGTCACCCAAGAAATATCACTTTTTACACAAAATTCATTCTAAAGAACTTATTTTTCTAACACTTGTGAAGTGTAAAAAGTTCAAATTACAAGAAGCATGTCTAGTTGTAGGCTGGGTGACTAAAAACCTTCCAGCAGGTGTGAGAGGGCAGGTAATTGGCATCAACAAGATACTGCAAGAAAGCATTTGGTCAATTTTATGTACAGCCTTCTGTCATTTCTTTATTGCCTCATAATATCGAAATCATTGATCATTATCGTTGTTTTTTTGCATGGAATCTACTGAGAGAACATTCATATGATTCTCAAAACCTCTACATTTTTGTTGTGTGTGGGGGGCTGTGACTACTGGTGCTACTAGACTCGATACTGGTTCTATGGGATGATCTGGAACCCCCAGAGTTCTTCACCAGTAACGATCTGATCAAGAAAGTCGTTTTCTGCATTATTCCATGTTCAAAGTGTACTGCATCCATTCTGTCTATTTGTTTTGCTCACTCATGTTTATGGCAACCCATCGCACCAACATTGTGGCCAAGTTGTTTTGCCACAAATTCACCAGGTAAAGAACAAAAAGTCTGTGGGAAAATGACGTGCAACTGATCCAGGGTTGTGTTTGCCTCAAGTTCGTTATTCACTTGATTCTTCAAGTCGTTTGGGAGAAGTGATGGGCATTTGGGTCAGGCTTTGTAATACAGAATTGATTCCCCATTGGTGATAATTTAATTCCATGTTATCTCATTTCTTTTATTTATTGTCTCAGCTTATAGTTTCCTTACTTGATTGTGCATTTCTGTGTTTCAAACATCTTTCCATTCAATGTTCAAATAACATTTCACAGTCAGAAGGATTTTCGATCATTAATTTTGGACACTCATGTTGTACCTGATTTCTTGCAAACTACACTCGCAGTAACTGAGAAAATATGTCAGGGTAACCAATGGAGCATGACAAGTGAAGGAGAAATAACCTGTGCATCAGGACAGTGCGTATGGTTATTACCTGTAGGACCTTCATAAATACAATTTGATTATGTTATTAATTTACATTTATTCAGTTACTCGTGATACAAAAGTAAAATCAATAATAATGTGTGGTTTTTGTAGTAGTTAAACTGGTTATACTTAAGCTTAAATATCTTCGTAATAACATTTTCAGAAAATATACTGTTTTGTGTTTTCACTACAGATACATTAACTAGATCGATAAAATTTTCTCTAGTTTTGGTGTTTCTTTTCCAAGAATGTTCATCTTTGTTTCATCTTTTCATTGGAAAGTCTCGTTGTGAGTTCTGTTTATTGTCCTGCTTTTCATCTTTTTGTTATTTAAGGTCGCATCAACTACTAGGTCATTGTGACTTGTGGATTTAACGTTATGGTATGAGGATGAAACGACATGGTGATGATAATGGGTGAAAGGACAAACCCACGACCCCTTGGTCCGAGATCACAACGGCACTACTGCTTTAGCGATCTTGGCTGAATTTTCATCATTTGTCACTGATCCTTCTGGTGTAAGGAAGCATTCTGGAAGCATTAGGCACTAACCCAGAGGCTGCGGTATACTTGATACAGGTATATTTCTTCTTTTGGAATTATACCGTACAAATCATAGCTGCTGCAGCAACTAAGGAATGAACTCTGTACACAACCTCTTTGTATGTTTGTCTTACTCCTACTTCATAATTCAGTACCTACTTAATGTTAATCTGGTATGTAGAAGGATAATGTACTGAATGTTCTAATCTGGATTCTTCCAGGATACAGGAATTATGAAATTATAAGATTGAATGCTGACAATAGAAGTGTGAAATTTAGCAGTTAATTGTTTATGCTCTTTAATTACACAATTAAGAACTGTGAAACATACATAAGTTCATTCTAATTGCTTGAAAAAGCTCTGGAAGGAAAAGAAAAAAAAACATCCACACACAATGTAGAGCCTCTTTTGAGGACTGTTCACTTAAAACCAATATCAACAATAGGCCAGGGCCAATGCTTTCTGATGCAACAGATCCTGCTAGTAGAGGAATAAAAGCTACTCCAGCTATATTTAGTGCAAAACCTTGGGGATGTTCTTTTGAAATACTTGGGATAGATGCCAGTACAGTTTCTTTTGATCATCTTTGTAACTCCTGATTTTAGTACCTTCAAAGATCTTGCTGGTGGTGGCTGAGAGGTGGGTTCTTTTCCTTCATCTTCTACTAGCTCTCCCTCGTTTTGGTCAGTGCAATGTAGTTTTTTTAACATAGGAGTTGCTGAGAACTGTAAATAGGCCTTCAGCCTCCTCAGTTCATTCCGTATATCTATAGGTATCAGGAAGGATTCTTGTGTAAAAGAACTTGTGTAGGTAAGATCCTTTGGTGTATTTACCTGGAAGTTTTATGATGTCTGACTTGAAACATGTTTTGATGCAGAATTTGACTAAGCAAATGCTGAAATTGGTCTACAATAGATATGAGAACGTATGTATGTGTACTTCAGCTCATTACTCAGTTGGTTTCCTAATTGCCTGCACTTCTTATATTTATTTATTATCTTCCACATATTAGCTGATTGAAAATGTCTTTTTCATGAATGCAAATAATTATACTTTACATTTGTGACAATCGTATGCTACAAAATAAAATGTGGAACATGTTCCTGCAAAAATGTGGAATTGACTTTTTATGAGTGTTTTACTTGGAATATTGTATTGTGTGTAATGTGCTGTTCTTTTTGTAAGAAAATCATGTAACTCAAAATTTTTGCCTTCAGTTGCATAATCTTCTAAAGAATGTAGATCATTAAAGCTGTGGGTTTCCAAGTGAGGTGCAATCCTTCTGTAATGTATACAGACTCCAGCTGTTAGAAATCAGTTGCCATATTTGAAGCCAATTTATGCACCAAAAATAGGAAGAAATTCTAAATAAAGTAAAAGAATGGAGGATAAGAAATAATTTGAAATGTTCAATTGTAGAGTAAACAGTCACGATTACTAAATAAATGCCACTGTATATATCCAGTCTTGAATTATGTATGCTAATGTAAATAAATTTTATAACCATATGTATATACAATCTGCTTGTAAAAAAAAAACTAATTTATTTTTAGCATTGTATTCTTAGACAAATAAGGGGAATAATTGAAAGTATTATTAGAAGGAAATGCATGATCTAGTAAAATCTGAGTGTCTTGAAAGCCTGAAGTACAAGATGTTGATGTTGTTTCCAGCAGTTTGTACACTGGCTGAAAATTTGCTATGCCGCTTTATTGTTATTGTGCAGGCAGAATATCCAATAAATCCTCAGTTACCAGTTATACATTTGTCCTGAAGTGACATTCAGATACAGATTCAAACATATTCTCTAGTACTTATCCTGTATCATTTAAGGAGTAGTGTTTGTAAGATGTGATCAAAGTACCATTGAAATGCCTAGCATAGATTCTATTAAGCAATGATTATGCAATAAAGGGAGGAAATTGTATGAAGTGCTTTAAATATGGATTAATCAGCAACTGCCAGGAATTCTGCTATAATACAATATACTCAGGTAGTAATGTTGCTTCATGATTTTTTTCTCCTTTAAAAGGTATTTAAAATGTTCAATAATACAGTGTAATTAAGAATATTCAATAAAGACATGAATAGTTTTTGTAACTTGTTTTGTTCTTTATTGTTGGTAGAGTTTCTTTTTCTTGTAGTTAAAAATTATTTTGGGCCCCATTACACTACCTTTGGTCTCGGCTGTTTAGAAGCTAACCCACTTTCCATTAATGACTAGGGCTATATCACAAAAATAGGTCAATCCATTTTAAGTGGTCCAGAATTTAATCAATTGGTCGCTCGACCATCTCGAAAAAAAAAAAGCATATTTTCTACATAAATTTCCTTATGTTTTGGGTGTACAAAATCATCTTTAATTTTTCTTATTGTACCTGCTTTACAAATGGCAGCCAATTTTGCTTTTCCGTATACGTAGGTGTATACGGAATATATATATATATATATATATATATATATATATATATATATATATATATATATATAGTACTAGCTTACCCGTGCGAGAACTCTCGCATGTTAAATCCCACCCTTTCCCTATCCATTTGTCTATCCTTCTCATAAAGGAGAGAAACTACTAATGTACTTACAGAATATCAAACAAAATAACAATGCAATTTATGCACTTGAGGTTGGAAACAAATTTTCAATTAAAGTTTATTCAACATTACAGAGAGATGTTCTTGGAACAATTCATACTTCTTTAAAAACATTTGAAGAAATGTTTCAATCTTCCTTGAGAGTTAACTTTTCGCTTTCCTTGATAGTCAAATAATAGAAAAGGTTTTTACTCTTGAGAAAGCCAAGTAAAGTATTTCGAAAATACCGGATCTGGCAAGAACAGACCTACTCATTGCAATGTTATTTAACTTTTCTTGAAATGTTATGAAGAAGCGAGTGGGTTTGGAGAGTCAGGATGCAAGATTGCTGGGGGTGAGAAAATTGAAAAAGTATTTGTATACCAAAAAGTATTGAATTATTTTCTGCGTCCTTACGTATTTCAAGAAAAGCAATTCCGAGCCAAAAAATAATCAAACTAATGTTTTCACCTTTGAGTACTAAATACCATTTGTTAGCAGTAGAAACAATCTAGTAGGCATTAGTAAGCCCACTTCGGTACATGGGAATGTTGCTCAAACGATATTTGCATTTTTAATTTCTTAACGAACCGACACCTTGAGTTTAATATCAAAAGGTGTTTATTTACAATATGAGTTTGCAGCTGGGCGTTGATGTACATACTTCCAGATACCGCCAACATTTAAATCGTGTATTTGGACTGCGATTGTTGGCAGTTTTCGGGTGACTTGCACTATTCTTTCTATAATTTTAAATTTAGTTGTTTTTTAATTGATTCACATAGTATTGTAGGCTAGCGCGTTTTGATTTTTGTTTTACATTTATTTGAAGTTATTTTACTTTAGCTACTTTAAAAAGTTTGTTCTTTGTGTTGTGCCATAGCACAAGTTTTCCCCCACTACCTCTGCGTACCCGTGCGAGAACTCTCGCATGTTAGACCCCACACTCATCCCTATCCTTCTGTTTTCATTCTAAGAGGGAAAGTAGTTAACTAAACGTGTTTATTTGTTTAAATTCTATAAAGGTAACTTGCAATGTACTAACACAATTACAAATAAAAACAAAAACAATGCAATTAATGTGTAAAAGAAATTTTCAATAAATATTTATTCAATATCATGAAGAATTTGCGTGGAACAATTTCCCAAAACTTACTTACAGACATTTGAAGTAATTATTCAATATTCTTTGTCTGTTAGGTTTTAGTTTTTCGTGATAGTCACAAAAATATTATCTTTTTTCTTTTGAGAAAGCTACGTGTCTGAACCCGTTGACTTGAAAATTGCATCGAATGATAACGAAAATATTGGTACAGGTAAAACACAAACACAGTCTTCACTCTTCACTGAACACCCCACATCCCTCCACAATTAAGTACACAGTACTTACAGACCATGAAAAAACGTTAATTGAATAGTTTCACTACACGCATAAACAATCTGCATAGGTATAGGTATCAAGCAACTATAATAGTACTTCTAGTTGTTGCTGGAGAGCAAATCTTGAATTAATGATTATGTAAATAAACCTCGTCAGACTGCACAAACTACGGTGTTAACAGAAAGCGTAAATAAAGATTGTCGAATCTAAGCCTTCTAAGCGTGTCACCCCAAAAATTGCTACCAGCAGGAAGGGCTGAAATATTGAGGTGGCCTTGATATACTGCGATTTGTCTAACAGCGACCCTCAAGGCCACTCAAATCCCATCTTCGCGATGGAATATGTCACGGCATTTCGCGTCTTTTCTCGGTCTTGCCGGTAGAAGTCGCATTATCGCAAGCACTGCTTCATACGGTCGCGATCGTGCGAAATCTCGCGGAACGACTCAGAAAGACGCGAAATGCCGTGACATATTCCATCGCGAAGATGGGATTTGAGTGGCCTTGAGGGTCGCAGTTAGAAAAATCGCAGTATTGTATTGAAGCGTGGAAGCGAAAAGTTAATTGAATGGATCAGAGAATGTCTCATCTTGTAGATTATGGTGTAAATAACGTTTTACTTTTTAAGGCTCTAAAACGCTTTGTTTATGAGTTATTTGGCGATATAGGTTGACATGTGATGCGGATTGCATTTTACATGAATATTTTGATGCGTTTTTTTAAAGAAATCATCCATATTTTTAAAGTCAAAGTGGAATTCGTCAAGTCTCCGTAAAATTCTTTCTTTAGAGCCCTCATTTATAAAGATTGGTTGCATGTGAGAGCCGGAACCCAAAGGTATACTACTGAAATAATACAGGAGACGATAGGGAAAGGTGTAATGCGCGAAAAAATGGCGGATTTTCGGCAGAAGAAATTCATTGCCGGGCCCTGATAACGAAAAAGTGGATAAATCCAGTTGCTAAATTAAGAGAAAATATCCCCTAACACGTGGTGCAATCAAAATCCTTGCTTTGTGAATCCTTGATACCGAAAAATCGATTGAAAGCAAAACGCAAAACGTGAAGGCAAGAAACCAAACTTTCTTGTTCAGCTGGCATCGCCAGTGACTGGCGCGAAGGTCTTGCCAGTCACTGGCAACAAGGCGTTTACACGTTTCCAGTTGCTGGCAACCTCAACTGGCACGTTTACTGGCAAGTGTAAATCAGCGAAGTTTGGTTTACTGGCATGCTCACTCTCTCCCCCACCACTACGGTGTCCGCCACGGCGATGCCCCGGGGGCATGATTTGAATTTGCACTAGATTTGTGAATGAGGCTTCTTTAGACTTCTCTGATTGGTCAGTGATGGCGGCGCCGGAAACTCGTGTCAGCTAATAACTCGTCTCGAAACAAACTTCCGACTTCTTGAGACGCTGCACTTGTGAGAACGTGCATATTTGTGTTGTTTGTCAAGGCTTATTGACGTATAAATGAGTTTGGAGCTGAATTTTGCTATTTTGTAAACATAAATGTTAAATTAGGCAAAGGTTACATATTAATTTTCTGATTATAACATGTAGTTATTTCAATGACTGTAATTTTACAGATTTTTTTACTCAAAATTAGCATTTTGAGTGAGAGAATTTGCTATTTTGTTACCAAAGTGAGGCAAACTCTAAAGAAGCTTCATTCACAAGTCTAGTGCAACTTCAAATCATGCGCCCCGAGGTCCCAACACGTGTTTACACTGCTTTATTCTTGCACGGTGATCAACGTAAGCTTAATATTATTATTTATAAAAGTGATTGGGGAACAGAAGTTCTCTTGAATAATGGAAGAACGAAATGACAAGTTTGCCTGGTTATATACAGCTTCGGAACATTTGTGGAATAGTTTTTACCAGAACCGCGAGGCCAGAAATGCCGCATTTCTGGCAGTTGCAAATAAAATGGGGATAGGTAACTTCTCAAAGGTAGATTAAGTGAATAGGATAAAATGTTTACGGAACACTTGCTTTGCACACTGTTGTTTGAGCGCCGAAAACTTATCAGCAGCACGTCGCAAAGAGTATATATAAGCTAACAGCAGCGAGAAAAATATCTCATCTTGCATGCCATTACTAGCACTGTGTAATCAACTATTGTCAGTCGCACAGAGCGCTAGCGCTGTCCAGGTGCTGGCAAACTCGTAACTGGCACACCATTACTGGTAGCGTGTAAATCAGCCTTAACTGATCTCGTGTCCCCTTGAATTTGAAACTGATATTTTAATTTTGGGAATACTTTACATGAAGCCCATGGGACATTTTCACAAAAATCGAGCCAACAATTTTGACTAAAATTTGTTGTTAGATAGTGTGAAAGTCATTTAAGAGAATGGCGTAAGTCTCATGTTGGTTGTAAACTCTGAGTTTTCGAAAATTGAAAAAAAAATCGAAATTTTTTTGGCGTCTTAAACGACAAAATTGAAGATAGAGATTTTTCCTCCAAATAAACTTTGTTCTCCAAAGTGAGTTCTTCCATTAAGGTAATGTACATAGTTTAAAAAAATTTAGTAGTTTTCGCGCAAAATTGCGTGCAATATGTGCAATTTTAAAAAATGACAGAAACAAGATTTTCTCAAAAACTGCCCCAAATTTTCTTTAAACGTTTGGTAGGCATAGCACTAAATGTACTCTAAGATGACATAAACGCTATATTGCTCTATTCGTTTGTTTTCTCAAAAATTACAAAAATGATTTTTTTTTACTTTCTCTGACGTCGATAATATTTACCTACGTTAGCCGCGATTTTCTCACATGCTATTTACGAGTACATGTGCTTTAAGTAATGTCATACAAAGTTTCTCGAGAACTCAACCGTTTTCTGTGTAAACTAGCTCCAACTTCCGCCTTTTCAGAAATGCTCAAACGCCATTTTCTCATAAATGGCTCCAAATTTTGTCTTCAAACGTTTCGAACAGA
Organism: Acheta domesticus; assembly: GCA_031308135.1. Lineage (NCBI taxonomy): Eukaryota > Metazoa > Arthropoda > Insecta > Orthoptera > Gryllidae > Acheta > Acheta domesticus. Next base: position 93,111,297 of record JAHLJT010008446.1, on the reverse strand, counting down.
TAGTGCTAATTGCACTGTTTAACATGACGTAAATTTAATTTCGTTTTTTTTTTGTTTCTGCAAAAATTAACAAATATATTTTTTTTGAAAGATCTCTCACTCTTTTAATATGCACATTACTAGCAATTTGTAAACACTCTTGTATTTGTGGGTGTAAGTATTTCAAATCAAGTTTTTCTAAAACTCAAAAATGTTCTGTGAGAAAGAACGTCAAATTTCGCATTTTTAGTAGCACTTAAATGCCATTTTCTTATAAACGGCTCTAAATTTTTCAAACAAAATTTCTATTTAGAACGAGGTTTTACTGTTCTTTAATATTCTAAAATTAATTTTTCCGTTCTACTATTAGGGAACCGAAAAATTAAGAAAATGTCAAAAAAATGTACATTGAGCGGTTATAGATGTCAGTTGGCAAATGTATGTGGCAATTCCGAATAGCTAGTCCAGACCCAAGAAATAAAAAAACGAATACGGGGGAGTCTGTGCCATTCTATAGCACCACTAGTTGTTTTATGCCGTGCGCAATGTTTCGCGTTTGTAGACATTTACTCTTCTAAATAACTCAGCTCTGAGTTGTTCTAGCATTCTAGAATGAAAGGCATTGGATTCAGTATACTCGTGTCTTACAAATCGAAATATTATTTACCTACCTTATGTTATTATCAGTGGCGAAGCGTGAGGTTAATTTTTGGATAAGCTGAGTCACGAACATATTGTAAAAACACATATTTGTACTTAATTTATGAAATATCGAATATTTAGAAGATAGAGATCAAAAGACTACAAATTTAATAATAATAATAATAATAATAATAGTAATTATTATTATTATTATTACTATTTCAGTTATGCAACAATACTCAGATCAAGAATAAGCCTACTGCAGAATTGAAAAAAATTGTAAATGGTTATGCTTATTTATAATAGATGTATACTCCTTGTTTGTACAGTTTTTGTAAATTAATTCTAAATACCTGGTTTTCTTCAGAAAAAATTCAACTCTTTCTTTAAACATATCATCTTGCGAACACGTACACTAAATTTTCTTTTCTATTAAAATAGTAGCCTAGTTGAAGAGTGTTATTTGACTTAGAATTACGTTAATGAGTTTTAATTGTTTCAGAGTGCTCATTGTCAATGAGACACAGCGACATGCAGTTGCAGGTCAACGACATTTCACTTGTAACCTACACACGAATACGCTATTCAGTCAACTTACGAAATGAAATTACACTGATCAGATACTGTCTGATCTTTCCAGAATACAATACTACTGGGGGATTCACACGCCGCGATACCAACCCATAAATGCTTGAAATCAACGCTTTTTTAAATGATCTTGTTTTATTAAACGTTAAACCAATGCTAAATGATGTGGGAGAAAAGAGTTAACATTCTCAATATTGTACTTAATGAATTAGCGACAGATACTAATACTGAAATTTGGAATAAATAAATGTTTTTACTTTTGTTAGTAGTGATATTTGAAGTTGCTCAATGACCTCTAGTGGACATTTCCGGAAGTTCCACGCAAGCTTATGGTGCAGAGAGCGCCTGCCGGCAGGAGTTTAAATTACTTAGCCAGTTGCAAGGCCGGCCTACCCTTCTGGCCGAATAACCGTGCCAGCTTCTCAATGCGCATGCGCGCTCACTTCCCCGCGCCCCGTCCCTTGCCCACAAACTGTCTTCCAGTGGTAAGCGGAACGGCCTCAGCCTCACTACCCAGCCTGCCCGATGCACCGGGCGGCGACAAAGACACTTCGCATGGAATGCGCATAAGAACTGAAACATTAACTTGGTACGCATACTTTACGGTATAAATTGGCTAAAATAACATTATAAATTGACAATTGTCTTTTTTTAGTCAAGATATATTTCTCGCCTTCTTCAAGATTCTTAGGGATAGCTCAGCTTACTCTGCCTACCCTGACGCTTCGCCACTGGTTATTATTTGGGAAATATTTGGAACCAAATCAATCGAACGCGAATTCGATTCAGAGAGTAATTTCTCAAGGAAGGAAAAGAATCACAGCCGTATTTTTTCAGTACTTTTATACATAATAGTATATTTACTTTCTGTAAAAGATCATTGGTAAATAACGTACCACTAGAAAATAACATCGTCTTAAAAATTGGAATTTTGGATTTTCTCCAAATTTTCAACTGTAATATCTCTGTTGGGGGATACAAATCTGAAAATTGCCTACATGCTAGATCGCTGTAATATCAAACTTCAGTAAAAATTGCAACTTTTAGATTTAACTGGAAGTATTTTTTTTTAATTTTAGACTTACGCAAAAAAGGTTTCATTTCCACATTGAGGATACGATGTGCCAAATATTATTCATATTATTTTGAAGCTATTTTAAATTAAAATCTACATTGATTTCAAATAATTAATCATCCTTAATTATTCATCAACATAAAAGTGGCCTGATATATAATGTTGAATATTACATATACTTTAAAACAAACTTACAACTTGACATCTACGTTTGCAAATAATAATGTGGTCATCTTGGTGTTAGAAGATGAACCGGCCAATACAAAAATTGTTTATAAAATATAACAAATAAATTCAGGGTTTTGTTTATTTTTTCGCGTTTAAAGTCTCCATTCTGCTTAGTATTTCTGAACGTTTCTGCAGAGATACGGACGGTCGCACAGTACTCCTTACCTGCAATGATAGCGACTGAATTTTAGTATAACACGGGACACAATGATTTCCCTGGTATAACATTGTCCGAAAATGTTTATTCTTGTAATAGTGATCCAAAGTTATTTCATTCCTTTTGATATAGTCTTTTTAATTTCTCACTCTGAAGAAGGAACTTCTTAAGAAGAGAAAGTTATGTAATCGTGCGCCAGAAAAACCCTCATTGGCGGCCCTGGTAACGAAAAGGTGGATAAATCCAGTTACTAAATACAGGAAAAAAACTCCTTTAACGCGTGGTGTAGCCAGAACCCGTGTTTTGTTGGTTCTTGGTACCCAAAAATCGATTGGCGGCGAAATGTCCGTCTGTGTCCGTATTCTGGCTGATGTGGCGTCCACTGGAATTTCTTCTTCTTCTTCTCTTCGTCCTTCTCTCCCTCCTCCTTTTCCTCCTCCTACTTCTTCCCATCCTTCTTCTCCTTTTCCTCCTCCTCCTCCTCCTCCTCCTTCATGCTTAGGCAATATTGCCTGTTGCATCTATTGATCTTTCCATCCTGTGGCGTCTCCTGGCTAGTAGACGTGGGGATGCGATCATGATATTACAGGTTGAACGCATAATTCCAGATATTTAGTCTGCGTCATTCGACTTTACTCTGAAGTGGTTTAGAAGTTTATGATGCAAATTAGATACCTTCTGAATCTTCCTTGAAAATCATAATTTTCTCATTGCATGCACTTATTTACATAAACAAAACAATGAAACTAAAAAAATACCCACAAAAAAGTACATACCTAATTTTTAAACTCGAGATCTATTCACGTTGTCTTGGCTGTCCATCACTATTTACCGTATTTTTTTCGGAAAAGGAGAAAAAAACTGAACGGAATTTCACGAATCCTGTCTATAGCACAATGAAACGTTTCACTACTTTTCCCTGTCACAAATGACTCATCCACTACCACAAATGAACTGGATGAGCTCGCGAGGTCGCGTCCTTTCACACACATACACACAAGTTTTATTCTTTCGCGTTACAATTTCGAATTCACGATTTTTTTAACGCATCGCTAATTCGGCAAAATAGTATATTTAACGCACATTAAGTAGGAAACAGCATTTAGAACGCGGGACACACATGAACGAAATAACATCGCACGAGTTCACGGATTGTCTCTGTCAAACAATTTTCTTACATGAAGGGAGTGATATTGTTTTGTCAGGCCTGCTAACACACATCGAGTTACCCAGCTGTACTGAATGAGGTTGAAATGTGCCTTAGAATAGTTGGCAGACTTCCTTGAGTTGTGAAGAAAGACAGTCCAGCCGTCTGCCCCCCCCCGCTCCCGGGTCCCAATCGTGGCATGTGACTTTTGGGATTCCCAGGCGTGCTGCCTAATTATGACTGTCTCAGAGGAGGGGGTATGGAAGGTTATTGGGAGGGGATACACAAAAGCCAATGAGAAGCCTTTGATGTGATAAGCTATGTCACATCTCCGGCAGTCGAAACCACGCAGCTGCACACAGCGCATGGCCGAGTTCAATGACCTCGCCAACGAAGTGAGGTCGTTCAAGGGATGTTTCTCGGCCCATCACATCCACCGAGAAGACTAACGCCTACTGGATCGCGCACGTAAATGGCGAGAGGTAATAGAGAAACAGAGAGAGAGATACTTACAGAAGAAAATAAAATACTTTATTGAAAATATTTTTAAGTGATGGGAAACTAGGGAATGTAACACATCACTCGCATACATTGAGCCTACGCCATTGTTTCCATCTCTTTGGTGGTTGACCAACATCTCTTCTTCCTTGTGGGATATGGTTGTACATTGCTCATGGAACTCTTGAGGCATTTTTCTCTATATGCTGTTATTTTTTCATTGATGGCATAGTATAAGTTCTTCTCTTATACTGTTGTTTGTCTTATGGTCTAATTTTGAATATTCTGTCACCCACCTTAGGAATTTCATTTCACTGGTTTCTAGTCTTCTTTTATCTACTTGTGATAATACCCAATTCTCGCATCCATTCAGCAGAAAAGGAACTGAAACTATTCTATAAAATTTTAAGAGAGTATCTGAATTTAGTTTCCTTCCTTAAGTTCTTTTGAGAAGACCATAAGTGTAATTATATCCTTCTATATTCTTTTGCATATCATTCTTTTTAAAGCCAGTAACATTACATCCAAGATATTTAAAGTTTGTCACTTGTTCTATAGTGCGGTTTTCAATGATTATGTTTGGGAGAATCATTTCCTTTCCTTTGAATGCTATCACTTTGGTTTTTTTCTGAAGATATTTCCATGTTATATTTTGGGTGTATTTTGCGGAGTTCAAAAATTGCTTTTTGTAGATTGTCGTCATTATTACATAAAATAGCTTGTTCATCTGCAAACAGAGTTGTCATAGTAAAATGTGTTGAACACAAGTAATTTGTACAAAATTTGAATTTTGGTATCCATTCTCTAGTAATTTCATCCATATAAATATTAAATAAGATTGGAGATAAACTGCATCCTTGTCTTGGTCCTAAATTAGTTTTTCTTTTATGTTCCTCATTGTTTTTATTAAACACACACAAATATATATAGTGATATATCAATTATAAAAAGGAATTATTCGGGGAAAGAAATACTGACGAAAGAGGAAAAGTAGGTCGCAGGAGGGCAAGTGAGGGAATGAGGCTTTTGTTGTCGGGGAAGTGCTGTCGGCGCCGCCAGGGGACGCCTCTGGGTCGAAGAATTTATGGCGGCAGTGGGCAGAGGGTCCGGGAGCCAGCCCGCGACCTAACTCAAAACGCGGAGTACAAAGGACACCCTTTCCGCGGCGGATCACAATTAGGACGAGTCAAGTAGACAGGCGGATATAACGATGCTTACCGTCGGGACGCGATAATCGACTGTAACGAGCCCAAGCGCGCAACTCAGGACTATAGGCGTCCCAAAATTCGATATGCGAACGTGTTTGCCCGCGTCTGGAGCAGACACAAGGCGTAATTCGGAACCGGAATTTCAGCGGACCAATTAGAAATAAGATGAAAATTGTCAAAAGAAACGAGAGCAGGATTGGATAAGAAAGAGAGTAGGCGGAGTCAAAATTTAATAGAGAGTGGAGGAATACGGTAGCTGAGGCAGGTGACGGGTGAAAGCGGTAGAAGTGGCAGAGAGGCATGGTGTTTTGTCGAGAGAGGACGTGAGTGATGAGAGACGTGAATTTTGTCGAGGGAGGACGCAATGTTTTAAAGAGACTTAGATTTTGTTGAAAGAGGACGCGAGAGTATCGCCAGGCTGCGCAGTGAGTGGAAACCAAACTAAGAACAAAAAAAAATTATCAAATTTCGCGGTGAGCGAGACTTTGATGCACCTAATTCCGAGTGTGCGAGGGAGAGAATGAAACTCCATGGTTCGTTCCGCACTAATAATGATTTCGGCAGTGGGTCGAGTTAGATGGTTCGCGGACTAGATGAATCGTGCACCGCGGTGAAGGCAGACGCGGCATAGACTCGTAACGAAGGGCAGCCGTTATTCGGGAGGCCTGAGCATCTCGACAACCGGACGGCGGAACAGAGTTAAGCCTTGGGGTCCATTGCACGATTCCATTCTTCAGGGCGACGACCGGCAAGGCTGTTCTTCCGGGCTGCATGAACCAGGTCCACGCGCTCGACTTCTTGGCTACTAACTAGTAAGAACCTTCCAACTAAATGGTATGTGAACAAAGACTTTATTAATCAATGCAAGTAAGGGGACAGAAGAAAAATCAGTAGATGTATTGTAATTAGTTTATCATAGAGAAACTTGGTAATTAAGAAATTTACAATGAAATTTTACATGAACAATGTAACTAAATTATCAAATGCAGTAGTAAATGACCCAATTTCAATTCAACAACGATTCTTATTAATGACCAAACAATTTCCTACAAAGTACCTTTTCCTAGCATGTGTAATTGATTTAATTAGTCAAAGGAGTAAATGTTAATAAGTGTGTCGGCGTGTATGAGTCATGGAGAGCGACCGGGCAGTCCTCGAAATCGGCAAAACAGGTAGAAACTGAGGGTTAATGAAAGGGCAGCGAACCCAACTGATCGTAGTTTGACGGTAAGGTCAAGGTAGGACCGCGTCACCATCACTATATATATTGTAACCGGTCATAGGGTCCAGTTTCAGGGGGGGTGGAAATTTAATGGGTTCGTGGCTCATCCAAAGTTTTCAAACTAAGAAAGAATATACGAGGCCGTGACCAGGGAAATAGCATGTAGTCGGACACACGTTACAAGTAAACACAAAATTACAAAATGACAATACATCAGCCATAAAAATGGAAAACAACAAAATCCTTCATCAGCACAAAAAAAATGAAGAGGATAATTAACTGCAAGATCGGGAAATTCAAATGGGCACTAATAATGTCTTCTGAGACAAAAGAGAAAAACTGATAATTGAAATTCAACGAAGTAAATAAAGATATCTCAATTGATTTGATCGCACAAGTTATTCCACAGGAAATAGTACCAGTATTTCAAACATAAAATCGTGGTGTTATCATTTTACGGAAATTGCAGTTAATTATCCGTCCACCATACACTGCATAATCAATTGATTACAACCTGTTGTCTTTCTTATCTTTTAACCTTACAAAGCCACATAGTGATCCTTATCACATGCTAATTCTATGGGCTATAAAATCACATCATACAGATCATGATCCAAAAAAAATAGGGACATATTTTACTTATACCATGTGGCAGTAAAATAGCTGTGTAACACGCACCTTCACCTAATTATTTACAACCAACAAAAAAAACATTGATTTGAAACAACGTAGCTTTGACAAAAGTGACATCATTCTGAAAACTTTGTCAAATAATCACATATTAGTGTTTCATTATTTTGGCAATCTCAAATGAAGTACTGCATTAATGCGAAGACTGTAAAATCCCTTCCCGAACTTAATATAAATTAACAAGACTTGAAATTGTCATAATAGTAAGAAAATTACAGTACAAATTACTAATAGAAAACATCTGTAAATACCAGTTAATGAGTGAAAGGTCGCCACTTCTTCAATCTCTCTTCTATTAACAGAACACGACATTTACAATCCAAGTACACATGCTTCTGACTGATAATTTGTTACATTAAAGTGCACTGGTACATATATTACTCTTTAATTCCTCAATTTAGAATTCTGCTACATAACCTCTTGTTTTGCAAGAAATATTACACATGCAGTCAGAAATCGTCACTGGTCCCTTCAAATATCAGAAATTGCACCAATAATACTCTCACAACCCTATTCAAGACGCTATGATCACAGCAATTTACCATGTCAAAACTAACAATTGTAATAAAGTAATTCTCGTTGTGTTTACATGACAAATGCCCTACCATTGAAAACACATATTAACAATGTTCTATATGATCTTGACTATAGGATTTCGTATTAATTTAGAGATCCAAATCTCCAGTTCATAAAGACGAAGTATAAGTCTGACGTAACAAGACTCCTCGCAACTTTTAGATCGCTTGTCCAAAACTACTCGCAGTTCTGTCGCGGCGCACATACCTTGCTGTAGCATTCTCATCGTACTATTTCAATGAAAAAAAAACTCTATCTACCTCGTTTGATCATTCTCTCGTAAGTCCCCACGTGTCGTCGCCATCCAGTAACCGACTCTCAGTCCTCGGCATCTCCACCACGACTCTCAGTCCTCACATCATCTCAAAATTACATTGTATTACACATCGACCTTACTCCAGGGCCCATGGCTTTCGCCACATGCGCACAACTTCCAGCAAAGAAAATGTCGCGGCCGACGTGCTAACCCCAGGCCTAGGCACGTACTCACTGCCACAATTGTCGCTCCGCGCTCCAGAAACTTTCTGACCCCCAGGCCACGAGCCATTTCCCTTCTTCTGCTCACGTCACTGCCCAGACAAGACTTGCCCCTTTCTCCACCCCTCCGAGCCACCGATAAGGAAACACGTCGGCTCCCAGCGCCGCGCGCGAGTGGGCGGGGAAATTGCGCACGACCTACAGTCGAAAATTAATTTAGTTAATGTTTTTGGCTGATTGATTTCATCATAGGGCATGTAAAATTCACATTCGCTACAATATATTATATATATATATATATATATATATATATATATATATATATATACCGGGTCTTTATCGTATCTTGCAACCCAGGTCTGGAAACACCAACTCTTGGCAACGCGTGAAATACCTTCGACGCCCTTTCACTTTTAGCGAAGCCCGGTCGCGTGCCCTCAGATTTCGGGCTGAGAGAATGTGTCTAATTTTAGTTGGAAGAAAGAGAAAGCACGTATTCTGTCCTTGTTATTCTTCAACGTACTGCAGCCATTACACTGAAAAAAGTAAACGCCTGTCTCTTCATAAAAGGTGGTCACTTTGAGCATTTACTCGACTGTCAGTTTTTTGTCATTTTAAGATAATTATATTTTTTCCTTTTTTTATTATTTTCAATAATTATTAATGTACTACTTAGTTACATTTTATTAGTATTTTTAATAATTTTATCGGTCACACGAGTCTTTAGCCCATTTTAACATGCAACCCTACAGGCGTGTACCTATCTGTATGTTAAGCAATTTAACATCCTTATCATCGGGTTTTAATATCTTTGGCAACGTGAATAAACAATCATTGATTCATCGCAAGTCAAATGTTTATTAAGAAAGAAACAAGTCGGTGTAGAAAACAAATCAGATTCAAATAATTCAGAATAAAAGTAACTCATATTAGTTTTTGAGATAATTATGTTCATTGTAATAGGTTTTAATAGTGCAGTTAAAATGTGTTTTAGGTAAATTAATTTCATTTTCCTCGCATTCCATCAAATAAAACTCTTCTTCGGTAATCATATTTAACTGACGATCTGAGGTGTCGCCACTGGAAATCGACGCGCCAACTTCCTCACCGAACGTCATTTCTTTAGTTATCTTTAACTTCAGGAGAATTATTTGTATCCATCTTTTTTCAAACCACGGTATACGAATATTGTTTAAATAGATATATCGCAAGCAATACCCCACAATATCATAGTAACATGACGCAACAACAGAATTCATATGTTTACTATCGCAGTAATATAAAATTTCACATTAAATCGTGAGATTGACCGATAAAATGCTGAACATACCACTAAATGTTAGTGTTATTACTGCCTCGTCCAAATTAAAAATCTCGGCTCCGCTACGCGCTCCACCTCGATTTTTAACTTTTGGCCTCTGCGGTAATTACTCTCATAACATTTCTAGGTAGGTTTATTATCTGTTACTAAAGTTTTCTTATTTGCTTAATATGCAGATTCCATAATAATAATAATACATTATTATTGTTGTTATAAAATGAAGAACTAGGTGGTCATATTTCACGATACATCTTTTCGATTTCTCTCTGAGCTGGCTTTACTTAAATAATTATTGTTACGTTGCTGTAAATAAATCGATAACTCCCCTCCACATTAATATTACAGTTTTGTTTCTTCAGCATACTGGGCAGAATTCCTTAAAGAGACGTTTTGTTTCCACGCTCATGCCTCAGCCCACCCCACTCCACCCACTCTGTGCAGCGTGAAAAGATTTCGGAATGAGAGCCGTGTACCTGCCCGCCGACACTCTTGAATGGGATAAACAAAGAAACAGGAAACATGCTGCAGCTTATGACTTGACGGTCGCCTCCTCTGCTGTCCCGACGTGCCACGCACGGCTGTCTTGAAAGGTGTAAAGAGACGCGGTTGCCAAATTACCAAAACAAGAACAAGTGCTCTCAGACATGAATTGCAAGATAAACTAAAGACCCTGTATATATATATATATATATATATATATATATATATATATATATATAGTGACCGTACTTACCTTGATAGGTTGTCAGGGATACACATATCATAAATTTTTGTTTGTTTGTTAGGGTCAAGGAATTCTTTAAGGGGGATGCTATTGATGAGCATGTCCTGAATTTGATTCATCTATTAGTAACACAAAAACAGGTTTTATTAAAAATGACACAATTGACATTACACTGGAATTATTACTGATCATCAATGAACAGCTAATTAACCAATTTACATGACATTTATCTGGTTGTTTCTCATTATACATTCCTTATTCCCTTTTATACTACATCCGTGTTATGAATCAACGGGAGCTCCCGGCACAACCGATTAATCATATAGCGTACTCAATACATCATACACTGATAAATTACCCAACAACATTACGTCTCCATTCCCTTTCTCTGTAACCACATATCATACACTCTTATCACAGACAGTGTTAATTTTCCTTATATTACTCTAATGAGCATCCTGAATCTGCGGACACCACATCCGCCCCTCCCCCAATATTTACTTGTAACTCTCGTTAACTTATCTGGTGTACTTCGTTGTTGCTGCCTCCCGCTCGATGCCACGCGCGACGTCTCGTTCTCCGATGTCCGCTGCCGGAAGATGACCTTGGCACCCGCCGTCGCTCTGCGTCCGTGCACGTGTTCACCAACGGTCCGTAATCCCACGCCGGCGCTGTCTCGCGCCAACGTCCTTTTTCCAAATATTGGAATTGCGGTTTCTGCTCGTAGAACTCTACACTACTGTACCGCGCACGCGTAACTGCACCGACTGGTTGGTGATTACTAGATGAATGCTTTCTCTTCTCAGAGGCATTAATCCCTTTCCGTGACAAAATTATTCTTTCTTCGTATCTCCTCCGCCACACTAGACCCTCCGAAATCGTTCTTATCACCATCAATGTTCTAATTTCCACTTCACCATGCCACGATCGCCGTATCACCCACGTGTCCACGTAGTTTTGCACTTCCCTCACTAATTTCTGTTATTGTGTTTCTTCGATTACACTTATGATAATCATTAGGGCCCGGATAATTATGTACTAAAAATTAGGAAAATATGTACATATATATGTATTAAAATGTATAAAAATATGGTACTAAAAATTAAGAAATATGTAACACTTTAATTATTATATCAATTCGTTTTAATAAAATACTTTTGCTTAAATGTTGATCTGCGTAACTTAATATACTCGTAAAGAACAAAATTACAACATAATTCTACTCACAATTTTGTTATTTACAATGGTCTCCGTAAAAAATGTGAAACAAATATTTGTTTCAAATACTTAGAAACTAGCTGAATGTGACGTCGCCGACGCTTTAAATTACTTTTGGTTGTTTGACTTGTTTTTTTTCTTCGTTTTCCTCGTCTTCATCTTCTTAGTCGTCTTCTTCTTCTTCGTCGTCGTTTCCTTCTTCGTCGTCTCCTCCTCCTTCTTCTTCGTCTCCTCCTCCTTCTTCTTCGTCGTCGTCTCCTCCTTTGTCGTTGCCTCCTCCTTCGTCGTCGTCTCCTCCTTCTACGTCGTCTCCTTCTACGTCGTCTCCTTTGTCGTCGTCTTCTTCGTCGTCGTCTTCTTCTTCGTCTTCTTCTTCTTCTTCGTTGTCCTCGTTTCCCTATCTTTCTCTTCGTCGGTATTGGTACTGGAGTTTAATCAACACCACCTACATTTCTGTCCTTTTCTTATCCAAAAGCTGCAGTGCCACATCACGGTTTTACTTTAGATTTTCACCTCACAGAGATACTTTACAAACAAGGGTTTAGGCTCCAGTGCAACAAACGGGAAAAGAAAACTGTCAATTTCGCTTTCTGAGCTGCGTTAGTGCGTGTAATTTTTGGCGAAGGGCATTAAGATCAAGAGAGACCTCTGAAAAATACGTTGTGGGCGCGAGTTATCGCTCGCTAGACGTACCATTTTCATACACAAACTTTCTTTCTGAGTAGTATTTTGTTCTCTGCTTTACTCGCGCTGAATCTACACACTGGAAGCTTTGGAGTGCAACACCATGCCCTTTTGTAGGATTCTGCGTGCTGCAATATCAACATTTTTACGCAATGGAATAGCGCCAATTTAGAGAGGAGGCTGCCGAAAATTGTTTGACAATCCTGAATTGTTTATCTTGGTTATTCCTTATCAAAAACATGTAGGATAAATGAAGAATTATACAAAAAGAATGCAGAAAAACGAAAATATTAAGAAATATTTAAAAATATGTACTTTTGTGAAAAATATGTAAATATATGTACTTTCGGGTAAAATATGTAAATATATGTACTAAAAAGTCATCGATTTTCGGCACTAATTGACATAAAACGTAAATATATTGTGGTTTTGATTTGATAGAGTTAACATACGGAAATATGTAATTATACAATTATGCGGGCCCTAATAATCATCATTCACTTTCCTCACCAAACTCGTAATACTTTCATTCCTATTGTCCACCTTGGCTCGATCACCGCCGATTTCTATCATATCGTCTCCGCATTACTTTTCCGTTGCCATCTCCCGTCCTTGCCTCACGACCGTTCTCTCCCAACTGACCTTCCGTCTTCCGCCGCTCAATCGAATCTGTCGTTTAGTGCGTTCGTTCACTGACCCGTTTAATTTTCCGCGCGATCGATTTGTTGTCCACGCGCCAATTTTGAATGTCGTTATTTGCGTAATGATGGTCTTTTGACCATACGGTCAAAATATATATATATATATATATATATATATATATATATGTGTGTGTGTGTGTGTGTGTGTGTGTGTGTGTGTGTATGTGTGTATGTGTGTGTGTGTGTGTTATTTTTTATTCACGTTTTGTATTACAAAAATCAGATGTATTGGAATTCCTCTTTTGTGAATTGTTTTGCAAAGCGATTCCCATTTAACCCTTTCAAATGCCTTTTTATAATCAACGAAGAGTATGTGGGTTTCTTTATTTTATTCTCTGTGCTTCTCTTGAGTTGGTTGAATTGTGAAATATTGTCTGCGCATGATCTACCATGGCGAAATCTAGAATTATAGCGTATATTGTTGGTTTCAATCTTTAAGCTTTTATTATTCAGTAAACTTTATATGCTGCGTTTAGGAGCAATATTCCTCTATAGTTATCACAATTGGAGTGATTTCCTTTTTTTATAAATTAGTTTTTTCATAGCGACGGACCATTCGTGAGGGATATTCTGGGTAGTCCAGGACATCTTAAAATCTACTTTGCATATTTTGTGAAGCATACTTGAGGAGTTCATTATTTAAACCATCTGTCCCTACTGCTTTGTTATTTTTCAGTGTTCTTAAAATAATTTCAAGATCATCCATTACTAGCAGATCTGGTGTTCCTACATATTTATCTTCTTTGAAACGGTCTTCTTCCTTAGAGGTAGTCCATAGATTTTAGTAAAATTGTAAACATGAGTTATTTCTTATACAATTTATGTTCTCAGTTTCTTTTTTCATATTTTTGAGGATGTCAAGGAAGAAACTTGTAGGCCATATTTTGTCTTCAGTGGGCATCTTCTTCGATTTTGGAAATGAAATTATCCCAATTTGCTTTCTGAGCTTCTCTTATTAATTGTTTTGCTCGGCCAAATTTTCTCTATATTCTATGTGTGTTTTATTGTTTGTTTTTTGTTGCAGATATTTCAAGTAGGCCTGTTTTCTTTCATTAACCACTTCTTTAATTTCTTCATTCCATTTCCATAGATGTTTTTTCTTCTTGGAGCTGCGTATTTTTTGCCCTAAGGCTTTTTTTGGCGGTTTCATGAAGTATGTTCTTTATATTTTCCCATTCAGTTTCTAGTTCTTCACTTGGTGAGAGAGAAAGATTGCTTTTTCATCCATTCGTTTCTGGTAGAACTGTGTAATAGATTTCTGTTCTAAAAGATGCACTTTATTAACTATTTTCTTTTGAACTTTTGGTTTAGCTTTCATCCATCTCTCTTTCAACCCTATTTTCCTTTCTAATAAGTAATGGTCACTTCCAATGTAATATCCTCTGAATACTCTCACTTCAAATAGTTTGGCAGCTTTCTGGTTTGCAACGATGTCTATGATCGAGCGCTGTCCTCTTGCAGGCAATGTAAATTTGTGGATTTCTTTACGTCGAAAAAAGGAGTTTGTGACCCTAAAATTATTGTAGTTTCAGAAGTCTCACAGTTTTGCACCGTTTTTGTTCAACGTTTTTTTCTACACAATTTCCCACAATGTCTTGTGCGAATACGTTTCCAATTCTAGCATTAAAATCTCCACACATGATAATATAATCATTTTCTGGTCTCAGAGATTATGTTTTGTATTAGTTGTTTGCAGAACTCATTTGATTCTTCGTCTTTGCCCTCTTCTGGAGCATATATCACAATAAAAGTCACAAAACCTCTCTTAATTTTACATCTGATGGTACATAATCTTTCATTGTACCAATTATAGCATGTAAGTCTATCCACCTTGGGTTAAGGAGTACTGCTACTCCTTGTTTGCGAAACACCACTGTAAATCATTGTGCATTTATCCCAGTCTTCTGTACTTTTTAACTTTTTCATTGTTTCTGAGATAATTAGTAAATCAATTTTGTGCTCATGGATTATGTTCTCAATTTGTGATTCTTTCAGATGAATTCCTTTCAAGTTCTCTCTCCAATTTTTAAATATTCCGAAAGTCCTTTGTCCTTGGCCTTTATACGTTTCTTGGTCGTCATAAAATCCGTCTGGTTTTGGTCATTAGGATTGAAAGTAAAAGAAGTAAAAGCCTGGGTGGGTTACTAGCCCCCCGCAGGTTTGGCTGATGATTGGGCTGCCATTTCGAAGCTTCCAATCTTGCTTTCCTATGTACTAGCCCCATAGGAAAGGTTGCCTCTTCCGCCTTTGTGCGGTCTTTACCTTGTTACCCTAGGCATGACTCTTCTTCCTTTCAAATTCTGAAGATAGGGGTTTGGGATACGTTGAAAAAGTATGAGGAGATATTTGTGATAGGCACTGAGAGCTTCCAGGCTACTCGATCCACCTTTTAGCTCTCAGAGATATGGACAAATAAATAGGTGTGGAAAGAAAGGAATTATTTTTAAGGGTAAGGAATTAGTCGCCTCTTACGACAGGGGAAGTTCCCATGGTGCTATTCTTTTAAATTTCCCGGCACCATAGGAGGCTTCTGGAATTTGAAACCGATATTTTAATAAACATTGCTCAGTGAACATTTCCACTTATCTTCCTGTTGTGAAGCTTGTTCCCCCCAGCGTTTCATTCGATAGCGGCACATACAACGACGGGTGCATGAGGTTCTCGCGGCGCTGTGAACGAGGTATGCTTTAAAAAATTCTCAAAAAGTTATTTTAATAGAAGCCATTTTGAAACTTCGCAGTCCTTTAGAAGAAAGTATGAATTTTCTTTTCATTTTTTTTCAGATTTTTAATTCGTGGTAAAATTAATAATTTTATAAATAAAAATATATAAACAAAAAATTAACATTAAAAAATAAAATTTTATAAACAATAAGATAAATTTCATGAAAGGTACAGATATAAGCTTCGATTTAAGAGAGACTAAAAACCGAGATTTAAAATGATTTTGAGATACAAAATATTATACATGTCAGTGCGTATGAAGTTACGGAAAATTTAAAAAAATAAAATGACAAAAATATAAATACTTGAGCAAAACTAAAAAATACGTGTTGTATAGTTTGTTTTCATGAACCTGTAAAAAAATAATCAGAAAGATATGAGACATCAAGGGTCAATTTTCCTTCAAATTCGTCCGATTTTGCGTGGAATGACCCTTATCCAGTTGTAAGGCTGGCCTAAGCTTCTGTACGAGTAACTCAAGGTCCTACCACCCGTATGCCATTTGAAGGAAAGTCGGTTGCAAAATTGAAGCACCGGCCAGACGCAATTGGTATAGCAACATTGTGCGGGAATTTCAAATAACATACTTTCAAATACGAATATACTTTCTAAATATAACGCATGATACTTTAAACACGTCAGTTTACCAAATATATGAAATGACTATATGCACATGTGCATAGAAGATAGAAATATCTTCGTCACATGCTCTACATACTTGAAATTTCGGCAGTAGAAAATGTCAACAAAAATTTTACCTGAAAAGAATGTAAGCTGGATGCCAAGTCGTATCATGAGAAATTTTAAAACAAATTTAATATTTTTATTTAGATACATGTTTATGTATTTGTCATGAACGCAAACTATTACTTTTTGATCAATTTTTAATTTTAGGCATGCCTTAACTGTAGAACCCTCAGCCTGACATTTGGATTACTATGTCCAATGTTTTTTTGCAATATCAATCCCTTTGGAACCCATGCTTCAAAATTTTACCCCTCTTATTATATATATATATATATATATATATATATATATATATATATATTACAATAGTTAAACAATAGTTATATTGATAATATTCATTCGCATATTTTTAATATATAAGCCCAATATGCAAATGATGTGAGACAACTAAACAACAGACTGGTTATTTCAAAACAATTACATTGAAACCTGTTAAATGGATTTACAGCACACAGTGAAACACATTAGAATTCGTATTCATATTCACAACACATTACCAAATAGTAATTTTTCACTTACTGAAAAGGCCAACAGAATATGAATGTGAAGTGTTGAGGAAGGGTGAGGGTAAGGAAATAGATGGGACCAAGAAAATTTCCTAAAATATGCTTTTGTATGTATTCCTTACATTGTCTGTTATTAAATTTTAGCATTTACTCCAAGGATTTAGGGTTGAATGTACCCCAGGTTGAAGGCATAAAACTTTAATTATTACCAAACAAGACACTGAGCTAATTGATCTTCAAGTTAGTTTTTTTCTGTAAGAGACAGTTCTATACTTCAAAGTTTCTAATCAAGCAGCACTTCCTACATATTAGTTTAGCATAGCTTAAATGAAAATTAGTTTTTGTACTTTTCCAAACACATGTCATATGTGGAAAATTACTTCGTTACCTTTCCAATTTAGTATTAAAATTGATTCTACCAAATTTAGTTGTAGGTGGGGAAATAAAAAAAGAAAATACATTAATAACAATTTTATTGAAGTAATGTTTATTGATGTGATATAAGTGTATGCATCATTATATGAAGGTTAGTATATCAAGATTATAAGATTTACTTGCGAAATGATATATCACTGCTTTTTGAATATCTGTTCGTACACGCGAATGCAGCGCAAGACATCACCATTTTAGATATAGCGAACACACAATGAAAGCACGAACAAAAATCCCCACAATATTCAACACATCTCAGACGCTCACTCCACGTGTTGCCATACTATGGCCGACTTCCTCCTCTTCAAATCACCGAACGATCTACCTATCGGCTTGCGGGGTTCTTTCCCAACCACGTATCTGCCACCAGCAACTCGGAATATTCCTGTAAAAAAGAGCTTCAATTTTCGCGGTTTAAGTAACGCTTACACGCCATTTCTTAACAGCGGCTCCAAATTTACTAATGAAAATTGCCATATAGGAGGAGGTTTTACTCTTCATTAATATTCTAAAAGTAATATTACGAATCTACTACTAGGAAACCGAAAAATGAGAAAATTTTAAGAAATGTATTATGGTGGCCATAGATAACAGTAAGCAAGAGGATGGGGCAAGATGGTAAAGCTGGCACAGAACAAGGAAATTAGAATACTTTACTACGAATAAGTCGGTGAAATTCTGTTGCACCACTTTTTCAAATTTGTTCGAAAGTATGGAAACATTTTAAAAATTATCTTCAGCTACTTTACTTGGAAATGGGATTAACCAGATGAATTCTAGCAAGGAGACAAGCCGTTTTGAGATCAACTAGTGGTAGTAGAGAATGGCAAAGACGTTCCTTGAGTTTCTGTTTCCTTGAGTTTGGGCTAACTATTCGGAATTGCTACAATGTCGTGTCAGTTGTCATCTATCGTCCCCCAAAGTACATTTTATGATATTTTCTTAAGTTTTCGAATTTCTGATGGTAGGACGGAAATATCAATTTTAGAATATTAAAGAAAAGTAAAACCTCGATCTAAATGACAATTTTCTTTGAAAAATTAGGAACCGTTTTTAAGAAAATGGCGTTTAAGCGCTACTAAAAATGCGAAATTTGAAGCTCTTTTTCACAAAAAATTTTTGAGTTTCCGAAAAACTTCCTTCGAAGTTATTTGAAGCACATTAACTCACAAGTACAATAGTGTTCACAAATTGCTGGTAACGTGCATATTAGGGGTGTGAGAGATCTTGCACAAAAATTACATTTGTGAAACTGTTGAAAAAACAAAAAAATACCCCAAAATGAACTTCACACCATATTAAAGAGTGCAATTTGCACTATACGTTCGAAACGTATGAAGAAAAAATTTGGAGCCATTTATGAGATAATGGTGTTTGAGCGTTTCTGAAAATGCCGAAAGTTTTATAGAAAACGGTTGAGTATTTAAGAAACTTTATACGACATTATTTAAAACACATCTACTCATAAATGTAATGTAAACAAATCGTCGCCAATGTTACGTACGTGAGAAACAAGTTAAACAAATATTTTTGTAAATTTTGCAAAAACAAAAGAATAGAGCAATATGGCATTTATGTCATATCGTGCACTATCCCTAAGAAAAAATTTGGAGTAATTTTTGAGAAAATCTGTTTTTTATATTTTTTTTCAAATTGCACATGTTGCAAGCAATATTGTGCGAAAAATACTAAAATTTTCAAAAAAGTGTATGATCATAATGAAAGAACTCCCTTTGGAGAACAAATTTTACTTGAAGGAAAAATCTCTATCTGCAAATTTGGAGTTGAAGGAAGAGGCCGAAAAAAGTTCAAACTTTTAGAATTTTCGAAAATTCAGTGTTAACCATGAAATTATGACCGATGCCACCTTAGTAAGTGTGTTCGTATATACGTAGCGTGAATTCTATTCTTACAAGAAATGTAAAGAAACAATTTGGAGCCGTTTTTGAGAAAATTTTGAAAATGTTCGGGGGGTTTTATGCAAAGTACCCCTAAGTTTTATAGATTCTTTTTCAAAATCTCAAAGCTTTGACTCGAGCCAGATCGACAGGGGCTTCTTCATTTTAAAAAAAACCTATGGTTTAGGCACTAGTAGTGTTCACAGACGGACGGACAGACGTTTTGCTTTCAATTTGTTTTTCGGTATCAAGGACCCACAAAAGAGGAATTCTGGCTACACCACGAGTTAGACGATTTTTTTCTTAATTTAGCAATTGGATTTTTGCACTTTTTCGTTATCAGGGCCCTGCAATGATTTTTTTTCTCTTCCGAAAATCCGCCATTTTTGCGCGCAGCATTACAGAACTTTCCCTACAATACGTAAACCATTCCGTATATACGTACGTATACGGGAAAGTAAAAATCGAGTCGTAGGATAAAAGAGCTCGTGCGTAATATCTGCTCATTCTTTCGATAGTAGAATAATAACGGAAGATCTTAGAAGTAACATATATCTAAAATAATATGTAAGTAGAAGGTATATTAGTGATATTCACACAATTAGTTCCATTTCTTTTTGAAATAGTTTCCAAACGGTAATCGATATTTGAGTAATACTTCAAATAATTTTTGATGATATTTGAAGGAAGACGGGAGTATGTGAACGAGTTCGTTTTATACTGTTAGCAAAGTTGAAATAAGTAAGTGTTTCAATGAAGAAGTTATATTCGTATATTGAAATACACATGTCTACGATACAGTTAGTAAAAACAAGTTATATACATCAACAAGGTAGGTCGCAAAGCAACGTGCATTGCTGGGCAACCATAGGTTCATGGAGATTATATCGCCATACCCCGATTGGGATTCAACACTTCCCCTCGAGATAATCTCTGCGTTGATAATCTTGATAATTCCAAAAGTTTAACACAATTCTCATGTTTGTGTTTAGTCAATCCTTTTGTTAGGATGTCAGCTGGCATTTCTGTTGACGCTCGATGCACCAAATTTATTGATCCGGCTTCTAGAACTTCTCTAATAAAATGATGACGTACATCTATATGTTTAGTTCTTGTATGAAATACAGGATTTTCTGCCAATTTTTGTGCACTAAGATTGTCACTATATACAGTTATAACCTTCGTGTCAGTTGCACCCAATTCATTAAGGAAGTTTTCAAATGTACCACTTCTTTTGCAGCATCGCTTAAACCCATATATTCTGCTTCAGTAGTGGAAACTGCGACTGTTTTCTGCTTTCGAGAATCCCATGTCACAGGCCCTCCATTCATACAAAATACATATCCTGTATATGATCTTCTGCCATCGATTGATCCGCCATAGTCAGCATCAACATAACCAGTAATAGATTCTCCGTTACTTTTATAACAAATTTCGATGTCTTTAGTCCCTTTTAAATATCGCAGTACTCTTTTTGCTGCTTCCCAATGTGATTTTCCAAAACAGTTATTGGATTGGGACAGTACATCCACTGCATGAGCGATGTCGGGACGTGTAGCTATCGATAAATACAATAAACATCCAACAAGTTCACGATACGGAGGTTTGTTATCATCAGAGTCTTTCCACACATCAGTCTTAGATAATTTAATACCTGTAGCTATTGGTGTAGACACAGAATTACAATTAGCCATATTGAACCTCGAAAGTATGTCATCTATATATGTTCTTTGATTTAAACTTATCGCATCTTCGTCTACTTTAAAATCTATGCCCAAACAACGTTTCAATTCACCAAGATCTCTAATTTCGAAAAACTTAGATAATTTGCGTCCAAAGTCTTCAATCTTCTTCGGGTCTCGACACATTACTAAATATCATCAATATATACAACGATGATCATCATTTCGTTATCTTGATCTTTAACGGAAACACAAGGATCCCCTTTTGTAGGAGTGGCACCTTCATGATGAAGCTTTTCATCTAGGTGTTTGTACCAAGCTCGACCTGCTTGCTTTAAGCCGTACAGAGCCTTCTTCATATGACATACCATATCCCCATTTGACATTTTTTCTAACATAGACTTTGCATCTCGAACAGTTTCATTATCATAACTTTTATCTTCAACGATATGTTTTAAAACTTTTTCCATTTCATTGAGAATCTTCATAACCACATCTTCTTCTAAAATACCGTTAAGATATGCCGTTGCTACGTCGAATTGTCTAATTTTCATCTTATTTCTTACCGCAAGTGCAATTGCAATTCTAATAGAATCTAAACGAGCCACTGGAGCAAATGTTTCATGAAAATCTCTTCCGTATTGTTGAGAATATCCTTTAGCGACGATTCTAGCTTTTCGTCTTTCTAAAATACCATCCGTTCCGTACTTATTACACAACACAAAACGACTACCTATAATATCTTCAGCATTCGATTTAGGAACTAATGTCCAAGTTTTATTTCTTAAAATTGACTTTACTTCACTTGCCATTGCTTTTAACCATTCTTCTGATTGTTCACCAGACAGAGCGTGTTGAATAGGTACCTCAGTTAGAAAAGCATCTTCAATTCTTTCTTGATCCAGTTGAGGATTTCCTGTTGTCCAGAGTGTATTTTGCGTGGTCTTCCCCTACATCTCTTGACAATATTTTCTGGAGCCGATTGAATATTTCCTTCTTTCGATTCGTGAATTTCAGTTTTTTCATTGATTTTATCATTGCATTGAAGATTCTTATTGTTTCTGTCGTCTTTATCAGGACAGATATTTATTTCAATAAATGATTTCGTGTTGTTATTCAATCCTCCTTTATATCAGTTAAGTTTGATTGACTTGAATCATAATTCTTTTCCGGTAAATTCTTCAAATGTGTTGTTGAATTTAACTGAACTTTCCGTAAATTTGACGTCCCTTGACACTACTATTCTTCTTTCATCTGGAATCCATATCCTATAAGCTTTTGTATTTACACAGTATCCCACAAAAAATCCTTTCTTGGAACGTGGTTCAGGCTTACTTCTTCCGGGCGATTTAACCATGACATAAACTTCAGAACCAAATCGTTTGAAGTAAGATACGTTGGGTGGTTTTCCGAAAAGAATTTCATATGGTTATTTTCCATTCAATCTTTTTGTCGGGCATCTATTTCGTATGTAATTGGCAGTATTCACAGCTTCCGCCCATAAATACGAAGGCAACCCTGATTGGATCAATAAACATAGCAGTATCCATCAATGTTCGATTTTTTTTGTTCAGCAATTCCATTCTGCTCTGGATTATACGGAGTAGTTAGTCTTCGTAAAATTCCATATTTCTTCAGAATGTCATCAAAATCTTTATTAACATATTCAGATCCATTATCCGTTTGAATACTTTTTATTTTAATTCCCCATTGGGTATCCATGAAGATTCTAAAATTATCAAATTCTTGAACAACCTGATTCTTATGCTTAATGATACTTATTTCGCACCAACCAGAACAGTTGTCAATAAATGTACAGAAATACTTGTTCCCGCTAAGTGAATTAACACGCATTGGTCCACAAACATCAGAATGTATCAACTCTCCTATTCTATCTTTCCTTTCGGAGAATTTTGGAAATGAGAATCGCAGTGGCGTAGCGTGACTCACACGTTTGGGGATGCTCAACAATAACACACAAAATGTCACTATCAACTACTTCGTCTAACAGTCGAACGCAACACAAGGCAGATACACTGGGACTACTTCCACGATCTCGATTGCTTACGACGGTGTAGGCGCTTCCCACAAAATCCTCACAGCAGTCAGAGCTGCCGATGTCTTGAAAGCAAATTATACAATGGCTCAGCTTTAATTCTTATACGCGAATGATAATAAGACCATTTGTTAATTTATACATTGCAGACTTAAATAATATGTAATCTATTTAAGAGATAATACAATTTCTTGGATATTAATTAAGAAATAGTAGTCAGGCACTATTTCTACAGTTTGTACCCATGACCAAGCGGGGACTCCCGAGTGAGAGAGAGAAAGATAATTTACTGAACGCCTGAAGTGTGCTGCGCTCTCGTGCACAAACGAGCTTCTTTCCCGCAGTAGACGCTAGCGTAAAGCAGTCGGGTTTCTCAGGGCCAGGGGTGAAGAGGGGAGAGGGGGATCTCGCCATCTGCGCATGCGTCATTGCTCGTCGCAATCTGGCGGCAGACGCTGAAGTATTTTAGCTTCCAACCAATCAGAGGCCAGCTTCAACAGCCCGCCGAATTCAATCGTAGGAAATCAATTTTAAATTAATACAAAACGTGTTTCGCTCAACAGACCACTTGTAAGATTATCAATACAGTATTTAAGGTTCTTATATACGGGGATGCTCAGCATCTCAGCGTCCCCTGACGCTACGCCACTGGAGAATCGAGACATTTTAGCTTGCAAACATATCTTGCATTTAAAATTATTATTGATATTTTGAATATTGATACCTTGTATGCATCTCTTTTTCACTGCCACGCGTAGATCATGCAAATTTAAATGACCTAAACGATCATGCCATTCTTCTATCGAATGTTTTACTAGACCACTGAGTTTTACTTTTTCTTCAACTATCTTATTTGATTCGGGATTACTAAAGCTGCTAAAGTAATATAAATCATTTAATCGATAAGCAGCCAATAATAATTCTCCATGACTATTAAAAACTTCAGCCTTTGTCCTTTTGAATGGTGCATAATGGCCCTTGTCCGTAATCTTACTCACAGATATCAGATTAGAACGTAGGTCCGGAACAAATAATGTTTCTTGAAAATCAATTATTTTTCGTCTGCCTTTCACATTAGAAATAGCTGAAACAGTACCCGTTCCTGCAACTTCAGTATTTGAATTGCTAGCAAGATTAAGTTTACCATGTGCTGTCTTGTCTAAAATTTTGAACGTATTAATATCATTACACATATGTGATGTACATCCACTATCTAGGCACCATTTAGAAATACTCACGTTTTTATTTTCTATTTGGAGACACTCTTCTTTCTTCCTATTTGATGAAACATATAAAGATAAGTATTCTCCACCGCTTGCAGTTGGCTGTGTCGACTTTTTCGGCTTTTTACAGCTCTTAGCTCGATGTCCTATTCCCCCGCAATTGTAACATCGCATTTTAGAATCCTTCTTGTATTCTGTATTTTGATGCACTACACGTTGAAATTTCTTATAACTATTCTTATTTGAATTCCTGGCTACCATCGCTTTCTGCATATTTCGATCATTATCTTTTCGTGCTTCAAACTCTTCTCCAATTTTAATTCTTAATGTTTCAGGAGAAGGTAATACATCTCGTGAATTCATGGCGCACCTGAAATTTTCGAAAGTTTCAGGCAGACTACGTAATAACACTACAGTTAAAAGATCTTGATTGATAGAAACCTCCATTTCTGTCAATTTGTCTACCACATCAAAAAATTGTCTTGTGTACTCACGTGCATCATCTCCTTCTTGCATCTTCATTGATATGAGCTGGTTCAATAGTGCAGCTTTTCGCGCGGGTCCTTTTGACTGATAAATTTCTTCAAGTCTAGTCCATATTGCACCAGAAGTTTCGCACCCTTTAATTTGTTTAATTTCGGACGGTTGAATTGCTAATACTATATCTGCCTGCGCTTTCAAATCTGCATTCATCCATATGTTTATAGCATCAGTGTTGTCCGCCGTTAACTCCGGTTTTTCAATTTTACCGCTCACATAATCCCATGCGTCATTTTTAATTAATATGGCACGCATTTGTAGTTTCCATGTATCGTAGTTTTCCTTACTTAACATTTCAAATCTTACACCAGACGAATTCATTATTCACAGTCTGATACGAGTCCTGATAAACAATTCACTTTTATCCTTAGGAAATGTTTTCCTGAACACTTAACTGTACTAACTTTCTGCGCTGCGATTTAGTGATCTGGGCACCATAACCTGTTAGCAAAGTTGAAATAAGTAAGTGTTTCAATGAAGAAGTTATATTCGTATATTGAAATACACATGTCTATGATACAGTTAGTAAAAACAAGTTATATACATCAACAAGGTAGGTCGCAAAGCAACGTGCATTGCTGGGCAACCATAGGTTCATGGAGATTATATCGCCATACCCCGATTGGGATTCAACATATACTACTATTAAAATTTTCTATCTATACTACTATCAAAATGAAACAAGAACTAATTGCTATTAAAGACGATATGAGACCGTTTACCTCTGTTACAGCATCACTAGTTTCATTTATGGGGAAAAAATATATTGAGATGGAAAATGAAGGCATGACTGCCTGGCTCGCCAGCCTTGCGCGCGGCAGCTGCGCGCAGGCAACCGAGGCTGGCCTGCCGAGAGACTCCCTGCCGGTAGCCGCGAAGGGAGCGCGTGGGCGCACGGGCGGGTGGCGCGACGGTGCGGCGTGGAAGGGGGAGGGGTGTGAGGTGTTTTTCCAAATTCGACTTTACGACGCTCCTATTCATCCGATTTGCATGATTGACACGGCGTTGGATTCTAGAAGCTTGTCGCCATCGCGCTTTAAGCCCACATTTTTTTAATTGTTCCCGGAAGTACGAGAAAAAATTTAAAAAACTAGTTTCTGATAGTTTCTTTTGGAAAAAGAGCTTCGTAGCGTAAATTGTATTTTAAAAAGGACTTGATCAAGAACAACCGCCAGAACAAGCTGGATTTTGTGCTGGCTTTCCACAATTGACCACCTCCAGGTAATGAATCAAGTTATTGAAAAAGTACAGGAATTCAGTCTAAAACTTTACATAGCCTTTGTAGACTATACTAAAGCGTTTGACTCTGTGGATCACCCTGAAATTATCATGGCTCTGAAAATGCAAGGGATTCAAGGTAAATAAGAATTTTATCAAAAATGTATGAATGTATGCAACAAGCGTCGCGAAAGTAAAAACGGAACGAGAGGGAGAGATATTTCGTTTGAGAGGAGTGAGGCAGGGCGACCCAATTTCACCGAAGATTTTTACGTGTTTGCTGGAAAGAATCTTCCGTTCCCTGAAATGGAAAGAAAAGACTAGGATTAAAATATTTAAATAATAAATATGAAAATATTTAACTAGCCTAAGATTTGCCGACGACATTGTTTTGTTCGCTACATTAGCTGAAGAACTAGAAAGTATGTTACAAGAATTAAACATGCAAAGCATCAAAACAGGTCTACGAATGAACTTAGAAAAGACAAAAGTTATGGCTATCAAGAAGTACCTATTTCCGTGGATGGCAGGCAAATAAATATATACAAGAATACACATACCTTGGACAAGTCATTTCTTTTCAGAACCGAACCAACAAGGAAATCAACAGAAGAATATCCCTAGCTTGGAATAAATTCTGGAGCCTTCCTTTCATTCTAACACACACAGAAGTAAGCTATCGCATTAAAAAGATAGTAATGAATCCATGCGTTCTCCCTGTTCTCACCTATGACTCTCATGTCAGACCTGGTCATTAACAAATTCACAAATAACAAGATTACAAAAAAGTCAAAGGATAATGGAAAGAACTAGTGGTGCTACAGAATGGCACAGACTTTCCCGTATTAATTTTATATTTCTTGGGCTTGGGATAGCTATTTGGAATTGCCACGTACTCATGCCAGCTGCCATCTATCGCCGCCGAAAGTTTATTTTACATTTTCTTAATTTTTCGGTTTCTTAATGGAAGAACGGAAATATTAATTTTAGAGTTTTAAAGATCAGTAAAACCCCGTCCTGAATCGGAATTTAATAAATTTGGAGCCGTTTTAAAGAAAATGGCGTTTAAGCGCTACTAAAACTGCGAAAATTGAAGCTCTTTTTCACACAAAATTTTTGAGTTTTCAAAAAAATTCATTTGAAGTCATTTGAAGCCCGTTAACTGGCAAATACAATAGTATTTACAAGTTGCTGGTAAATTGCATATTAAAGATTTGAGAAACCTTTCAAAAAAATTACATTTGTGTAATTTTTGAAAAAACAAAGAATGCCCCAAATTGAACTTTACGTCATATTAAGGAGTGTTATTAGCACTATCCGTTCGAAAAGTTCGAAAAGAATTTTTGAAAAAAACAAAAGAATACAGCAACATGAGGTTTATGTCATCTCATAGAGTACATTAGGCACTATCCTCACCAAAAGTTAAAAGAAAAAAATTTGAGCCGTTTTTAAGAAAATCTTATTTTTGTATTTTTTTTTTTAAATGCACATTTTGCACGTAATATTGCGCGAAAACAACTAAAATTTTCAAAAAATTTACATGACCTTATTGAAAGAACTCACTTTGGAGAACATGTTTTTTTGGAGAAAAAATCAATATCTTCAGATTGTACTTGTAGGAAGACGCCGAAAAAAATCCAAACTTTTGAAATTTTCGAGAATTCAGAGTTAACCGTGAAAATGAGACCTGTGCGACCTTTTAAGTGTATTTTATTCTATCCTTACAAGAAATTTAAAGAAAAAAATTGGAGCCGTTTTCGAGAAAATCTTGAAAATGTCC
Organism: Acheta domesticus; assembly: GCA_031308135.1. NCBI lineage: Eukaryota > Metazoa > Arthropoda > Insecta > Orthoptera > Gryllidae > Acheta > Acheta domesticus. Next base: position 93,083,357 of record JAHLJT010008446.1, on the reverse strand, counting down.
GGGGGGGCTTCATGTAAAGTACCCTCAAATTTTGAAGAAAGTTTTCCAAAATCGCGGAGCCTTGAGTGGAAGCAGATCGACAGGGAAATATCCATTTTGGAAAAAATCGCACGTATGGTTTAAGTGCCAGTGTTGTTCACAGACGGACGGACAGACAGATGGACGGACGTGTTGAAAAAAACACTTTTTCGGTATCAGGGGACTACAAAACGTGTATTTCCGTTAAAATCTCGAAATCGATTTTCCGCAGCATTACATAACTTTCCCTATACTACGTATATACGTACGTCTGGGAATCAAACTGAGAGACAATTCGAAATGAGGAGAAACGGAAGACGACTGGCATATTGGATGCAGCTGCTCAAGCAGCAAGATTGTAATGGAGTCGGTGCGGGCACATCAGGCAACACCCACAACGCTGGGTTCACTCAACAACAGTATGGGACTCAAGAACGGGCTGACGAAATTCAGGTAGGCAGCGTTGAAGATGGAGTGGTGTATTAAAGAGCGAGCTTGGAAACATGTGGTCAAGAGAAGCGAGAGACAGAGACAGGTGGAAGTCATATACCGAAGAGTTTGTGACAAAGAGAAATTAATGTAATCAATGAGTTTCAAGTGTGTTTTTATTTTGTTTTTGTAACATTCTTTGTATGAAAATCGATTCAGAGTAGTGACTGATAAGACTGAGACAAGTGGAAGACTGACGGGAGAGTTTGAGTCAAAGAGAAAAAAATCATTGTAAAATTATGTAAATAGTTGTAATTTCATTTTATGTAAGTTTGTGTTGCAGGTTCAATAAAAAACAAACAAACAAACAAATAAATAAATAAATAAATAAATAAATAAATAAATAAATAAATAAAATGCTGGTGTCCGAGTTACGGGTTTGCCAGTACCTAGACAGCCCTAGCGCTCTGTGCGACTGGTAATAGTTTGTTAAACAGTGCTGATATTGGCATGCGAGATGATATTTTTTTGTCGCTGCTCTTAGCATATGTATATTCTTTGCGACGTACTGCTGATAATATTCGGCGCTCAAATAATAGTGTGCAAAGCAAATGTTCCGTAAACATCTTATTGTATTCACTTAATCTGCCTTGGAGAAATTATTTATCCCCATGTTATTTGCAATTGCCGGAAATGCGACATTTCTGGTCTCGCGGTTCTGGTAAAAAATCTCATAAATGTTCCGATACTGTATATAGCCAATCAAACTTGTCAGTTTGTTCTTTCGTTATTCAAGAAGACTTCCGCTTCCTAATAATTTTTATAAATAATAATATAATGGACAAGGCGCCGATCCATAAGATCAATCATTTATGTGGCTTAAAAGAGGAAGGATGAAGCCAGAATCGGAAGCACTTGTAATAGCTGCCCAAGATCAGGCATTGAGAACACGACATTATAATAAAGCGGTTCTCAAAATTTCCCAAGATGATAAATGCGCATTTGCCAGGGACAGTAGAAACCATTGATCATATTGTCTCAGCTTGTCCAACTCCAGAAAAGACAGAATATTTGAAAAGACACGATAGGATGTGTAGTTACCTCCACTGGCAGATCTGTACCGCCCTCGAAGTTCCAAACATTTGGAAATCGAGATTAGCCGAATGTGGGGCGTAAAAGCACAGGTCGTCCCGATAATTATCGGAGCTCTGGGATTTGTTCCGCAAAATTTGTGTAAGAACTTGTCTAAACTCCCAGGTAATTCAAAAGACTGGGAAGTGCAAGAAATCGCTTTATTTGGAACAGCCCACATTTTGCGCAAAGTATTGTAGAGGCACCGACAGTCCCTAGATCTACTCCTTAGGTAGCTGGTTGCAACCTCGAGTAAATTTTATATTCAGCCGACACATAATATCTTTAGCCGTGATGTAGAGGAATAATAATAATAATAATAATAATAATAATAATAATAACTCCACCTAGGGAGTACACGACCTTGCAGTTGGTGGTGGAGCTTGAGTACCCCCATGAGCCTGAGAGCTATGTCAGTGGTAGCCTAGCTACTGGTAGGGTCTCCCTTGCTGAATAGGTTGAAGGTGAGGGGTCCGACGAAGAAGTACTCCATTTGAGGAGAGTGGGAAGTAAGTAGAGGGGGAAGGGTCATGAACCTTTGGACTTCCTGCTATCGGCCCATGGAGGGTACAGGAGAGAAACTGGGTTGGCACACCAGGCCACTGATTAGAGTGGAGGCCCGAACTTTGCATTAGCCAGCGAAGGAGGCTGCCTTCAGCAGTCAGTGATAATCCCGTAGGGTTTAGTAATGCCGACTGGCGATCGGAGGGACCCCTTGCTGGGTCCTGCGGGGGGATGCCCCGATGCCACTATGGGTCGCAGTAACGGATCGCAGGAAACAACCCAAATGTTAAGTGTGATCTGCGAACTCGAACTTGCTACCTGCGAATCTTCACTTGAAACCAATGAGCAAAATGAATAGATCAAGCAATATAATGAACCTTAACGTGCCTTGTTCTACCAATGTCCCATACCTGCTCAGGAACCGAGCGAATGTCACCTTGTCGACATCTGGCCATCCCACGGATGTTAGTCCCAGGGACCCAGAGCCGGCAGAAGCCATCGTCAGAGATGGACCCGGGATGAATTAATGGAGGTGATGTGGTGCTTTTACTATGCAAAAGCGAAAAATGGGAGCTCAGAAATAGAAGTTTTTAAGATATGGAGAGAGCGGAACCCTTATATGAAACCTACCCGAGACACAAAGAAGCTTGCCAGTCAACGACGATACATACTCAGCAGTGGAAAATTCACAGAAGAACAACTTGCAGACATCCAGAGAAACGTAGAGTATGTTCATCGATCAAACCATCCACATGACGAACATTTAGAACCATCTAATATCCCTGAAAACGATGATCCACTTCAAGGTTCATCTCTTCCAAATGAAACATCCGTCAGTGGTGAAAATTCATCTGGCCATGAGTCACACGATAAGGACATGATGCGGGACCTCCTCCGACGCGAGATAGAACGAGTTCGTCTACTTCCATTCGAATCTCGTGCACCGTTGAGGAGAATTTACGAAAATGCTAAAGCTAAGAGAGTGATAGAAACAGCGAATTCTGTCTTAAATGAGGTTGTACAGACCTCAAGTAGAGATCTAGATATTACTGAAATCAATCACATCGTGTATGCAACTGGATATCTAGTATCTCAGATAATCTTGGGGCCAGCCAAGAACACCGATGGCCGACAGCCAGACAGAGTAAAAAGCTCCGTACCTCCGTGGATAAAAAGAATTATGAAACGGATAGCCGACACACGGCGTGAAATATCACTCCTAGCCGAGGCATCTTCTAAGTCAAACCACACGTATAAAGTTCAACAAAAAATACTCCATGTTGAACAAAAATTCCTAATTGACAATGACACAACAAGGCTAATGGTAGCTGAAAAGCTAAAAGAAAAATCCAAGCATAGGCTCAACGAATAAGACGGTACAAACGTAGAATCGATTTCCGTGTACAGAACCGGTTTGTTGAAACAGACGCGAAGAGATTCTATCGCAGTCTGACTGAAAAACCGAATTGCAATGCTGCCCCTCCTTCAAAAGATGACGTCGAAACATTTTGGTCAGGAATCTGGGAGGAAACCAGATTCTACAACAAAGACGCATCGTGGCTCCAATCTGAAGTTGATGCTGCCAATGGACTCGTGGAAACAGTGGAACATGTTCAACGATTCTCGAAAGAGGACCTACGGCAAACAATTAAGAATATGGGAAACTGGAAATCCTCTGAGGTTGATAAGATCCAGATTTATTGGATTAAGAAATTAACAGCACTACATTCTCATCTTGCAAAGGCTGTTAATAAAATTTTAGAAAACCCTAACGAACTCCCCGAATGGCTCACTCGCGGCATTACGTATTTGCTACCCAAAGGAGGAGACAGCTCTTTGGCGAAGAACTACAGGTCATTTACTTGCTTGCCAGTAATGTACAAACTTATAACTGCAGCCATAGCTGACAAAATGTATAGGCACCTAGAGAAGAACCATCTGTTGCCAGTTGAACAGAAAGGATGTCGTAAAGGTTCCTATGGCTGTAAGGAAATCTTGCTTCTGAATAAAATAATTTTGAATGATGTAAGAAACGAAAACGTAATTTAAGCATGGCTTGGATTGACTACCAGAAGGCCTTTGACAGTGTACCAAACGATTGGATTTTGAAGACCCTGCAGATCTATCGATTTCATCCTAGACTTGTTGAGTTTTGCAAGGCTAGTATGAAGTCATGGAGTACCAGGTTACTAATCCACAGCGGAATGGGAGTAGTAGAAACAAGAAGTATTCAGATTAACAGGGGTATTATCAAGGAGATTCACTATCCCCTCTGCTGTTTTGCATTAGTTTGATTCCTCTATCAAGACAGCTGTCGCACACTGACTTAGGTTACAAGCTCCATGGTGATGAAATGACTGTATCACATTTATTTTACATGGATGATCTTAAAGTGTTTGCTAAGAATGAAGCGATTCTCTCCCAAATGCTGTCTGTCATCAGTGATTTTAGCAATGACATCTGCATGAAGTTTGGTCTTGACAAGTGTGCAAAAACCAAGTTAAAAAGAGGCAAAATGACCACGTCCGAGAACATTGAAGTTGATAGACACACTGTGATTGAAGAAATTGAGCCAGGTAAACTTACAAATATCTGGGCATTGAAGAATGTGAGACCATCTCGAACGACACAATGAAAGACAGAATTCGCAGGGAGTATTATAGACGAGTGAGACTTGTCCTGCAGTCCGCTCTGAACTCAAGGAATAAAATATCAGCAATAGGTAGTTTGGCGGTGCCTGTAGCCAAATACAGTTTCGGACTAGTAGACTGGACTGAACAGGAAATTCGCATCATGGATCGAAAAACCAGAAAATTTCTTACAATGCATCATGTTGCCCACCCCCGAGCTGATGTACATAGACTTTATATTGCGATTTTTGTAGGAAGAGCTCTCAAGATAACTCAAATCCCATCTTCGCGATGGAATATGTCACGGCATTTCGTATCATTCACAGTCGTTCCGCTAGATTTCGCACAATCGCGACCGTATGAAGCAGTGCTTGCGATCATGCGACTTCTACCGGCAAGACCGAGAAAAGACGCGAAATGCCGTGACATATTCCATCGCAAAGATGGGATTTGAGTTATCTTGAGAGCTCTTCCTAGAAAAATCGCAGTATATGTGTCACATAAGGAAGGAGGAAGAGGCCTGAGACAAATTGAAGCCTCCTGGCACAATGCAATAACCGGGATGGGAAAGTATGTAGTCAGCCATCAAGATGACCCACTAATGAGGCAGGTCATGAAATCTGACCGAAGAATGGGAAACAGAGGCATTGTAAGTGTAGCAAAAAGCATTGCGAACAAGACTATGCAAGACAACCAGAATGACAGAGACACTGAACTTCTGATGCTACTTAACATGAAATTTGAGACACAGAAAATGTTAATGCTGTGACCGCCCGCGGGCAGTCAAATGTCCCGCCGCCATGCCGCGTCACAGCAGCGGAGGCGCCACCAAGCGAAGCGGCGGACAGCGGCAATGGGCCGGCCAGGGCCGGGCGCGCGCGCCCGTCGCGGTTGGATAGGCGCGTCAAGACAAGCCGCTGCCCCTATGGCAGGGCTAGTCAGCGAGCGACCGCGGCGGGCGGGCTATAAAGCGGCGCGGGCCCAGCCCCGGAGCGGCAGGAGAGTGATTCTCGACAGAGACATTCGAGAGGACCGACGGAGGACGCCGAGGGAAGCGGGCGCAGCCGAAGAGCGCTCCGCCACCGCTGGATCGTCGCCCGCCGTGGGACAACAGCCCTTTTAGGGCTAATAGAGCAAATCGTAGCCGACAACAGCCCTTTTTAGGGCTAGAAAGAGCAAAAAGCCCTAGCTTGCCCTTTTAGGGCTTTTAATTTAATTTAACAGCCCTTTTTAGGGCTTCTACGAGAGCGGGATGTCGGCGCCGCCATCTCCCTTCCTGACCCCTTCGGGGGATAGGTTCGAGGAGCGCGGCAGGTCCGACGTCAGGACGCCACGGGGCACTACTAAGCGCCCCGGCTCCCTCTCAGTTGAGCGCATATGCGCTAAAAAAGCTGCTACTCCTGTTCGCAGGAAAAAGCAGAGTGCAGCAGCGGGCGCAGGGCCCTCTACGTCGGCCGCCACCCAGGGCGCCGCAACATCGGGCGCCACGACGCCGCCGCCGCCATCGCCCGCCGCAGCGGGCGCCAACGCCGACGCCGACGCCGAGCGCGTCGACGCCCGCCTCAGCGGGCGCCACCTCCACCGCTGACGATCCGCCCGCGCCAACCGGCGAGGGCGAAGAAGAGGAAAACGACGGCTTCACGGTCGTCTCCCGCCGACGCCGCCCACCCCCCCATTTTCGTCTACGGGGTGGCGGACATTTTTGGCCTCCTGGGGGCCTTGCAGACGACCTGCGGCGAACGCGAGGTCACCGCGGAGGTGGCCGGCGAAGCCGTACGGATTCGGTGCGAAGGTCACCGGGGGTTCCAGGATGTCCTGGCCGCCCTGGACGAACGCTCTGTGGAGTACAACACGTACTCCACAGGGAACGAGAAGCTCCTGCGGTATGTTTTGCGGGGCATACCGCTGGAGCTCTCATTCGACGCGCTCCATAGTAATCTGGAACATCTCGGGTTTCAGGTGCGGAAACTGGAGCGCATCTGCAGCCAGCGGCCCGGACGACGGGACAGACCACTGCCCCTGATCATTGCTACGCTGCAGGACACGCAGCGCCACCGGGCGCTGCGGGAGGTAACCTCCATCCGTGGGCTCCGCGTCCGCGTGGAGGTGTATCGGCCACCGCGCGGGCCCACGCAGTGTCACAACTGCTTAGATTTCGGGCACGTGGCACGGAACTGCAAGCGCCGCACGCGCTGCAAGTTCTGTGGCAATGCGCACGGGGCTGAGCAGTGCCCGCTGGGGCAAAACCCCCCAGCGGAAGAGCGTAACTGCTCTAACTGCCAAGGCGACCATCACGGCGCGAAATACAAGGGCTGCCCCGAGTATAAGCGCCGTTGTTTCAGGGGAAACGCGGCCCAGCAGCAGCGCCACGAGCGGCAGCAACGCGACCGCCGGCGACGCGCCGGCATCCAGAAGCGGCGAGCGGCCGACGCGCGGTCGGAGGCGTCGCGATCTCCCTCACGGGAGCGCACGCCTTCGCGCCGCCGCAGCGCGTCTTCGCCCCCGCAGCCACCACCGCAGCCACCGCGGTCGCAGAGACGCGGCCACCAACGCGAACAACGGCCGCAGCGGCGCCAGGAGCATTCCTACGCGCACGCCGCGGCGCCACGCCCCCGCCAGCAGCGGGAGCGCCCGCCGACGGCCGCTGACGCGGCCCGCGAGGAGCGCGCCGCCCAGGTGGAGCAGCGAAGGCGGACGGCAGAGGCCACACCCGTTCCCACCATCCCTGGGCGAGCAGGAGCGCGTGATTAACCGCACCATCGACGAACTCGCCCGCAACGGGCTCGACTTGGTGCGCGTGACGCAGGCGCTTATGCGCGCCGTGTCCGGCCGCGATCCGGCTGAGTGGCCGGCGATCATCCTAAAAGTTGTTGTAACACAACTCCTTGTGCACTCGCGCGAGGTGACGGCGGCCGCAGCGGCCGGCGCGACGGATGAGGCACGCTCTTCCTCATCCATGTCCCAAACCTCCCCCGCTCCCTAAATAATGGCTGCTTTTCCTTCTTTTTACAGGAATAGCTGCACCGTCGCATTTTGGAACTGCAACGGCATCTGCTCGCGAGCGAAGCAGTCAGAACTTCACAGCTTTCTCGCTCGGCATAACATTTCTGTCATGATGCTGGGTGAAACATGGCTAAGCCCGCATCTTTCTCTTTCCATTCCAGGATATATCTGCTACCGGAACGACAGAGCGGCACAAGCAGCAAATACGACGGCCTCTCATATAGGAGGCGGAACTGCAATATTAATCAGACGCAGCATAATTCATTATGTTACAGCTCTCCCGCAGCTGCAGCACGCCGAGGCCACTGCTGTCGTCGTACAGACGGAACGCGGGCCGCTGCGGCTCGTCTCTCTTTACGCTCGTCCCGACCGCTCCGCGGAAGCGTGCGCCCAACTAGCTGCAGATATTGCAAACTAGTTGCGGCAAACACCACTCCAACATTCGTGGCAGGCGATTACAACGCAAAGCACACTGCCTGGAGTTCCCGCATCACTTGCCCGCGCGGCCGTAAGCTGAAAGCAGTTGCTGATGCAAACGGCTGCGAGATTTTTGCTCCCACCACACCCACCTTCTATCCTCATGGGACGAATGGCAAGCCTGATGTTTTAGATATCGCGCTTTGCCAAAAGGATTCACTTTTCACCTATTTTAACCACTACCTATGAATTATCCTCTGATCACTTCCCAGTAATCGCAGAGATGAGACGCGGCGGCGCGACACTGACTACTGCACCTACGACGCAGAAGAGGCGCACAAACTGGAATCTATTTCAGACGGAGCTGCAGCAGCGCATCCCAGACGCGTCCGCTCTTTCAGATCCGCAGCAGATTGAAACTGGAGCAGCAAAATTCGCCGAGCCGTGACTGACAGCCTCAACGCAGCAGCAGAGAAGCAACGTTCCTCTAAGAGGGAGCAGCCACTAACCCCTATCTTTGAAAATTTATTTCGGAAAAACAGAGCGCGCAGAGTGTGGCAGAGCACGCGACACCCCGCTGTAAGCGAGAGCTAAATCGATTGAAGCGGAAAGTTGAAATCGAACTGGCAGAGTATCGCAATCAGAAGTGGGAAAAATTTATTTCAGGTCTAAAACCGGAAGATATTCACTGTGGAAATCACGCGCATGCTCTCCAGGAAGCCTATTACAGTGCCGCCCTGCAAATCAGCCTGGAGAATTCGCTGAGTCGAACGAGGCGAAAGCGGAGCTCCTCGCTAATGTTTTTAGAATCTCAGTTTCAGCCGGTCGAGGAGGCGCCGCCAATACCGCACGTTGTAGAAGTGCAACAAACGGTGATGGCGGCACTGCACGCGCCCGCCGACGAGCCGAGTTTCACAGATGAAACAGAAGTTAAAGCGGCTATTGCAGAGCTGAAGCTAGAAAAGCTCCCGGCCCGGACGGCAATCACGAACGACGTCCTGAAGAAGCTGCCGCAACAAGCCATAGTGTTTTTAGTCGCACTGTTTTATTCATCTTTATGTTTCAGCACTTTCCGAGTCAGTGGAGAACATGCGCATGTTCTAACTTTCCACAAGCAGGGAAAAAATCCAAAACTGCCCAGTCGTATAGACCATTAGTTTATTAAAATACCTCGGTAAATTGTGTTAAAACTCTCCTTAAAAAGACTTCTCAATTTGTTTCAGAAAATTCACTATGATAAGGAGCGTTTGGCTTTCGCGCGGGCCACAGCCAAACACATCAGCTTGTGCGAATTACAGATCGCATAAGGCGCACTTCAACGAGAGCCGATTTACAGTGAAGTATTCCTCGACGTCGCCAGCGCATTTGACCAGGTCCTTGGCAGTCGTCCTCCTTTTCCAACTCCATTTCTTTTAAACCTTCCAATTACCTAGTGCACTTGTTGCTCTTTCCTCGACAGAACGTTTCAAGTACGCTCTGAATGCGATCTACCCGCCGCGCCATTCGGGCCGGTGCCGCAAGGAGCGTTGCTTGCTCCTACGCTCTTCAGCCTGTATGTGCGCGACATACCTTCGCACTCC